>JARBWK010000003.1:4893810-5059868 GCA_030556195.1 Anolis apletophallus | reverse complement strand
CATCTTTCCTCAGGCAGGAGGCTGGCCAACAACTAAGGGCTCTTTTTCCTAGGCAAGGGCCAATAAGGGCTCCTTCTGAGGGCAACACAAGTCTTCAGCAGGTGCAACAACCAAGGTCTTTCTGGAGGGTGCAACCACAGGGCCTCCGCGGAGGCGGCAACCATCGCTTTCCCGCAGGAGGGGAGACAACTGTCAAGGGCTCTTTTTCCAGGCAAGGGCGGCAACGTCCAAGGCCAGGCAAGCGCCAACCTCGGTTTTTCCTCAGGAGGGGCGTGGCCAACATGTCACAAAGGGCTCTTTCCTCAGGCAGGGGCGTGCCAACCAACTGTCAAAGGGCTCCTTTTCCCAGGCAGGGTGCCAACCAACTCAAGGGCTCTTTTCCTCAGGCAGGAGGGAGCCAACCACCAGGCCTTAGAAGGGGTGGCCAACCACTCCAAGGGCCTTTTCTACAGGGCCATCAAGGGTTTCCCGCAAGGCTTTCACCATGTCAGAGGGCGGGCCAAACGCCAAGGCTCTTCTCAGGCAGGGCTGGCCAAAGCTTTCTACAAGGGTCCACCCTGCAAAGGCCTTCCCAAGGGCTGCCCCAAGTCACAGGGCCTTTCACAAAGGTTGGCCAACCAAGCAAAGGGCCTTTCCCAGGCAGGAGGCTGCCAACCATGCAACCTTTCAGCAAAGGGGAAAGCAAGGCTCTTTCCCAGGCAGAGGCTAACCTCGGGTTTCCCACAGCGCCACCAAGCCCCAACCAACTCAAGGCCTTTCAGGCAGAGGCCCACCAACTAAGCCCGGCAGTGGCCACCAACCACAAGGGCTCTAAGAGGCTGGCCCAATCACAGTTTCCAGGCAAGGGAATCACAACTCTTTTTCCAGGGCAGGCCACCAACTGTCAAAAGTTTCCAGGCAAGGACAAAACGTCAAGGCTTTCCAGCAGGGCGTGGCCAACCACCTCGGTTTCCTCAGGCAGGGGCCAACGTCAGCCTTCTCCAGGGCTGCCAACCAACAGTCTCTAAAGGGCTCCTTTTTCCTTAGGCCGAGGTGTGGCCAACCAACTGCCACAAGAGCTTTCCTTTCTCCTCAAACAGGAGAGAGGCGTATTAACCAACTATGCTGTAAAAAGGCTGCCCTACAGGCAAAAGGGGTGTGGCCAACCAACTGCCTGAGGGCTCCTTTTTCCTCAGGCAGGAGGGGCATGGCCAACCAACTGTCACAAAGGCTCTCCTTTTCCCCAGGCAAAGGGTGTGGCCAACCAACTGCCACTAAGAGCTCTGTGCTTTTCACCCTCAGGCAGGAGGGCATAGCCAACCAGCATACAAAAGGGCTCCTTTTTCCCCAAACAAAGAGGCGAGAGCAACCAACGTCACAGAAACTCCTTTTCCTCAGGCAGGAGGCGAAGTATTAATAACCATCGGGAAGGGCCAACCAACCGTCAGGCAAAGGGCTCCTTTTGGCTCAAGCCAGGCGTGTCACTGCCACAAGGGCTCCTTTTTCCTCAGGCTTTTTCCTCAGGCAGGAGGGGGCGTGGCCAACCAACTGTCACAAAGGGGGCCTTTTCCTCAGGCAGGAGGGGGCGTGGCCAACCAACTGTCACAAAGGGCCTTTTTCCTCAGGCAGGGGGGCGTGGCCAACCAACTGTCACAAAGGGCTCTTTTTCCTCAGGCAGGGGGGGGCCAACCAACTGTCACAAAGGGCTCCTTTTGTCAGGCAAGGGGCGTGGCCTTTTTCCCCAGGCAGGCAGGAGGCGTGGCCAACCAACTGTCACAAAGGGGCTCTTTTTCCTCAGGCAGGAGGGGCGTGGCCAACCAACTGTCACAAAGGCTCCTTTTTCCTCAGGCAGGAGGGCGTGGCCAACCAACTGTCACAAAGGGCTTCTTTTCCTCAGGCAAAGGGGCGTGGCCAACCAACTGTCACAAAGGGCTCCTTTTCCTCAGGCAGGGAGGGGCGTGGCCAACCAACTGTCACAAAGGGCTCCTTTTTCCCAGGCAGGAGGGGCGTGGCCAACCAACTGTCACAAAGGGCTCCTTTTTCCTCAGGCAGGAGGGGCGTGGCCAACCCACTGACACAAAGTGCTCCCTTTTCCTCAGGCAGGAGAGGGCGTGGCCAACCAACTGTCACAAAGGGCTCCTTTTTCCTTAGGCAAAAGGAGGTGTGGCCAACCAACTGTCGCAAAGGGCTTCTTTTTCCTCAGGCAGGAGGGGGCGTGGCCAACCAACTGTCACAAAGGGCTCCTTTTCCTCAGGCAGGAGGGGGCGAGGCCAACCAACTGTCACAAAGGGCTCCTTTTTCCTCAGGCAGGAGGGGGCGTGGCCAACCAACCATCAAAAAGGGTTTCTTTTTCCTCAGGCAAAAGGGGGCGTGGCCAACCAACTGTCACAAAGGGCTCCTTTTTCCTCAGGCAGGAGGGGGCGTGGCCAACCAACTGTCACAAAGGGCTCCTTTTTCCTTAGGCAAAAGGGGGTGTGGCCAACCAACTGTCACAAAGGGCTCCTTTTTCCTCAGGCAGGAGGGGGCGTGGCCAACCAACTGTCACAAAGGGCTCCTTTTTCCTTAGGCAGGAGGGGGTGTGGCCAACCAACTGTCACAAAGGGCTCCTTTTTCCTCAGGCAGGAGGGGGCGTGGCCAACCAACCATCAAAAAGGGTTTCTTTTTCCTCAGGCAAAAGGGGGCGTGGCCAACCAACTTTTTGTCAGGCAAGGGGGGCCAACCAACTCCTCAGGCAGGCAGGGGCGTGGCCAACCAACTGTCACAAAGGGCTCCTTTTTCCTCAGGCAGGAGGGGGCGTGGCCAACCAACTGTCACAAAGGGCTCCTTTTTCCTTAGGCAAAAGGGGGTGTGGCCAACCAACTGTCACAAAGGGCTCCTTTTTCCTCAGGCAGGAGGGGCGTGGCCAACCAACTGTCACAAAGGGCTCTTTTTCCTCAGGCAGGAGGGGCGTGGCCAACCAACTGCCACAAAGGGCTCCTCAGGCAGGAGAGGGCGTGGCCAACCAACTGTCACAAAGGGCTCCTCTTTCCTCAGGCAGGAGGGGGCGTGGCCAACCAACTGTCACAAAAGGGCCTTTTCCTCAGGCAGGAGGGGCGTGGCCAACCAACTGTCAGGCAAAGGGCCTTTTCCTCAGGCAGCAGGGGGCGTGGCCAACCAACTGTCACAAAGGGCTTTCTTTTTCCTCAGGCAGGGGCGGGCAACCAGGGTGGCCAACCACAAAGGGCTCCTTTTTCCTCAGGCAGGAGGGGGCGTGGCCAACCAACGTCACAAAGGGCTTTTTCCTTTTTCAACCAGGCAGGAGGGGGCTTTGGCTCAGGCAACCAACTGTCTGTCAAAGGGCTCCTTTTTCCTCAGGCATTAGGGGGTGTGGACAACCAACTGTCACAAAGGGCTCCTTTTTCCTTAGGCAGGAGGGGGTGTGGCCAACCAACTGTCACAAAGGGCTCCTTTTTCCTCAGGCAGGAGGGGGCGTGGCCAACCAACTGTCACAAAGGGCTCCTTTTTCCTCAGGCAGGAGGGGGGGCCAACCAACTGTCACAAAGGGCTCCTTTTTCCTCAGGCAGGAGGGGGCGTGGCCAACCAACTGTCACAAAGGGCTCCTTTTTCCTCAGGCAAAAGGGGGCGTGGCCAACCAACTGTCACAAAGGGCTCGTTTTTCCTCAGGCAGGAGGGGGCATGGCCAACCAACTGTCTCCTTTTCCTCAGGCAGGAGGGGGGCAAAGGGTGGCCAACCAACTGTCACAAAGGGGCTCCTTTTTCCTCAGGCAGGAGGGGCATGGCCAACCAACTGTCACAAAGGGCTCCTTTTTCCTTAGGCAAAGGGGGTGTGGCCAACCAACGGTCACAAAGGGCTCCTTTTACCCCAGGCAGGAGGGCGTGGCCAACCAAAAAGGGCTCCTTTTTCCTCAGGCAAAGTGGCCAACCAACTTTTCCTCAGGCAGGCAGGAGGGTGTGGCCAACCAACTGTCAGGCAGGAGGGGGCGTGGGGCTCCTTTTTCCTCAGGCAGGAGGGGGCGTGGCCAACCAACTGTCACAAAGGGCTCCTTTTTCCTCAGGCAAAAGGGGGCGTGGCCAACCAACTGTCACAAAGGGCTCCTTTTTCCTCAGGCAGGAGGGGGCGTGGCCAACCAACTGTCACAAAGGGCTCCTTTTTCCTCAGGCAGGAGGGGGCGTGGCCAACCAACTGTCACAAAGGGCTCCTTTTTCCTCAGGCAGGAGGGGGCGTGGCCAACCAACTGTCACAAAGGGCTCCTTTTTCCTTAGGCAAAAGGGGGTGTGGCCAACCAACTGTCACAAAGGGCTCCTTTTTCCTCAGGCAGGAGGGGGTGTGGCCAACCAACTGTCACAAAGGGCTCCTTTTTCCTCAGGCAGGAGGGGGCGTGGCCAACCAACTGTCACAAAGGGCTCCTTTTTCCCCAGGCAAAGGGGCGTGGCAACCAACTGTCACAAAGGGCTCCTTTTCCTGTCAGGCAAAGGGCGTGGCCAACCAACCTTTTCTTTTCAGCAAAGGGGGCGTGGCCAACCAACTGTCACAAAGGGCTCCTTTTTCCTTAGGCAAAAGGGGGTGTGGCCAACCAACTGTCACAAAGGGCTCCTTTTTCCTCAGGCAGGAGGGGGCGTGGCCAACCAACTGTCACAAAGGGCTCCTTTTTCCTCAGGCAGGAGGGGGCGTGGCCAACCAACTGTCACAAAGGGCTCCTTTTTCCTCAGGCAGGAGGGGGCGTGGCCAACCAACTGTCACAAAGGGCTCCTTTTTCCTCAGGCAGGAGGGGCGTGGCCAACCAACTGTCACAAAGGGCTCCTTTTCCTCAGGCAGGAGGGGTGGCCAACCAACTGTCACAAAGGGCTCCTTTTTCCTCAGGCAGGAGGGGGTGGCCAACCAACTGTCCAACCTTTTTCCCAGGCAGGAGGGGGCGTGGCCAACCAACTGTCACAAAGGGCTCCTTTTTCCTCAGGCAGGAGGGGGCGTGGCCAACCAACTGTCACAAAGGGCTCTTTTTCCTCAGGCAGGGGGGCGTGGCCAACCAACTGTCAAAAAGGGCTCCTTTTTCCTTAGGCAGGAGGGGGGCGTGGCCAACCAACTGTCACAAAGGGCTCCTTTTCCTCAGGCAGGAGGGGGCGTGGCCAACCAACTGTCACAAAGGGCTCCTTTTTCCTCAGGCAGGGGGCGTGGCCAACCAACTGTCACAAAGGGCTCCTTTTTCCCCAGGCAAAAGGGGGGGTGGCCAACCAACTGTCACAAAAGGGCTCCTTTTTCCCCAGGCAGGAGGGATGTGGCCAACCAACTGTCACAAAGGGCTCCTTTTTCCTCAGGCATATGCATTGTATTGTTACCTCTTTGTTGTGCTTCTGAAGCTCCAGCACAGGCATAATCTAAGATCCAGCTGTCATGACTCGTATTTTGTTGATGCTAACAAAGACCAATAAGACAGTGGTTCTCAATCTTCCTAAGCTCCAGCACAGGCATAATCTAAGATCCAGCTGTCATGACTATTTATGGTATGGGAAAGATAAGGCTAACAAAGACCAATAAGAGCACCCAGTAAGAGCTAGCCTTCAGGCATCATGGAAAATATATAAGGAAGGGATGGAGCAAAGACCTCGTTATGGTTGCATCCTCTGAAAGCAGTACTAAGACCAACATATAATGAGGAATGGAGAACGTATAGGGCAGGGGTGCTCATTACGTCGATTGCGATTTACCAGTCGATCGTGGAGGCACTACCAGTAGATCGCAAGCAGGGCGCGAGGAAGGCTCAGTCCCGCCCGCAGGCTCCCGACGCCGCCCAGGTGCCGCTGCCATGACGTCACGTGCACCGTTTTCCCTACCATTTCGGCGGGAACAAGAGGGGGCGTAGGCCCCGCCCCCAAGGCCAGCCGAGGGCTCCTTCGCGCCTCGTGGTCTCGCCAGAATAAGGGCGCAGGGGAGGGGCGTGGCCAGAGGCGGCTCCAACTGCAACTGCTGCAGCATGGACTGGACTCAGAGCTGCCTGTTGGTAAGCCGGTGAAGGGGCTTCCTCTTTTCAACCTCCCTGTCCCTCCCCCTTGCTCTCTTTTCTTCCTTCTTCCCTTTCTTCCTTCCCTCTTCCCTTCCCTACTTCCCATCCTTTCTTCCTTCCCTTCTTTCCCTTCTGTACCCTCCTTCCTTCCTCTCTCTCCCTCCTTTCCCTTCCTTCCTCATCTCCTTTCTTCCTTTCTACCCTCCTTCTTGCCTTGCCTTCTTTCCTTCCTGTTTTCCTTCTTCCTCTCCTCCTTCCTTCCTTCCTTCCTTCCTTCCTTTATCACCTCTTTCCTTCCTGGCAGCAGTGCGCAACACGGAGGACACGGCTCCTTCCTCCCCTTCCCTTCCTTCTATTCTTCCTCGCTCCCTCCCTCTTTCCTTTTTTCATTTCCTTCTTCCTCTCCTCATTCCTTCCTTTCCCACCTCTTTCCTTCCTGGCAGCGGCGTGCAACACGGAGGACACGGCTCCTTCCTCCCGTTCCTCCCTCTTTCCTTCCTTCATTTCCTTCTTCCTCTCCTCCTTCCTTTATCACCTCTTTCCTTTCATTCCCCCTTTTCTTTCTTCTTCCCTTCTTTCCTTCCTTCATTTCCTTCTTCCTCTCTTCCTTCCTTCCTTCCCCACCTCTTTCCTTCCTGCCAGCAGCGTGCAACACGGAGCCAGGGACCCTCCTCCCTTCGGGAGCACGTGGCTCCCTCCTCCCTTCTGCTCTTCCTTTTTTCGTCCCTCCCTCTTTCCTTCCTTCCATTCCTTCTTCCTCTTCTCCTTCCTTCTTTCCTTTCTTCCTTTCGTTTCTTCCTCACCTCTTTCCTTCCTGCCTGCCTGGCTTTTCCTCCCTCACTCCCTCATTCCTTCGTTCCTTTCAGGCCCGGATTACCCATAAGGCCAGACTAGGCCATGGCCTCAGGCGGCGGATTTTGGGGGCGGCATTTCCGGCCTTGAAGGAAGGGGTGAAGGAAGGAGTGGCGCCCGCCCGCGGGACAAGGAGCCGGGGGGAAGTCCCGCCGCCCCTAGGCCGATTGACGCGGTGGGCGCCACTCCTTCCCTCAGTAAAGGGAGGAGGTGCACCGGTGCGAGCGCGGCGGCAGCGGGGGAAGCCGCGTGAGTCACCCTAGGGGCGGGACTTCCGGCGGCGCCTTGTGCGTCACGCCGGCCCCGACCCCTGCAAGAGGCCCCGCCCCCGGGGGGGCGTTTAGACCGGGCGGCCTTGGGCGGCACAGGCCACTAATCCGGCCTTGGTTCCTTTCCTAAATATTTGCTGTTGGTTGTGGGCGTTCTGTGTGGGGCAGAGCTGGGAGGAGGGCTCCCACATGGGCTGGCTGTTCAGGGAGCCTTTGCCTCCCAGCACTCACCAAGTTTCTCATCATCGCTGGAGGTCAGTTTGTTTCTGGGTGAACTGCAATTCCCAGAAAGAAAGGTCAGTTCCCTCTTCAGTAATTTCTGTTGGTCATGGGAGTTCTGTGTGGGAAGTTTGCTCCAATTCCGTTGTTGGTGGGGTTCAGAATGCTCTTTGATTGTAAGTGAACTATAAATCCCAGCAACTACAACTCCAAACGTCAAGGTCTATTTCCCCCAAACTCCATCTGTGTTCACAGTTGTGCATATTGAGTATTCATGCCAGGTTTGGTCCAGATCCATCATTGTTTGAGTCCACAGTGCTATCTGGATGTAGGTGAACTACAATTCCCAAACTCAAGGTCAATTCTCACCAAACCTTTCTCGACCAGGAGGCCAATGGAGTCCTGTGTGCCTCATTTAGTTCAATTCTATCGTTGGTGGGGTTCAGAATGCTCTTTGGTTGTAGGTTAACTATAAATTCCTGAAACTACAACTTCCAAATGCCAAAACTATTTTTAAGTGATGGTCACTCCTTGTAGGTGTCTTGTGGCCAAATTCGTCCAGCAATTCGTCCAGTAGTAAGAAATCGGTTTGTGTGTGTCAACTGTAAAATAGGATGTGTGGAAAGGGTTATCTGAGGTCCTTTCCACACAGTTGAATAACATCCCATGTTATCTGCTTTGAATCAGATTATATGGCAGTGTGGACTCAAAAAACCCAGTTCAAAGCAGATATTGTGGGATTTTCTGCCATATTCAGGGTTATAGGGCTGTGTGGAAGGTCCCTGGCAGAAGGAGGTTGGACTGGATGGCCCTTGGAGGTCTCCTGTTATTCTAGGAACCCGTTGCTGTTGTTGTTGTTGTTATTATTATCAAAGGCTGAATGGCCATCTGTGAGGAATGCTTTGGTTGTGTTTTTCCCTTATGGCAGAAGGAGGTTGGACTGGATGGCCCTTGGAGGACTCCTCCTATTCTAGGAACCTATTGTTATTATTATTGTTGTTATTGTTATTATTATCAGAGGCTGAATGGCCATCTGTGAGGAATGCTTTGATTGTTTTTCCCTTATGGCAGAAGGAGGTTGGACTGGATGGCCCTTGGAGGTCGTCTTCTATTCTAGGAACCTATTGTTGTTGTTACTATTATTATTACTAGCAGAGGCTGAATGAATATTATCACCATAATTATTATTATGAATAAATTCAGGGGCTTATTATACTCATATTTAATTGAATTCAGTCTTAAAATATATTGTATGGCTCTCACTTTTTTGTAGTGGGTTGGTAGATCATTTTGACCTGGTTGTTTTATAAGTAGCTCGCATGCTGAAGAAGTGTGAGCACCCCTGGTATAGGGAATACGCATTGGAAGAAAAAGGACAATGGGAATTTTAAAAGGAGATAAGAATATTTTGGATAAGAAAAATTAAAGGATTAATCTTCTGGTTATACAAATATATTCTAGAGCAGTGTTTCTCAACCTTCCTAATGCCGCAATACAGTTGTGGTGACCCCTAGCCATAAAAAAAAATTGTTGCTACTTCATAACTGTAATTTTGATACTGTTATGAATTGTAATGTAAATATCTGCTATTTATTTATTTATTACTTCAAACTTGTATACCGCCACTCCCCGGAGGCTCGGAGCGGTTTACAACAGTTTGAGTCACACACAATAATACATCAATACAACAGACTAGTACAGGGATGGGGGGGAATAGGGCAAGAGAGGGGACGGGGTGGGAAAGGCACAGGGTAGGAATAAAGGGCCAAGAGCGGCTATAGTCCTGCTAAGGCAGTGTTTCTCAACCTTCCTAATGCTGCGACCCCTTAATACAGTTCCTCATGTTGTGGTGACCCCTAACCATTATTTTCTTTGCTACTTCACAACTCTATTTTTGAGGGGGGGGGTTGATTTTGTCATTTGGAAGTTGTAGTTGCTGGGATTTATAGTTCACCCACAATCAACGAACCTTCTGAACTCACTAACAATGGAATTGAACCAAACTTGGCACAAAAAAACTCCCATGGCCAACAGCAAATACTGGAAGTGTTTGGTGGGCATTGACCTTGAGTTTGGGAGTTGTAGTTCACCTACATGAAGAGAGCACTATAGACTCAAACAATGATGGATCTGGGCCACACTTGACACTAATCCTCAATATACCCACACTGGTGGAGTTTGGGGGAAATAGATCTTGACATTGGGGAGTTGTAGTTGCTGGGATTTATAGTTCACCTACAATCAAAGAGCCCCTTGCGCCCCACCAATGATAGAATTGGGTCAAACTTCCTACACAGAACCCTCATGCCTTGAAGGGACTAGCTGGCGTGAGCCTCCGTCCCACCTCACACACTCTTCCTCACCCCACACACGCGCATCATGTTGCCATGCGCCAAGCACGCCTGCTCTCCTCGCTTAGAGTCTCAGAAACAGCCCTCCCCTTGGCTGGGAGGCCTGCCAATCTGTTTCCAAAAAGAAAGAGAAGGACAAGCTGAGAGATCTTCAACCTTCTCTGCCAAAGGGCTTCCTAAGACCATCATAAATGGTCTTTTCTGATGGTCTTTGGCGACCCCTCTGAAACTCTCTCGTGACCCCCCTGGGGGTCCCGACCCCCAGGTTGAGAAACACTGTGCTAAGGCATCATCTTGCCATCGAAGGAGGGAAGATTAGGACGCCCTAACAGGATCACTGGTGACCAGTTGCAGGTGCAAGGTAAGACCTGCGTTCTTCTATATGGCAGTCTGAGGTGGGGGTTCCGGCCTGCCCGAGGAGTGTCCTTGTAGTCCTTCTTGGGACCACAACATATCCCCCGGGGCTCCAGCTGCTTGTAGCGCGAGCTCCACAGCGTCCTAGATGGAAATGACCTCTGGGTCCTGAACTCCTTGGACATGGGCCTCTTCACCTCCAACTGAAGGGGAAAAGGCGGACAGGGTGCCAATGGGGGGGGGGGATGATTCCCCCTCCGACCGCACCTCCGGCCCCTCCTCCGGCAATGCCTCTGCTCACCTGGAGAGACAGGTGGATTTTTATTTATTGGACCAAATTTAGCATAAATACTCGATATGTCCAAATTTGAATACTGGTGGGCGTGTGGGTTGATTTTGTTGTTTGTGATAAATATATACCCTATTCATTCCATCTCATCCAGGGTTTTAATATTTTAATTCTACCCTTTTAATTTGGCCCAGCCCGTTGTGCACATTTTTATTATTTTATTTCATTTCCTGTATTGATTTTGTATTAATTTGCTTTGTTCATATTTTATTTGTTGTTATTATTTGCTGTGTGTTTTATTTTGATTTGTTTGTTGGGTTTGGTCTCATGTTAGTCACTCCGAGTCCCTGCTGGGGAGATGGTGGCGGAGTATAAATAAAGTTATTATTATTATTATTATTTTACTGACACAAAAACACAGTATGTCACAGCAAACGAGATCTATATGTTCGATTTCGTATCACATTATTTTGATTTCTTTGTTGGGCTTGGCCTTATGTTAGCTGCGCCGAATCCCCGCTGGGGAGATGGTGGCAGAGTATAAATAAAGTTATTATTATTATTAATTTACTGACCCAAAAACACAGTATGTCACAGCAAACGAGATCTATATGCTGGATTTCGTATCACATAATCACAAGTCAAACACTTCCCAAGCGTTGTATTTTTGAACGATGAGCGCAGATCCAAGTCAGGTGGCCTTTTGCAGTTGACAGATCGTGATTTTGTCCATGTTTATTTTTTCCAAATGCCGGCTGAGGTCTTTTGGCACGGTACCCAGTATGCCTATTACCACTGGGACCACCTGTCCTGGTTGACGCCAGAGCCATTGCAGTTCGATTCTGAGGTCTTGATAATGGCTGAGTTTTTCCTATTGTTTTTCCTCAATGCGGCTGTCCCTCGGTATGGCGACATCATAAGAACATAAGAACATAAGAAGAGCCATGCTGAATCGGACCTCAGCCCATCTAGTCCAGCATTCTGTATCACACAGTGGCCCACCAGTTGTACACGGGGATCTCGAGCAGAAGGGAGGGCAAAACCTGACCTGCTCCCGACCCCCCACAACCAGTACCCGGGGAAATCCTGCCTACCTCAACCAACTCCGAGGTGGCACTTGAATGTCCTTTTCAGTAACTACTGATTCCCTTGGTATCCATGAATCTGTCTAATCCTGCCTTGAAGTTGTTCAGGCTGACAGCTGTCACAACCTCTTCTGGAAGTGAGTTCCATAACCCAATGACCCTCTGTGTGAAGAAATATTTCCCTTTATTAGTCCTAATTTTCCTACCTTGGAGCTTCAGGAGTGCCCCCTAGTCCTAGTGTTGTGTGACAGAGAAAATATTTTTCTTTATTCACCTTTTCTATCCCATGCATGATTTTATACACTTCGATCAAGTCACCTCTTAAACGCCGTCTTTCAAGGCTGAAAAGACCAAGGCGTTGCAACCTGGTTTCATAAGGGAGCCGCTCCATCCCTTGGATCATTCTTGTTGCCCTTTTCTGTACCTTTTCCAGTTCCGTTATATCCTTCTTAAGGTGCGGAGACCAGAATTGTACACAGTACTCCAAATGTGGCCTTACCATCGATTTGTAGAGAGGCAATACAACATTTGCTGACCTATTTTCGATTCCCTTCCTGATCATGCCAAGCATAGAATTTGCTTTTTTCACTGCTGCTGCGCACTGGGTTGACATCTTCATTGAGCTGTCCACCAAGACCCCAAGATCCCTTTCCTGGTTTGTCTCGGAAAGCTTTGACCCCATCAATTTGTAGGTGTAGTTGGGGTTCTTTGCCCCGATGTGCATGACTTTACACTTGTTTAGGTTAAAATGCATTTGCCACTTTGTTGCCCATTCACTCAATTTCGAGAGATCTTTCTGGAGCTCTTTACAATCAGTTTCATTTTTAACTACCCTGAACAATTTAGTGTCGTCTGCAAACTTTGCTACCTCAGAATTCACTCCTACATCCAGATCATTAATGAATAAATTAAAAATCAATAATCCAGACTGTTTTTCTTTTCCACAGTCGCGATGTCTGGTGTATTGTGTTCCAAAACTTTGTCTGTCTGGATTTGAAAGTCCCACAGCATTTTCCATGACTTTTGCAGGTTTATGATCCCACCAATTCTTTACTGCTGGCAGGTGGTCCTAGTGACATAAGTTCCAGTGAATCATTTGGGCCACAAAGTTGTGTCTTTGTCTGTGCGATTTTCTTGCAGCGGCTGAGGAGATGGTCCATGGTTTCATCCGCCTCCCTGCACAGTCTGCATTTTGGGTCATCAGCTGATTTTTCAATCCTGGCCTTAATGGCCTTTGTCCTGATGGCTTGCTCCTGCACTGCAAGAACCAGGCCTTCTTTGGTCTCCTTCTTCGGGGTTCCATTCGTGAGCCATCAACCAGGTCTTCTCCTTGTCAACTTTTCCTTCAATTTTGTCAAGGAACTGCCCATAATAATAATAATACACTTTATTTATATTCCGCTCTTCTCACCCCGAAGGGGGCTCAGAGCGGATTACAGGTACACATACTTAGCAGACAATCCCTGCCATTTCCACATACACACAAATAGACGAACAGAGGCAAACTCTGGCCACCAGGGGGAGCTGACGCACTCATCTCTCAGCGTTCCCAGTGTCCCTTGTTGTTCCTTTTGCATTCATGGAGTTCATTAATGGCCCCATAATTCAGTCAAAATTTGCCTCCCCACTTAATGTGGCACCTTTATCTCCTACTTGACAGATGCAACTGTCGTTTGGGCTGCAAAGGTCAACAGCAGGCTACATTTAAAGGTCAAGCACCCACCTCGACCCGGGCAGGCCTCGAACTCATGACCTAGTGGTCAGAGAGATCTTATGCAGCTGACACTTAGCCAGCTGCGCCACATTCCCATGCCATGCTTTGTGGTGCCAGCTCTGGTTTGGCGTGCAGTTTTCTTGTACTGATTCTTGGTCTGCTGTGCTTTGAGGAGTTTCTGATTATTGACTTCAATTAAAGCAGGTTCTTGGCTTTCCTTGACATATTCTGCCAGAGTATCCTGCTTTTCTTCTTCAAACAAACTGCTTGTTTGACTTGTAAAAATCCTCTGCCACCATATTATTATTATTATTATTATTATTATTATTATTATTGCTACTATTCCGTTGCTCTGTGAGCCATGGCAGTGAAATCAGCATGGAAGTGCCTTCATTCTGCTGTTCAGGAGCGCCCTGGGAAGCCAGGCTGGCTTTGATGGTCTGCATTTGGGGGAAAGGGAGGCCAGGCTGGCCCTCCTCCCGCTTTCCCGCCCACTTCTGAGTCCTGGAGGGATTTCTTCCCTTGGGTTGGGAGCAGAAGGGCTTCTTTCCTGGGGCTGCTTGGCAAAGCCTTCGGCCCCGCCCCCTTTGCTTCTTATTGGGCGGGAAGGAGGGAGGGAGGTGCCGGCGTCTCCCAGGCCACGCCCCCTTTGCCTCTTATTGGGCGGGAAGGAGGGAGGGAGGTGCCGACGCCGCCAAGGCCCCGCCCCCTCTACTTCTTATTGGGCGGGAGGGAGGTGCCGACGCCTCCCAGGCCCCGCCCCCTACTTATTAGGAGGGAGGGAGGTGCCGACGCCTCCCAGGCCCCGCCCCCTTTTCCTCTTATTGGGCGGGAAGGAGGGAGGGAGGTGCCGGCGTCCACCAGGCCCCGCCCCCTCCACTTCTTATTGGGCCAGAATGAGGGAGGGAGGTGCCGACGTCTACCAGGCCCCGCCTCCTCTACTTATTGGGCAGAAGGGAGGGAGGTGCCGACACCCCCCCCAAGCACCGCCCCCTTCGCTTCTTATTGGGCGGGAGGAAGGCGCCGATGTCTCCTAGGCCCCGCCCCTTAGCACCTTATTGGGAGGGCGGGGCCGACGTCTCCGAGGCCCCGCCCCCTTAGCGTCTTATTGGGCGGGAGGGAGGCGCCGACGTCTCCCAGGCCCCGCCCCTTCACAGCCGTGGCCACCATTTCTGCGAGAAAGGAAAGAAGGACAAGAAGGTGAGGCCTTGGGCGGGGGCCACTAAGGGGAGGGGGCGAGGCCTCCCCCGAAGAGATCCCCACCCGGGACTTATTTCGGGTCTCGACCAGGAGGCCAAAGGGCAGCCAGAGAAGGCAGGGCAGGGAGGCCTTTCCCTCAGCCGAGGCCTCCTCTTTCCTGCCTGCCTGCCTTCGCCGTCCTGGTCGAGACCCGAAATGGGATTCCCTGAGGAAACCCCTGAGGGAAAGCGGGGGCAGGCCCTGGCCCTGGCCCTTCTGGGGTCTCCTTGCAGTCAGCTTCCCACCCAGTTTGAAGCCTGGATTTTGCACTCTGTGCTTTGTGTTTAATCTCTCTTCTGAGAACATTGGGGGGGTGACAGGAAAGTAGGGGGAAAGGGTTCCCCCCTTCACCCCCCCCTGTGAAATGCCCTGTCCTTCTCCGTCTCGTGCCCCCTTTTGGCCTCTGCCCAGTTCAAGGAACAGTCGCCTGCACCAAACCTGGTACACATAACCCCCCTAACCCCCTTTACGTCCTGGTGCGGTTCTGGGGACATGACCCACGGATTATGGGATTTGTAGTACCAGGGCCGTAGCCAGGATTTTGATTGGGGGGGGGGGGCTGGATGGAAGAGGGTCTACCCTAGCAAACCTTTTGTATTGTTATCCCAATAACCCCATTAATGTGGGATATAATGAGCATGGTGATCAGATCATGATTTAAATGCACATAACAGTTTAAATAATGTACCAGTCAGGCCTTTTCGCGGACCACCCTGAGAATTTCGGGGGGGGGGGCTGAAGCCCCCTTAGCCCCCCCCTGGCTACATGCCTCGTTTCCCACCCTGGATGATGGGACTTGCAGTACCTTCCCTCACTTTCCAAGCCTGCTACAAACCTAATCCAATGACTGATCAACACCAATCCTGGCACACAGAGCCCCCATGACCCAATCTACATCCTACTACACTTTGGGGGAGGGTGGACCAGAGATGATGGGACTTCCACTACCTTCAGTAATTTCATGATACCACTGCAACTCCCAATAATGATGCATCAAGACCAAACTTGCCACACAGAGCCCCCATGACCCCTCTACATCCTGCTGCACTTCTCAAATGACCCAGGCACCGCCGGGTCCCCAAGCTAGTGTGTTATATAATTATCCTAAACCTGGTCTCGTGACAAAAGGAGAGGCGGAGAAGGAATGGCATTATTATTATCATTATTATTAAAAGAATGGGTTGCTGTGAGGTTTTTGGGCTGTATGGCGAAAGTGTGCCAGCAGCACTTTCTTCTGATGTTTAGCCTGCATCTCTGGCTGGCATCTTCATAGAATCTGATGCTGGTCAAGCAATTGAGGTGTATATATGCCTGTGGAATGTCCCAAGCCCACTCCCTGCTCCCAGGCCCCTCTCCTTTCCTACTCCCCACACCCAAGCAGCCCTCACTACGCACTCCCCATACCCCAAGCCACCCTCATTTCCTACTCCCCACGCCCAGTCCCCCCTGCCCACTCCCAGAGCCCAAGCTGCACTCCCTGTCCCCCCCAACATTCGAGCCCCCCTCATTTCCCACTCCCCATACCCAAGCCCCACTCATTTCCCACTCCCCATACCCAAGCCCCACTCATTTCCCACTCCCCATACCCAAGCCCCACTCATTTCCCACTCCCCACACCCAAGCCCCAATCATTTCCCACTCCCCACACCCAAGCCCCACTCATTTCCCACTCCCCATACCCAAGCCCCACTCATTTCCCACCCTGCATCCAAGCCTCCTTCCCTGCACACTCCCCACATCCAAGCCACACTCTCTGCCCACACTCCTAACAGCCAACCCCCTTCCCTTCCCACTCTCACCTCCCAAGCCGCTCTTACATGCCCACACCCAAGCCCCCCTCATTTCCCATTTCCCATTCCCCACACCCTGTCCACCCACCCCCGCACACAAGCCCTCTCCAGCCCACACTGTAGTACTTTCAAACACTTTGGTTCCCACAGACCACTGAGGCCACCAAAAAGGACCAATACAGACCACACTTAGCACACACAGCCCCCATGACCCACTCTACGTCCTGGTGCAGTTTGGAGGAGGGTGGACCATGGATGATGGGACTTGAAGTACCTCTACTCACTTCCCAAATTCGCTGCAACCCTCATCCAATCACTGATCGAGACCACACTTGGCACACATAACCCCCATGACTGCCTTCACGTCCTGGTGAGGTTCGGGGGAGGACTGACAATGGATGATGTGATTTGTAGTACTTTCACACCCCTCTGTTCCCACAGACAACTGCGGCCCCCAACAAACACCAAGAAAGACCACACTTGGCACACAGAGCCCCAGTGACCCACTCTACATCCTACTGAGGTTTGGAGGGGGACAGAACATGGATGATGGGACTTGCAGTACCTTCCCTCACTTTCCAAGCCTGCTACAAACCTAATCCAATGACTGATCAACACCAATCCTGGCACACAGAGCCCCCATGACCCAATCTACATCCTACTACACTTTGGGGGAGGGTGGACCAGAGATGATGGGACTTCCACTACCTTCAGTAATTTCATGATACCACTGCAACTCCCAATAATGATGCATCAAGACCAAACTTGCCACACAGAGCCCCCATGACCCCTCTACATCCTGCTGCACTTCTCAAATGACCCAGGCACCGCCGGGTCCCCAAGCTAGTGTGTTATATAATTATCCTAAACCTGGTCTCGTGACAAAGGAGGCGGAGAAGGAATGGCATTATTATTATCATTATTATTAAAAGAATGGGTTGCTGTGAGGTTTTTGGGCTGTATGGCGAAAGTGTGCCAGCAGCACTTTCTTCTGATGTTTAGCCTGCATCTCTGGCTGGCATCTTCATAGAATCTGATGCTGGTCAAGCAATTGAGGTGTATATATGCCTGTGGAATGTCCCAAGCCCACTCCCTGCTCCCAGGCCCCTCTCCTTTCCTACTCCCCACACCCAAGCAGCCCTCACTACGCACTCCCCATACCCCAAGCCACCCTCATTTCCTACTCCCCATGCCCAGTCCCCTCCCTGCCCACTCCCTGTGCCCAAGCTGCACTCCCTGTCCCCCCCAACATTCGAGCCCCCTCATTTCCCACTCCCCATACCCAAGCCCCACTCATTTCCCACTCCCCATACCCAAGCCCCACTCATTTCCCACTCCCCATACCCAAGCCCCACTCATTTCCCACTCCCCACACCCAAGCCCCACTCATTTCCCACTCCCCACACCCAAGCCCCACTCATTTCCCACTCCCCATACCCAAGCCCCACTCATTTCCCACCCTGCATCCAAGCCTCCTTCCCTGCACACTCCCCACATCCAAGCCACACTCTCTGCCCACACTCCTAACAGCCAACCCCCTTCCCTTCCCACTCTCACCTCCCAAGCCGCTCTTACATGCCCACACCCAAGCCCCCTCATTTCCCCTTTTCCCATTCCCCACACCCTGTCCACCCACCCCCGCACACAAGCCCTCTCCAGCCCACACTGCCCTCTCTGCCATTCCCCGCACCCAAGCCCCCCCTCATTTCACACTGCTCACACTTAAGCCACACTCCTTGCCCACTCCTGCACCCAAATCGCTCCCTGCACCAAAGCTGCAATCCCCACACTCAAGTTGCCCTCTATGCCCACTCCCTGCTCCCAAGCTCTCCTCGTTTCTCACTGCCCACACCCAACCCGCTCTCTTTTTCCACTCCTGCACCCAAGTTGCTCCCTGCACCTAAGCTGTACTCCCCACACCCAAGCGGTCCTCCATGTCTACTCCCTGCTACCAGACTCCTCTCATTTCACAGTGCCCACACCCAATCCGCCTTCCCTGCCCACTCTCACACCCAAGTTGCCCTTCCTGCACCTAAACTGCAATCCCCACACTCAAATTGCCCTCTATGTCCACTCCCTGCTGCCAAGCCCTCCTCGTTTCTCACTGCCCACACCTAAGCCACTCTCTTTGCCCACTCCCTGCTCCCAAGCCCCTCTCCTTTCCTACTCCCCACACCCAAGCAACCCTCACTATCCACATCCCATACCCAAGCCACCCTCACTTTCTACACCCAATCCCCTACCTGTCTACTCCCCATGCCCAAGCCGCACTCCCTACCTCCAAACATTCGAGCTTTCCTCATTTCCCACACCCAAGCCCCCCTCATTACCCACTCCCTGCGTCCAAGCCTCCTTCCCTGCCACTCTCCTTGCCCACTGTCCCCTCCCAAGCCGTCCTTACATGCCCACACCCAATCCCTTCTCCCCACACCCAACCCTACCCACTCCCCACACCCTCCATGTCCACCCACCCCTTCACACAATCCCTCTCCAGCCCACACTGTCCTCTCTGCCATTCCCCGCACCCAAGCCCCCCTCATTTCACACTGCTCACACCTACGCGACACTCCTTGACCACTTCTGACCCAAGTCGCTCCCTGCACCTAAGCTGTACTCCCCAGACCCAAGCAGTCCTCCATGCCCACTCCCCACTACCAGACTCCCTCTCATTTCACACTGCCCACACCCAATCCGCTTTCCCGGCCCACTCTCACACCCAAGCTGCAATCCCCACACTCAAGTTGCCCTCTATGCCCACTCCCTGCTACCAAGCCCTCCGCATTTCTCACTGCCCACACCCAAGCCGCTGTCTCTGCCCACTCCATGCTCCCAAGCCCCTCTCCTTTCCTACTCTCCACACCCAAGCAGCCCTCACTACCCACTCCCCATACCCAAGCCATCCTCATTTCCTACTCCCCACGTCAGGTGTCCTCCCTGCCCACTCCCCGTGCCCAAGCCACATTCCCTGCCCCCCCCACCAACATTTGAGCTCTCCTTGATTCCCACTCCTCATGCCCAAGCCCCCCTCATTTCACACTCCCTGCATTCAAGCCTCCTTCCGTGCACACTCTCCACGTCCAAGCCACTCTCCCTGCCCACTCCTCACAGCCAACCCCCTCCCTGCCCACTCTCCCCTCCCAAGCCGTCCTTACATGCCCACACCCATGCCCCCCTCATTTCACACTGCTCACATCTAAACCACACTCCTTGCCCTCTCCTGCACCTAAGCTGTACTCCCCACACCCAAACGGTCCTCCATGCCCACTCCCCTCTACCAGACCCCCTCTCATTTCACACTGCCCACACCCAATCTGCCTTCCCAGTCCACTCGCACACCCAAGTTGCCCTCCCTGCACCTAAGCTTCAATCTCCACACTCAAGTTGCCCTCTATACCCTCTCCCTGCTACCAAGCCCTCCACATTTCTCACTGCCCACACCCAAGCCGCTCTCTCTGCCCACTCCCTGCTCCCAAGCCGCCCTCCCTGTCTTCTCCCTACAACCAAGCATCACCCCCACTCCCAAGTTGCCCGTCCCACAACCAAGCGCCATTCCCCCTGCCCAAGCCACACTTTCTGTGCCCAAACCCTCCTCCCTGCCCAGTCCCCACACCCCAAGCCCCCACATATCACACTCCCACACCCAAGCCGCCCTCCCTGCTCACTTCCCACACCCAAGCCTCCAGTTCCCACTCCCAACGCCCAAGCCACCCTCCCTGCCCACTCCTGAGCCACTCTCCCTGCCCACTCCTCTCACCCAAGTCGCCCTCCCTGCCCTCTCCACACACCCAATCCCCCTCATTTCCCACTCCCCACACCCAGGCCGTCTCATTTCCCACACCCAGGCCCCTCCCTGCACTCTCCCCGCACCCAAGCCGCTCTTCCTGCTTACCCCCCACACCCAAGCCGCCCTTCCTGCTTACTCCCCACAGGTACACCACCCTAACTTCCCAATCCCCGTGCCCAAATGGCCCTCGCTGACCACTCCCAAGCTGCCATCGCTTCGCCTGTCCACTTCCTGCATCCAAGTTGACCTCCTTGCCTACTCCCTATGCCCACGCCGTCCTCCCTATTCGCAAGATGCACTCCCTGCTCACTACCCATACCCAAGCTTCCCTCATTTTCCACTCCCCACACTTAGGGCCCCTCCCTGCCTACTCCCCACATCCAAGCCTCCCTCATTACCCACAAACCACACCCAACCCCATCCCTGCACATTCATCATATTGAAGCCACCCTCCCTGCCCCCCCGAAAAGCCCCATCCCTGCCTACTGCCCACATCCAAGCCTCTCTCCCTGTCCACTCCTCAGGCCCAAGCCACCCTCCCTGCCCATTCCTGTCATGTGCAGCAGTTGATGGTGATTTGAATTCCTAGCAGTTGGTGGTAGTTAGTATACAGAAGGTTTGGCATGATAATGACTCATTATCATGTTCATCATTCAGAAGGTACAGAAGGGGTTAATGTTCCTAGTTTAAAAGGGCAGAGTAATCTGTAGTTAATGGGTGGAGGCCTGCAAGAGAGCCTAGCAGAGGCTGCTCTTTGGGAGTAAAGTATCTGCCCTACTTGGCCATGCATCCTGGTGGTGTTTCCCCCAGGTTGGTGGATTACAGTATCCAGACCTGTGTCATCAACTGTTGTAAGCTTTGTACTTTGTGGAATCTTGAACTAAGAAGATGATTGTGTTGGTGAATCGCACTGCCTTTGTACTCAGCTGTGGACTTTGATGAACTGCAAAACCCTACATTGACCGTTGACTACTGTGTTTGGACTACCCTTGAATTTTGGCTTCTCTGGCTTGACCGATGGAAAAATGACTACGTTTTAGGCTCTTGCTCCTTGGATATTTATCATTGACTCCCTATGTTTGTAGTACGCTTGTTGTTGTAAGACTTTGTGCTATTTTCTTCAGCGGTAAGCTATCTTTATGTTTTGAATGGGGACCTTGAAACCGCCAAAGTGTTTAACTTAATGTTTCAAGTAAAATAGCTTTGACCCAAGCCTGGTTGATCCGTTAACCTGTGTCGCAGACCCCTCATTTTCCCCTCCCCAGGCCCAAGTTTGGTCTAGGTCGGTGGAGCTCACCGTTTCTCTGGTTGTGGGTGAACTACAACTCCCAAAAAGAAAGGTCAGTCCCCCCAAACCCCTTCAGTAATCAAATTTGGGCATATCAGGTATGTGTGCCAAGTTTGGTCCAGATCCAGCTTTGGTGGCATTCAGAGTGCTCATTGATTGCAGGTGAACTATAAATCCAAGTACCTACAACTAACAAATGTCGAGGCCAATTCCACCCCAAACCTACTAGTATTCAAATTTTGGCATATCGATATGCGTGCCAAATTTGGTGCAGATCCATCGTTGTTTATGTTTACTGTGCTCTCTTGATATAGGTGAACTATAATTTCTATCAATCAATATGAATTTCCCCCAAAGCCCTCCTGCATTTTTGTGGACCATGGGGGTTCTGTGTGCCAAATTAGGTCCAGGGCGATAGTTGGTGGAGTCCAGAGTATATTAACTGAACTATAAATCCCAGTACCTATAATGGCTATAAATCAAGGTGAATTCCCCCCAAACAACTCCAGTATTTTTCTTAGGTTTTGGGGGATATGTGTGCCAAATGTGGTCCAGGTCTATTGTCAGTGGGGGGTCACAGTGCTCTAACTTGATGTAGGGTGAACCGCAACTTCCATCATGTGGAGTCAATCCTTCAAAGTCCTCCAGTATGCGTAGTTGCTGATTAGTTCTGCTCTGTTTGTTGTGCAGAGTTGAAAAGAGTAGGAAAGGGTTAAGGGAGAGGCAGTGGGCAGGACCATGCAAATTCACCAGTGGAACTCTCTACCCAGTGACATTAGATTGGCTCCCTCCCTCTTGTCTTTTAGAATGAAACTCAAAATCTGGTTATGGGACCAAGGGTTCAAACAGTAGAGGAAGCAATTTAGAATGAGACCCAATTTGTGTGAATGACAATAGACTGGCCTGGACTATGATTTCAAACCTCTATGTGATTTAAACAATGTTTTAATAATTTTAAAGCATTAACAAATTGTTTTAATTGCTTTTATCATTTATTGGTCTTGTTGGTAATAAATGATTGCCTGTTGTGAAGCCGCCCCGAGTCCTTATCTGTCGGTGAGAAAAACGGGATACAAGTAGGCTGAATAAATAAATAAATCTATCTGCACTAATGGAGAGAGTCAGAAACACTGGGATGTCTTTGTGGTGGAGGAAACATGTAAAATCTAGGATGAAATTGTCCCTGAATGAAAGCATTCCTTGAGTGGTGGGCAATATGGTATTTGGGGAGGACATTGGCAGGGGCTGGGCTACATGTTCAAAGTGCTGATATTGAGCCCAATTCAAAGTGCTGGTATTGACCTATAAAGCTCTATACCAGGGCTGTCCAACTTCTACCGCCCAGGGGCCTCCCAGCACCCGGTCACTGATTTTGACCTATTAAATATATAGGGTCCATCCCCCCCCGGCTCCTTATTTTTATTTAATATTAAATATATTTAATTCCGGCTCCTCCCCTCTCCCCCAGCATTTAATTCCCCTCTCCCTTATTTTTAATTTAATGTTAAATATATTTAATTCCATCCTCCCCTCTCCCCTTATTTTTATTTAATATTAAATATATTTAATTCCATCCTCCCCTCCCCCTTATTTTTATTTAATATTAAATATAAATATATTTAATTCCATCCTCCCCTCTCCCCTTATTTTTATTTAATATTAAATATATTTAATTCCATCCTCCCCTCTCCCCTTATTTTTTATTTTTATTTAATATTAAATATATTTAATTCCATCCTCCCCCCGACCTTTTATTTTTATTTAATATTAAATATTTAAATATATTTAATTTTAAATATATCCTTATTTCATCTTTAAATATATTTAATATATTTATATTTAATACATGAGGGGAGATGGGGGGGGAATGAGGAGCCCCCTGAGGAGCCCCTTGCCGGCCTACCTTTCCCAAACGCGCAGGATCCAGGAGTACCCGGAAAACGAGAGAGGCGACGACCGACTGAGTCGAAGAAGGTCCTAATTGCATCTGTGGGCCTCAGCGATCCAGTAGTAGAGTAGCCAAAGAAAGAGTATCGCGAGAATACGCAATCCACACGGGATTTCGCTGTCAATGCCGGCGTGATCTCGCGTTGACAGCGAAATCCCGTGTGGATTGTGTATTCTCGCGATACTTGCTCCGAACCCGGAAGTAGGCATTTTTAAATTTTTTTTATTATTTATTTTATTTTCCAATTTTTATTTTTTTATTAAAAAGCTTAGGGGGCCGTAGGGAAGGGGCTGGGGGGCCGTATACGGCCCCCGGGCCGCCAGTTGGACAGCCCTGCTCTATACGGTTCTGGCCCAGCTTACTTGTCCAAACGCATCTGCCTCTATGTCCCATCTCGCGGTCTAAGACCATCTGGGGAGGCCTTGCTCTTGCTCCCACCAGCATCGCAAATGCAGCTGGTGGGGACGAGAGACAGGGCCTTCTCGGCAGTGGCCCCTCGCCTATGGAACGTACTCCCAAATGAAATAAGATCGACTCCATCTCTCCTCACTATTAGAAAACAGCTAAAGTCGTGGTTCTGGGACCAGGCCTTTGGGCAGCGGATGTAAATGGTACCTTTGGATTTGACTGGATTGACACTTTGGACTTGACTGGACTGACAATGTGTTCCACTTGATGGCTTTAATTAATTATTGTTGCATGTAGTGGTTTTTAATATAATGTTTTTAATGCTTTTTAATAATGTTGATTATATGGTGTATTTTTATATTGTATTGTGGTGGTGCGGCCTGTAGTGCTGCAGATGTCAGCTGTGCTGAGCTCCCCTGCAGGGGTACAAATACTGTAAATAAATAAATAAGTAATGTTCATAGTGCTCGCTTTAACCTAAAATATCACTGGAGGAAGTGCTTTTGGTGGTTCCCTCAACACTGTGGGTTAAAGCTGTTTGTGGAAGCGGGAACCTTTCTGTGGAAGTGGGCACCCCAGCCACACACACACACACACACACACACACTCATACACACTCATTTGTATTAGGTAGATAGATTATTATTTCAAAGCTTGGATGGCTGTCTGTTGGGGTGCTTTGATTTGTGCTTTTCCTGCATGGCAGAAGCAGGTTTAACTGGGTGGCCCCTGGGTTGCTGCTGCTGCTGCTGTTGTTTCAAAGGCTGGGTGGCTGTCTGCTGGGGTGCTTTGATTTGTGCTTTTCCTGCATGGCAGAAGCAAATAGACTGGGTGGTCCATAGATTATTATTATTAGAAACACAAAAAGAGTACACAGCAAACAAGGTCATTCTGCTGGCTATTGTTGTACTGGATCACATGTTGGATACTTCCCAAGTGTCTAGGACTGTGCGATGTATCTGTGAATAATGCGTGCAGATCCCAGTAGGTGGCTTTTTGCAAGTGATAGATGGTAATTTTGTCAGCACCGATTGTTTTTAAGTGCAGGCCAAGGTCTTTAGGCACTGCACCCAGTCTGCCGATCACCACTGGGACCACCTTTACTGGCTTGTTCCATTTGTGAGCCACATCCATGTTTTCTTTTGTCAATTTTGCTCTCAATTTTCCCAGGAACTGTCCACGGAGAGCCTTCTTTTGCCAGTTTTCTGCTCTGCATTGCGTTTTTAAGGTATTCCCTCTTTGTCTTTTGCACTTTTAGCAGATTATTATTGTTGTTGTTTCAAAGGCTGGATGTTAGGGAGCTTTGATTTCTGCTTTTCCTGCACGGCAGAAGGAGGTTGGACTGGGTGGCCCTTGGTTGCTCCTGTTGTTTATTTATTTATGATATTTCTATCCCACCTTTCTTGAACTAGGAGATGACTCAAGGCAGCTTATAACCAGGCAGCCATTTGATGCCTTAACAATACACTCAAAACCACATTTAAAACAGAATTAAGAAGTACAGTGTTCCCTCACATATTGCTGGGGTTAGGTTCCAGGACCTCCCGCAATAAGTGAAAAACCGCAATGTAAGGATGCTCTATCTATTTTAATATATATATTATTTTAGTAGTTATACACTATTTTAAGTCTTTATAAACTTAAAATAAAGTGAAGGAAAGGCCCTTCAAGGTTGATGGGAGGGAGGGCTGAGGAGGGAAAGCGCCTTGGAGAGCAGCAGCAGCAAAACCCCACAAAACAGTAAAAATACCATGATAAATATTTTAATTTTTTTTAAATCCGCAAAACAGTGAGTCTGCAATAAGTGAACCGCGAAGTAATGAGAGAACACTGTACATACAATAAGACCTTTAAAAAACGTATAAAACCAGTACCTTCACTGTTAGCCTTGTCCAAAAACATCGTCTGAGCCGTTCCAATATTAAATTTCACATAATTCTGTTTTTGTCTATTGCACTAGATTTCAAATTCTTGTCCAAATAGCCATATTTTCACTTTTTTAATGGAAGATCAATAGGGATGGGGCTAATATCTCTAGGGAGGCATTTCCACAGCCGAGGGGGCCACCACTGAGAAGGCCCTGTCTCTCGTCCCCAACAGTTGCGCCTGCAAAGAAGGCGGAACTGAGAGCAAGACCTCCCCAGACGATCTTAAGATTCTACATGGTTCATAGAGATACATTCGGTCAGGTAAGTTGGGCTGGAACCATTTAGGGCTTTATATGCTAAAGCCAGCACTTTGAATTGTGCTTGGTAGTAAACCTGGCGTAACAAGGGAGTTGTGTGCTCCCTTAACGCTGCTCTGGTGAACAATCTGGGTGCCGCCCGTTGGACCATTTGTAGCTTCCGAACAGTCTTCAAAGGCAACTCCTCGTAGAGCGTGTTGCAGTAGTCTATATGGGATGTAACCAGAGCGTGGACTACCATGGCCTAATCTGACTTCCCAAGGTATGGGCACAACTGGCGCACAAGTTTTAAGCTCCCCTGGACACCGCCAAGACCTGGTGTTCCAGACTCAGCGATGAGTCTAGGACAGGGGTCCTCAAACTTTTTAAACAGAGGGCCAGGTCACAGTCCCTCAAACTGTTGAAGGGCCGGATTATAATTTGGACTCAAGCTGGCCGGAGACGAGAATCGCGCCATACGCCATAATCGGAGCCTCTCTGATTATCTTCTCCGTCCAGCTGGAGTCGCACGCCCCAGTGGTGCATGCGCACATGCGCGGAGCCAGCTGGTTCCACGCATGCGCCCCCGGCGCGAATGCGCACCCTGAGGAGGAGAGTTTGGCAGCCAGAGGCAGAGCCTCCGCTCCCGGCCGCCAAACCCTCCTCAGTTTCCGGCCTCGTGGAGGGTGTGCATGTGCGCCGGGGGTGCATGCGCGGAACCAGCTGGCTCCGCGCATGTGCGCATGCACCACTGGGGCGCGCGACTCCAGCTGGACGGAGAAGAGAATCCGAGAGGCTCCGCCCTGGCTGCAAAAGGTCCCTCCTGTTCAGACGTGTGTATGACACGATTCTCGTCTCCGGCCAGCTTGAGTCCAAATTATCATCCGGCCCTTCACCCGTTTGAGGGACTGTGACCTGGCCCTGTTTAAAAGTTTGAGGACCCCTGTTTAAGAAAAGGTTTGTCCAGGACCACAGTGGCCCACCAGTTGTACACGGGGTCTCGAGCAGAAGGGGAGGGCAAAATCTGCAGGTCAACCAAAGAAATGTCCTTGTTTCTGGCTTTCATCCTTGATCTTTTGCTTCTTTCTTGACCAGGGACATGAGGATTCTATGGAGCCACCTCTTGGGTGCGTTAAGGAAAATAATAACATAGGAAGAAGAAGAAACCCTCTCAACATAAAGTTCTTGCTGAATTCATGACCTTATTTACAGATAAGAAAGGGGGAAAAACCAAGAGCCAAGTATCTATATTGCAATTCAACACCCGTATCTCTGTTGACATGGAGGAGAAAGCATCTATATGCCTTGTGTGTGGAAAGAATTTCACTCGGAGGAATGATCTGCAGCAACATGAAAGGACTCACACTGGGGAGAAGCCTTATGAATGCCTGGAGTGTGGACAGAGATTTTCTCATAGTTCAAGTTTACATAGACATCAAAGGACTCACACTGGGGAGAAACCCTTTACGTGCCCGGAGTGTGGACAGAGCTTCAGTCACAGCTCAAGTTTACATACACATCAAAGGATTCACACTGGGGAAAAACCCTATATATGCCTGGAGTGTGGACAGAGATTTCCTCATAGTTCAGGTCTACATAGACATCAAAGAACTCACACTGGGGAGAAACCCTATACGTGTATGGAGTGTGGACAGAGCTTCACTCAGAGTGCAAATCTACATGCGCATCAAAGGACTCACACTGGGGAGAAACCCTATACGTGTCAGGAGTGTGGACAGAGCTTCACTCAGAGTGCAAATCTACATTCGCATCTAAGGACTCACACTGGGGAGAAACCCTATAAATGCCTGGAGTGTGGACAGAGCTACACTCAGAGTTCAGGTCTACGTTCACATCAAAGGACACACACTGGGGAGAGACCCTATATATGTTTTTGGTGTGGACAGTGCTTTACTGAGAGCGGAAGTCTACGTTCACATCAAAGGACTCACACTGGGGAGAAACCCTATATGTGCCTGGAGTGTGGACAGAGCTTCACTCAAAGTTCAGGTCTGCGTTCACATCAAAGGACTCACACTGGGGAGAAACCCTATATATGTCTTTGGTGTGGACTGAGTTTTACTGAGAGCGGAAGTCTACGTTCACATCAAGGGACTCACACAGGGGAGAAACCCTATACGTGCCTGGAGTGTGGTCAGAGCTTTGCTTGGAGTTCAGGCCTACGTTTGCATCAAAGGACTCACACTGGGGAGCAACCTTAGAAACTCGTGGAGTGTGGAAAGAGCTTCTCTGAGTGTTCAAATCTGCATAGACATAGAATTCACATTGGAGAGAACAGTTGTGTTTGATTCCGAGAGACTCTCTAAGTCAGAGCTTTCCAAACTTTGCAGCTTAGTGACAAACGTTTTATTTTATTATTTAGAAACAAATAGGTTTAGAAGTAATTACTGCAACTCAATCAACAAATTGTGCAAATCATAAAAATTATAACAGAACCCACACTTGAATACGCCAGCACTACTATTCTGTAGTGATACACCCCTCTGGATATTTGTAAGCAGAGGCTGGATTGCCTTCCACAGATGCTTTGACTGTGTCTTCATGGCTGGCTGAAGAGGACTGGGCTCGATACTCTTTGGGGGTCTCTTCCAGTAGGGGTGTGGTGGGGGACCATTTTTCATGCGATGTTCCTGTAGGCTACAGCTAATACCCACTTGTGTATCATGGCACATAGTTTGGAAAGCACTGATATAAGACATACAAAGGCGTTTATCCTCAGAGATGGAAAGAAGCAGTTATCCCACACAAGAAGAATGACCGATCAAAATCCGCGAACAATCAGATATAGACAAAGTAACTGCCGATTAAAGAGAAATCTGTGAGCAACTTCAAGAAAGATTGGGACTTCTTTATTACTTTTTCACAACAGGAGGGACAAATGTCAGTTATCAGATGTATGAATTTAGAAGAGTGTTGCCAAAAGCAGCAGTGCACTTAAATAGGATTATCTAAGGCAGGGGTCGGGAAACTATGGCTCGCGAGCCAGGTGTGGCTCTTTTGATGATTGCATCGGGCCAGGTGAAGAGGCTCTTTTGGTGGATCTGCATCGAGGCTCTCTTCCTCTTCCTCCTCCTAGAGTCCTCCAAGGAAGAGGAGAAGGAAGAGGTGGCGGAAGCCTCTGCTTGGCTTCTTGGGCGGTGGCTTCAGCCTCGGAGAAAGCCAAGCTGAGACTCGCTCTCTTCGTCTTCCTCCCCCCATGGTCCTCCAAGGAAGAGGAGAAAGAGGCAGGGGGAGCCTCGGCTGGCTTCTTTGGCGGCGGCTTCGGCCTTGGGGAGGGCCAAGCCAAGGCTCGCTCTCCAAGGCCGAAGCCGCCGCCAAAGAAGCCAAGCCGAGGCTCCCTCTGCCTCTTCCTCCTCTTCCTTGGAGGACCCTGGGAGGAGAGGAGGAAGAGGCAGGGGAGCCTCGGCTTGGTTTCTTTGGCGGCGGCTTTGGCCTCGGAGAAGGCCAAGCCGAGGCTCGCTCTCTTCCTCTTCCTCCAGACTGTACAACCTTAAATGTGGAAAATTAAGAATACGTGTGGGGGGGGGAAGGGGGGTTGTGTTCTCGACTCATGTGTAAGGTGTCATAATGTGGTTAGAGTTGAGGTGCCCCCTCCTGCGCATTAGGGGAAAGTAATGGTGCTGTTTCAAAGGTTTGCCGCCATTATCTACGACCGGGCCATCGCCGTGTTTTCCCCGGATGGGCACGTCTTCCAAGTCGAGTACGCGCAGAAGGATGTGAAGAAAGGCTCCACCTGAGGGGAAGGAAGGCGGGAGGGAGTGGGAGAAAGAGGGAGAAAGAGGGGAAGGCCTCAACGCTGCATGTTCAGTCTTAAAAATAATATTATATGACTCTCACTGAAATAAATTTCCAAATATTTTGCTTTCATGGCTCTCTGAGTCAAAAAGATTCCCGACCCCTGATCTAAGGGGAATAGAATAATACGAGCAAGCAACTCAGTGTGAAGTTCTAAGAATTAGACTAACTATTAGTATAGGAGTGTTTTATTAATGTGGTTTTGTTGTAGTTTGTTGTTGGAGCCACTCAGTAACTTGTACAATTTTAACATTATGTATTATAAAATTATGATGTTTGCAAAAGGGGAATTTAGAAGGGTCAAAATATTAGAGACAAGAAAGGCAGATAGAGCTGGGGTTTAATACGTCATTTGTGTTCCCCTTTTTTTGGAAAATTGCATTCATAACCTTTTTGGGAAACACCTTTTGGAGATCATAACTTTTTAAGAGAAGCATGACCTTTCAGAGAAGAGCCAATAATACATAATAATACACTTTATTTATATTCCGCTCTTCTCACCCCGAAGGGGACTCGGAGCGGATTGCATTACACATACAGCAGATAGTCCCTGCCGACTGACATACAATTACAATACATTGTACAGACAAACATGTGCATTTAGAAGGATTTTTTTTTCTCGTCTGGCTGCGTCGCAGGTGCGGTTGCTCCATTACGTCACAAGGGGGTGCTGTTGCTTCATCCTCAGATGAGAGCCTCTGGTTCCGCATTCCACCTCCGGCAGCCGATCTTCCTTATTTTTATTCAGGTGTTGTAAAGTCCTTATAAAAATCCTTCCCCGCTGAGCAGTCCCTAGTTCATCTACTCACAGCTGGCTTGTTTTCGATCTGTTTTCTCTGAAGCCAAACCCCCTTCAGAGTAGAATCTTCTCCTGTGGTACAGTGTTTTCAACATATTTCGCTTTTTGGAGTAGGACCTTGGTTTTTATTGCTGCACATCTGACTCCAGCATTTCAGTACAGCTATCCCTCCATATTGGCAGGTGTAGTTTTCATGGATAATGTTTTTAATTTCTTACCATCTCCTCAAGGCGGGTTAAAGTGCATAGTTCAATTCATCCAAAAACCTTGTTCATAATCTTTATTCAGGCTGTGTCGAACCTGTAGTGACTTATTCTTCAAACACTTGTGAGCAGAGCTGCATCTTTAGTTCTTTTCTGAAAACCAGAAGGGATGGGACCCCTCCACCGCCCCCCATCCCCGCAGTCTCCCCAATAGGGCCCTCTGCTGCTCCCCCACGCCATGCATGCAGGTAAGAGGGGGCACAAAACGTCATTTCAACTTTAAAGTGCTTAACACTACTATATATCAATTGTAAAGTATAACAGATGATGGGATTTGTAATACCTTCTATATGAAGGAAGAGGAAGGGTGTCCTCAAAGCAGCATCAAGAATGAATTTCAAAGGGTTAGCTGCAACACAAAGAATGTCTTTCTCGTTTTCTTAAGTATATATTTATTTATTTATTGGTAGTATCTATCCAAAATCACTAGGCGTGGAACATATATTTCTTCCCAAATGGGGATGTGGAATCGTTGAATCGTTCAAAAGATCATAATTAAAGAACTCCCAAACCGGATACATCCAAAAATCATCATATATAACCATACATTATAGGCTTGTATTATAATAGTGGATGTAGAGTGGTGAGGATTCATTACGGGTTTTAAATCTAGATTTATGTTCCTGAGCCCTCGTGCGTAAATTCACCCCTCATTCCCACTCTATTTCAAAAATTGTACGAAAATACTGGCCTATTGTTAGCTCGATTCCAGGATTGGAGAAACCGCCGATGATAGCCAATAAAAAAACATCTAGTATTAAACAATTGTTGATCCATGCTGACCATAGAATCCCTAAAGATTCTCCCATTGGGAAACCATTTACCCAACCATGCTATCATTGCACGATATGCAAGCATATTTCAACACAAGAAACAATCACTGACCTGGAAGGCAAACATACCTTTAAATTACGTACAGGAGCAACATGCGGCAGCAGAAATATTTATTGTTTGATTTGCCCATGTCAGAGATATTATGTGGGCGAAAGTGGGCGTGATTTACGCACGAGGGCTCAGGAACATAAATCTAGATTTAAAACCCGTAATGAATCCTCACCACTCTACATCCACTATACACAGAACCACAACTTTAATGATTTCAAAATCCTGGTATTAGAAATTATTGCACCCAAACCATACCAGGAACATAAGAAATTACTACATCAAAGAGAAGTTTTTTGGATTCATTCCCTAAAAAGCGAGTTACCCCTGGGCCACAATGATTGTTTATCAATCAGTGAAATTCTGGAGTAAGGTTTCACCTGCAGCTTAGTAGGAGTGTATGTAAGGCAAACCCCCAGTGTTATGTGTTGTCCGTTGACTACCAGGAGAAGTAGTGGCTGCGTCCACTCTCAGATTTATTTTCATATGAATATTACAAATGGTATGTAAAATATATATATAGCCTAGCCATAAGGGTTGTCCTGTTCAACTGGTGGGCTTATGATTATTTGAGAAATGATGCTATATCTTATTGTTATTTTTACCTTTATATAGATAATCGGACCAGTGGAATTTACAATCTATAATACTATTTTCGGGTCCCGATGAAGCCAGTTCTCTGGCGAAACGGAGAGGCCTTTAGGACCCCACAGAACCCCTTAATCCGGATTATAATACAAGCCTATAATGTATGGTCATATATGATGATTTTTGGATGTATCCGGTTTGGGAGTTCTTTAATTATGATCTTTTGAACGATTCAACGATTCCACATCCCCATTTGGGAAGAAATATATGTTCCACGCCTAGTGATTTTGGATAGATACTACCAATAAATAAATATATACTTAAGAAAACGAGAAAGACATTCTTTGTGTTGCAGCTAACCCTTTGAAATTCATTCTTGATGCTGTTTGTAATACCTTCAACAACAGCATATGTTGTCCATACTCCCCCAAAACCCTCCAGTATTTTCTGTTGGTCATGGGAGTTTGGCTCAATTCCATTGTTAGTGAAGTTCAAAATGCTCTTTGATTGTAGGTGAACTATAAATCCCAGCAGCCACAACTCCCCAATGACAAAATCAATCCCCCACAACTCCACCAGTGTTCAACTTTGGGTATATTTGGTCCAGATCCAGGGTTGTTTGGATTCAGAGTGCTCTCCAAATGTAGGTGAACTACCGTGTTTCCCCGATAGTAAGACACCCCCGATTGTAAGACGTATCGGGGGTGTCAGAGGGGTCGGCTAATATAAGCCGTACCCCGAAAGTAAGCCGTACCCCCGGCTGCCGCGTCACTCGGTCCCGCCTCCTCCGCCGCCGCCCAAACACTTGCCTTGAGGTGAAGAAGAAGGGGAGCGCGCGCCTTGGAAGCAGCCAACCCTCCCTCGTGCGGTGGTCTCACACTCGCGCGTCCTGCAAGGGGAGGGGGGAGGGAAGAACATGGCGGTGGGGCTCCTGCAAGCGTCGCTCGCTCTTCGCCTTTCCCTGCGAGGCCCTCCCTCGCCCAAAGGGGCCGGCTTTGGCGGGATGCCTCTGCTCCCCTCCCGCCGGAAGCCCCTCCTCCCTGGGTCCGGAGACCGAGCGGGCCCGGCTTGGGTTGGAGAGCGAGAGAAGGAGGCGGAGGCTTCTCTCCTCGGAGCGGCATGGAGAGCGCGTGAGGGAAGGAACGAAGGCAGGCAGGCAGGCAGGAGACGAGGCTGCAGGGATGGCCATGGCGAGGGCCGGCCGTGGCACGCCTCCCAAAGCGGAAGAGGAGGAGGCGGGACCAAGTGACGCGGCGGCCGGGGGTACGACTTACCATCGCCCAATGTAAGTCGTACCCCGAAAGTAAGACGTAGTGGGGCTTTTGGGGGTAAAAAGAAAGTAAGACGCTGTCTTACTTTCGGGGAAACACGGTACATCTCTCCTAAATCACTGTCAATTCCTCCCAACCCCCTCCAGTATTTTCTGTGGGTCATGGGGGTTCTGTGTGCCAAGTTTGGTCCAGATCTGTCACTCATGGGGTCTCGGCTGTGGAAGTCAGAGCTGAATTGGTCGAAGGTACTGCAAATCCCATCATCCATTGTCCATACTCCCCCAAACATATCGTTTTTGTGATTAATCACTATGCTTTAATTATGTTCAATTTGTAACAATGCAAATACATCTTGCATATTAGAAATTTGCATCAGAATTCATAAGAATAGCAAAATTATTTATGAAGTACCAACGAAAATATGGTTGGGGGTCACCACAACATGAGGAACCTTATTTAGGGCTCACCAGGCCCGGATCATCCATAAGGCCACCCTAGGCCATGGCCTAGGGCGGCAGCCTTGGGCGGGGGCGGCAAATTCGGACCCCCCCATTATAAACCAAAATTAATTTTTAATTTAAAAAATTCAAAATGGCGACCGGACTTTCGGGCGCCTCTGCGCATGCGCCACAGCAAGGAGGAGGATAGTGCGGCGGGGGCGGGTTTCAGGCCGGCCCTTTTCCTCCCTTCTGCGAGTTCTCCCCCCTAGCCTCCTCCTCCTTCCCAAAGCCTCCTCCCATGTGTGGCTGCCTGGCTGAGTCGGAGGGTGGAAGGGAGGACCCGAGCCGAGAGAGCCCGCCCCCACGCACGTGCGTCAGCAGCGCCACACAAACAAACAAGCATGTGATGGTTTGCTGCTCTTGGAGGGAGGCCTTGCTTGCTTTTGCCTCCTTCCCTCCCCCCTGGCCAGGAGGTAAGAAATGTTGTTGTTGTTGTTATTACCATAAGAGGGACACATCAATAGGGAAGGTAATCCCCCCCCCCCCCGACTGTTGGGGTGAATAACTTTCACAGGATGGTAAGGGTAACTTGCCCTGGGATCATAGAGGTATGTGCTGTCACCACCCTACTCTACAGACATATGAACAGCAAAGTAATTCCCAAACATTTCCTTTTTAAATGAAGTGCAAGGTAATGGGAGTCCTGTGTGCCACGTTTGGTTCAATTTCATCAATGGTGGAGTTCAGAATGCTCTTTGATTATAGGTAAACTGTAAATCCCAAAACAGAAACAGGGTACTACACCAATACTTATGTTGCAAAATAGAGTACTAATGCTGATATTGATAATAATGCATTTCATATGTAGAAAACCATAAATGCTGATTTTTAATATAATCCAGATTATGCAGCTATAAAATCAGGATTATATTGCACTATAAGTGACGCGACAATATAATTGTCAAAATAGAGTAGTCTACTTATGCTGATATGGATAGTAATGCATTGTTATAGCATTCAGAAAAACCAATTAAACAAAATGCTTATTTTTAGTATAATTGTTCCAGATTATGCAGCTATAAAATCAGGATTACATTGCACTATAAGTATATAATTGTCAAAATGCAGCTATAAAATCAGGATTATATTGCACTATAAGTATATAATTGTCAAACTAGACATTTCTTCTGTTAAAGCATATTTCTCCTTCAATAAAATGCTTATATGGATAGTAATGCATTTAGCATGTAGAAAACCATAAATGCTGATTTTTAGTATAATCCAGATTATGCAGCTATAAAATCAGGATTATATTGCACTATAAGTATATAATTGTCAAAATAGAGTAGTCTACTTATGCTGATATGGATAGTAATGCATATAGCATGTAGAAAACCACAAATGCTTATTTTTAGTATAATCCAGATTATGCAGCTATAAAATCAGGATTATATTGCACTATAAGTATATAATTGTCAAAATAGAGTAGTCTACTTATGCTGATATGGATAGTAATGCATCTAATATGTAGTGTCCCTTACTTTTGCGAAAAATCACGTAAATGTCCCTTATTTCTTCTATCAAAATATGGGTAGGTAGATCTTTTTGACTTGGTTGTTTTATAAGCAGCTCGCATGCTAAAAAAAGTGTGGGCAGCCCTGTACTAATATATATATACTATCTTACTTTCAAAGTATTATATATACTAATAGTATTATACTAATAGTACATACTAATAGTATTACATACTGGTAGTGTATTATATACATTGTGGTATAATAATATAGTATAATATAATAATAATATAGTATAATAAAAATAATTGTATACTAGCTGTACCCGGCACGCGTTGCTGTGCCCTATTTAGGAGATGTGAGAAAGTCTGAGTATGTAAGGGTTGGAAATGATGTTACTTACGGTCTTGGTGGGGTCATGTAGGCATGAATTGCGCACTTTCTATGTGTGCTCCAAATGATGTCATCTGGAAGCATGAGTTGTATTGTCTTATATAGCGGAGGAAGTGTTTTGATTCTGGAGTGTGTCCACTCAGCAAAGTCTGTAGTGGTTGTGGAGGAGTGGCAAGTGGTGGTAGAGAGACTTTACCGGCTAGGCAGCACATTCCTGTTGTTTCTGCTGGGTATTTCAGGGCTTTGCAGTGTGTGCAGATGTGCGTTAGGGTGCCAATGTCGGCCTCTGGCACCATGCTGTAGTCTTCTGCAGCGTTGTATCTGAAGGCTAGGCGGTGGAATTGGTTGTGGTGTTTTTTGAAGTTTGTTTTCTGTGTTGCAACGTCGTGTTTCTGCGCTCCTTGCGCGCTGCTGTTGTGTTGCATTTCTGCGTCTTTGTTGTTCCTGGCTGCGCGCTTCTTCTTGTCGTGCAGTTCTTTGCATTTGGTTCTCAGCTGTGCGTCGTGCAGTGACCTGTTGTCTGTGTCTCTGCTGCGCAGTGTGTTTCTGTTCTGGCGTTTGTTCTGCCCTTTTTTGTTTGATGTATGTAGCGTTGTGAGTGTGTCGTCCGATGCTGTTATTTTTAGAAGGCATGGCTTGCCTTTGGGTCAGTTTCTGTCTGTGTGGAAGGAAGGAATGGTTTTTGTTTGTGGTGGTGGTAGGTGTTGTGTGTACGGGGTCCCGTAAGGTTGGTGGGATGGGTTGTGATTGGAAGTTGTGTTGTGTTGTGTGGGTAGGAATTGCTGGAGAATTGCTCCCTCATAGAGTTTGGTTTTGACAGTTTAACCCTCAAACACCAACTGACAACTGAAATCTCTCAGCATTCTATCCTAGCCTTGGATGGCTCCTGCCAGCGTTGCTATGGTTACTCTTCCTCTCTGCATTTTGTGTGGGCCGATGTCAGCCAATGGCATTTGCTGGCAGCCACGGAGGATGCTGGGAAATGTAGTTTTTTTACTCGTTGTTTTGGGGGCCTTTTAGGTTTTTGGGGGGAAGGTTTCTTTGCTACAAACGTACCTTGCTTGAGGCCTATTTCTGTTGGCAAGTTTTGTGTTTCTGCGTTGTAAGGTTTCTCTGTTTGAGGTAGTCTTCACATGACGACTGTTCCTTTATATATATAGATTAGCTATTACAGGACATTTTTACTAATAACATTGCAGTATAGTACAATATTGTAATATATAATACTGATATTTTGCTATGCTAATAATATAATATATTAAATATGCATATAATATTGATAATATGTGTTGCCATATAATACTACTAATAATAAAACGAATAATACAATATAATGATATATAATAATAATATTGTGATATAGTGATACTATGGGTTAAACCGCTGAGCTGCTGACCTTGCTGACCAAAAGGTTAACGGTTTGAATCCGAGGAGCGGGGTGAGCTCCCGCAGATAGCCCCAGCTTCTGCCAACCTAGCAGTTCGAAAACATGCAAATGTGAGTAGATCAATAGGTACCGCTCCAGCAGGAAGGTGACCGCGCTTCATGCAGTCATGCTGGCCACATAACCTTGGAGGCGTCTACGGACAACATCGGCTCTTTGGCTTAGAAATGGAGATGAGTACCACCTCACCAGAGTTGGACACGACTAGAATTAATGTCAAGGGGAAACCTTTACCTTTTTATAGTAATACTAATATATTAAATATAATTACTACTGATAATATATAATGATATATAATGATATTCTGCTTTATTATTGTACTAGCTTGGGGACCCGGCGGTGCCCAGGTTATTTGAGAAACGTATTAGTTGGTCTTTAGCAGTTATTTATGTGGATTGCAGTGGTGTCAGGAAGTTAGTGAAGGCACTGCGAGTCCCATCATCCATGGTTCACCCTCCTCCAAACAGCACCAGGATGTAGAGTGGGTCATGGAGGCTCTGTCTGGCGGGTTTGGCCTTGATCTATCATTATTGGGAATTGCATTGATATCATGAAATTACTGAATGTACTGCAAGTCCCATCATCTGTGGTCCACCCTCCTCCAAACTGCAGCAGGATGTAGAAAGGGTAATGGGGGCTCTGTGTGCCAAAGTTGGTCTTCATTGGTGATTGGATGAGGGTTGCATTGTTTTCAGGAAGTGAGTGAAGGTACTGCAAGTCCCATCATCCATGGTCCATCGTCCTTCAAAGTGCAGCAGGATGTAGAGTGGGCCATGGGGGCTCTGTGTGGCAAGTTTGGTCTGTATTGGTCATTGGATGAGGGTCACAGTGCTCTCAGGAAGTGAGTGAAGGTACTTCAAGTCCCATCATCTGTGGTCCGTCCCACACAAAACTGCACCAGGATGTAGAGTGGGTCACGAGGGCTCTGTGTGCCAGGTTTGGTCTTGATCAGTCATTGGATTAGGTTAGGAGCAGTCTTGGAAAGTTTGTGAAGGTACTTGAAGTCCCATCATGCATGGTGTGCCCTCCTTCAAAGTGCACCAGGATGTGAAGTGGGTCATGTGGGATTTGTGTGCCAAGTTTATTTATTTATTTATTTATTTCCGGCATTTTACCCCGCTCTTCTCAACCCCCGAGGGGGGACTCAGAGCGGCTTCCAAAAAGGCACAATTTGATGCCAACACAGTAAAACACATAAAACACAGTATAAAACCCCCCAAAACATTACACATTAAAATACAATTACATCAACATATCATACACATTCATTTAAGTTAAAAATAAATAAATTGCTGCCTTGTGCTAGTGTGCAAACGCCTGGTCCCATAGCCAGGCTTTTACTTTTTTCCTGAATGTCAGGAGGAATGGAATTGATCGTATGTCACTAGGAAGCGCATTCCAGAGATGGGGAGCCACCACCGAGAAGGCCGTCTCCCTCGTCCCCACCAGCCGCATTTGAGAAGTCGGCGGGAGCGAGAGCAGGGCCTCCCCGGATGATCTTAAATTACGAGGTGGGATGTAGCGGCAGATGCGTTCGGACAAGTAAGCTGGGCCAGAACCGTATAGAGCTTTAAAGGTCAAGACCAGCACTTTGAATTGAGCCCGGAAGTGGACCGGCAGCCAGTGGAGCTGACACAACAGGGGGGTGGTATGCTCCCTGTATGTAGCTCCAGTTAGTAATCTGGCTGCCGCCCGCTGGACTAGTTGCAATTTCCGAACTGTCTTCAAAGGCAGCCCCACGTAGAGTGCGTTGCAGTAATCTATTCGTGATTACTTGATTGGTCTTGATCAGTTAGCGGATGAGGGTTGCAGCGGTCTGGGGAAGTGATTGAAGGTACTTCAAGCCCCATCATCCATGGTATGCCCTCGTCCAAACTGCACCAGGATGTAAAGTGGGTCATGGGGGCTTTGGGTGGCAAGTTTGGTCTTGATTTGTCATTGGTGTGGGCCACAGTACCCCAAGGAAGTGAGTTAAAGAACTTAAAGCCCCATCATCCATGGTCCACCCTCCTTCAAACTGCACCAGGATGTAGAGTGGGTGGGGGTGCGGTAGAGGTTGGCTTAAAGGGGGCGTAATTCCAAAGTGTGGCCTAGGGTGCCTGTGTAATGATGGTGCGGTGCTTGCCTCTGAGGGAAGGGGAGGCCAGGCAGGCCCTCCTGGGGCTCCCCACCCACCTCTGGCTCCTGGGGGAGGGATCCCCTTCCTCGGCCTGGGAGCAGCAGGGCTTCCCCCTCAAAGGCAGCTCTGCCGCCACGCCCCCTTCGCCTCCCATGGGGAGAGAAGGAGGGAGGGAGGCGCCTACGTCACCCGGGCCCCGCCCACTTGGCTTCCCATAAGGAGGTGGGGAAGAGGTGACGTCACCCAGGCCCCGCCCACTTCGCTTCCCAGTGGGACGGAGGCAGGCGCCGACGTCACCAAGTCCACGCCCACGTCGCCCAGGCCCCGCCCACTTCGCTTCCCATAGGGTGGGAGGGAAGCGGTGACGTCAACAAGGCCCGCCCACTTCTCATTTGAGGGTGGGGAGCGGCGACGTCAGCGAGGCCCCGCCCACTTCGCTTCCCATAGGGTGGAAGGGAAGCGGTGACGTCACCCAGGCCCCGCCCAGTTCTCATTGGAAGGTAGAGAGCGGCGACGTCAGCCAGGCCCCCGCCCACTTCGCTTCCCAATGGGACGGAGGCAGGCGCCGACGTCACCAAGGCCACGCCCACTTCTCATTTTGAGAGTGGGAGGCGGCGACGTCACCCACGCCCCGCCCACTTCGCTTCCCAATGGAACGAAGGCAGGCGCTGACGTCACCCAGGCCCCGCCCACTTCTTTTTGAGGGTGGGAGGCGGCGACGTCACCCACGCCCCGCCCACTTCGCTTCCCAATGGGACGGAGGCAGGCGCTGACGTCACCAAGGCCACGCCCACTTCTCATTTTGAGGGTGGGAGGCGGCGACGTCACCCACGCCCCGCCCACTTCGCTTCCCAATGGGACGGAGGCAGGCGCTGACGTCGCCCAGGCCCCGGCTACGTCGCTTCCCATTGGGAGGGAAGGAGACAGGCGCTGACGTCGACCAGGCCCCGCCCACTTTCCAACCGCCGCCTCCCTGACCTGCTCTGAGAGGAAGGAAAGAAGGAAGGACGGCTCGGAGGTGAGGCGGGGTGGCCTTGGGCGGGGGCGAGGCCTTGGCCTCCTTGAACAGGGTTCCGTCCGGGATATATTTCGGTCTCCTTCAAGTGGGCAAAGACAGGCTGAGGAGGACCAGGAATGCCTCTCCTGCCTCTCGGCCTGCTTTGATGCTGGAAGGAGGGAGGCCTTTCCCTCAGCCACGGCCCCCTCTTTCCTGAGGGATTCCCTCCCTGGAGGCCAGGCCTGGAGAGAGAGAGGCCTAGGCCCTGCCTGGGGAGGGAGGCCTTTCCCTCAGCTGCAGCCTCCTCTTTCCTGGGGGATTCCTTCCCTGGAGGCCAGGCCCAGAGAGAGGCCCAGGCCCTGCCTGGGGAGGGAGGCCTTTCCCTCAGATACACCCCCCTCTTTCCTGAGGGATTCCCTCCCTGGAGGCCTTGAGAGGGGGGGGGCAGGCCCTTCTGGGGTCTCCTTGAAGAGGCTGCATTCAGCTTCCAATCCTGTGTTCAGCACGGATCTTACATTTTGTGCCTTGTGTTTTAATCTCTGTTCTGTGCCTTTTAATATGTGTTTTATGCGAGAAAACCCATTAATAATAATAATAATAATAGCAGCATCATTTTTATACTCTGCCAACCATCTCCCTTAGGGAACCCGGGGCAGCTTCCAAGGCACAAACCCCAAAATTACAATTACAACCCGCAGGTAAAACACTTAACAATGAAAAACATTAGGTAAAAACAATACAACAGAGTTATAAACAACAAAGAGCAATATGGCTGAGAAAAAAGAACATAGCTCAGGTACAGATTTCATGAGTGCAATGCATTTGACAGGAGCGCAAGAAAACTGCAACAAACCAATAGATTGGGTGGGAAATCCTGTCATAAAACATGTTGGGGTAAAACACATGAGGGCCAGATTAAAGTGCAGAACTCAATAGGGACAGGGAAATTACTGGTGAGCTGCTTAATCGAAATCTAAACCTGCCCAACAATTAGCCATTCAGCCTCTGCTTCACAGTCCTCTGGAGCAGTGTTTCTCAACCTGGGGGTCGGGAGAGGGTTTCAGAGGGGTCACCAAAGATAAGCAGAAAATATTTCTGATGGTCTTAGGAATCCCTTTGGCAGAGAAGGTTGAAGAACTCTCCGCTTGTCCTTTTTCTTTTTGGAAACAGACCGTGAATTTTCCCACCTAAAGCTCTCGTTTGCTGTGATTGGCAGGCCTCCCTGCCAAGGGAGAGCTGTTTCTGAGACTCCCAAGTGGGGAGGAGAGAGCAGGCGTGCTCGGCGCATGGCAGCATGATGCGCATGTGTGGGTGAGGGAGAGTGAGTGAGGTGGGATGGAGGCTCATGCCAGCTAGTCCCTTCAAGGCATGAGGGTTCTGTGTAGGAAGATTGACCCAATTCTATCATTGGTGGGGTGCAAGGGGCTCTTTAATTGTAGGTAAACTATAAATCCCATCAACTACAACTCTCAAATGTCAAGATCTATTTCCCCCAAACTCCACCAGTGTTCACATTTGGATATTTTGAGGATTTGTGTCAAGTGTGGTCCAGATCCATCATTGTTGAGTCTATAGTGCTCTTTGGATGTAGGTGAACTACAACTCCCAAACTCAAGGTAAAGGCCCACCAAACCCTTCCAGTATTTGCTGTTGGTCATGGGAGTTTTGTGTACCAAGTTTGGTTCAATTCCACTGTTGGTGAATTCAGAATGCTCTTTGATTGTAGTTGAACTATAAATCCCAGCAACTACAATTTCCAAATGACAAAATCAACTCCCCCCCCCCCCCCGGCCCCCATCATCAAAAAATATATAGTTATGAAGTAGCAATAAAAATAATGTTATCGTTAGGGGTCTCCACAACACGAGGAACTGTATTAAGGGGTCACAGCATGAGGAAGGTTGAGAAACACTGCTCTAGAGCACTGTTTTTCAACCTTTTTTGAGCCGCGGCACATTTTTTACATTTACAAAATCCTGGGGCACACCACCAACCAAAATGACACTCTAACACAGTAATACATATAGTTAATATGTTTTTAAATGTATTTATACACTCAGTGTGAAACCTGGGCCTGTTTCGATGAACACAACATAGATAACCTGGCAGGAATGGCAGAAAGAGACACATGAAGGTCTTCCTCAACAGCTGGGAGTTATAGTTCACCCACAATCAAAGAGCATTCTGAATTCCACCAGTGATTGAATTGAATCAAACTTCCCACACAGAACTCCCATAACCAAGAGAAAATGCTATAAGAGTTTGGTGGACATTCACCTTGAGTTTTGGAGTTGTAGTTCACCTATATCCAGAGAGCACTGTGGAGGGGAGGGAGGAAGACGTGGGGCCCACACGGGTCACATCTTCCTCCCTCCCCCCCTCCCTCAGAAGCAGCAGCATGAACAAAGCGAGCAGAGCAAGGCTGGGAAGAAGGGAGCCCGAGGAGAAGAAAAAGTGTTCAGCAGGAGGGTGAAGAAAGGGTATTGGAGGTTCCAATTTCCCACGGCACACCTGATGGTCGCTCACGGCACACTGGTTGGGAAACACTGATCTAGGGCATAGTCTCAAGACCATGCCCTATGAGGAGCCGCTTAATGAGCTTTATATGTTTAGCCTTCTTCCCAGCCTCGCTCTGCTCACTTTGCCTCGCTTTGCTTATGCTGCCGCTTCTGCGCGAGGGGGAGGGGGGAAGACGTGACCCGTGCGCGCGCTACTGCGCAGACTCGCCCCAGAGCAAAGCGAGGCAAAGCGAGCAGAGCGAGGCTGGGAAGAAGGGAGCCCAAGTGGAGAAGAAAAATTGTTCGGCAGGAGGGGGAAGAAAGGGTATTGGAGATTCCAATATCCCACGGCACACCTGCTGATCACTCACGGCGCACTAGTTGAGAAACACTGCTCTAGAGTGATCACCTGGTGTGCCGCGGAAAAACCTTTCTTCCCCCTCCTGCCAAACACCTGCTGCTTGGGGGAGGAGGAGGCCGGCCTGCTACCAAGCCGAGGCACCGACAAGCCAGGCATAGCGAGCGAGAGAGCGGGCGGGAAGGAGAACTAAAAGGCCGGCTCGCAGCGCCCGGGGGGACCCATGGCGGCGAAGGGAGCAAGGCCAGGCGGAAGTGACGCAGGAGGCGGGGTATGAACACAGAGACCAGCATTCCAGCTACGCACTAGACCCCAGGAAGGAAGATAGAGGCGTGGGTGGAAGTGACGCAGGGATGCAAAACCAGGAAGGGAGGGAAGGGGAGAAATAAAGGGGATCTTGGGTTGCTGAGAGTTTATCAGCTATATGGCCATCTTCCAGTAACATTCCCTCCTGACGTTTCGCCTACATCTGTGGCTGGCAACTTCAGAAGATCTGATGGCAATCTTCATACTATTTCCATATATACCTGTGGAATGCCAAGGTTGGGATAAAGACCCAGTCCCCGTTAAACATGAGTAAAGGGCCCAATTAAGTGTATTTATTTATTGAAATTTAATCATTTGAATTTCAGGTGCTCAAAATATCACTTTGTATAGCATCTCTCCCTGATAGTTCACAATGCTATTAAATTAGCTGCCTTGGATCCCATTTAAGAAGAAATATGGGATTTATATTTTGAAGAAAGAAGGAAAATCAATATAAAACCAAACTCAACAGCCTAATTGAAATTGCTTCGGAAGACCCTTTGAATGAATTGCTCAATGTTCAGTCAGCACTTCAACGACAACCCATGTATTCAGTTGTTCTAATCTAGATGGGACTAGCAATTGGATTTAGGCCAATAAATACTTATTTCTTTAAAAAAATAGTAAGTAAATGTTTTTTAATGAGTTGATTGGGATCTACCACTAGCATGTGAGTAGGGCATCTGCAGGGGAGTAGCCTGGCCCTTGTTCCCTTGGAATGGTTTGCTGCCTTTGAATTCTCTGGGTGATGCTCATTTTGTCATTTCACTGGTCCTTGATTGCTTAATGATAATAATAACAATAATAATGTATTTGTAACCTGCCCCATCTCCCCAAGGGGCCTCAGGGTGGTTTCCAGTAACGTAACAAAGTGGCAAACATTCAATGCCGAAAATGAACAAATAACAAATCAAAACAGTGCATAAAACAATCTCAATATGAAAATTATAAAACTAACTGAAAAATAACCAATGATTGAACTTAAATAAACAACACATCGAGGGCCAGTGAACACTATCTAGACAAAGGATGTCTTAATGCAGCAAACAATTTAAAGGGAACAGAGGCCAGGCTACTTCCATGCAGATGCAGGCAAAACGTCAGGAGAAAATGCTGCTAGAACATGGCCATACAGCCTGGAAAATACACGAAAAGTGTGCAGTATTTTCCTCCTTTTAAAACAAGTGTGATGGTCCCTCTCTATGTGAGTGAAGGCATGGCCATTTTACAGTATCACTGTACATTATGGGGCCTGAGCATCCAATCTTGTTCATAACTTGAGAACTGCACGCATATAGCTCATATGCACTGAATTGAACAGTATATGGATTTACACTACCATATAGTGCAATGCAAGTGGGGCATAAAACCACATTGTCACGAAATAAATGTAATATGGTGCATGGGATAGTTTCAACTGAGAGTCCTTTGTAAATCTCCCTTAAAACTCCAACTGAGAACTCCATTAAGAAACAGTAGATATATAATAAAGGAGTTCTGTGTGGGAAGTTTGGTTAAATTCCATTGCTGCAAGAGTTCAGGGTGCTCTTTGTTTGTGTGTTAACTATAAATCCCAGAAACTGTATCTCCCAAATGTCAAGGTCTATTTTTCGCAAACTCCATCTGTGTTCACATTTGGGCATATTGAGTATTCTTGCCAAGTTTGGCCCTGATCCAACATTGTTTGAGTCCACAGTGCTCTCTGGATATAGGTGAACTACAACTCCAAAACTCAAGGTCAATGCCCACCAAACTCTTATATTCTCTTGGTTATGGGAGTTCTGTGTGGGAAGTTTGTGTCTTTCTGCCATTCCTGCCAGGATATCTATGTTGTGTTCATCGAAACAGGCCCAGGTTTCACACTGAGTGTATAAATACATTTAAAAACATATTAACTATATGTATTACTGTGTTAAGGTGTCTCACTCCAGCAGACTCTTGGGAAGTCTATATTACATTTGGAAGGGTGTAGTGAGTCGCCTTCTAGAGGACTGTGAAACAGAGGCTGAATGGCTGTTTGTTGGGCAAGCTGGGATTGTATGTATTCCTGCATGGCAAGAAGGCAGGGCTATTTGTTGGGACTATTGATGACCCTTGAGGTCCCTTCCAAATGTAATAGGGACTTCCTAGGAGTCTGGTGGAGTGACTTGGAGGACTGTAGGCAGAATCTGGTGGAGTGAGTAGACTAGATGACCTTTGAGGTCCCTCTAGGGAGGTCTGGTGGAGTGACTGGAGGACTGTAAAACAAAGGCAGAATGGCTATTTGTTGGGCAAACTGGGATTGTATGTTTTCCTGCATGGCAAGAAGGGGAGTCAGACTAGATGACCTTTGAGGTCCCTTCCAAATGTAATAGGGACTTCCTAGGAGTCTGGTGGAGTGAGTCGCCTTCTCTGGAGGACTGTAAAACAAAGGCAGAATGGCTATTTGTTGGGCAAACTGGGATTGTATGTTTTCCTGCATGGCAAGAAGGGGGGAGTCAGACTAGATGACCTTTGAGGTCCCTTCCAAATGTAATAGGGACTTCCTAGGAGTCTGGTGGAGTGAGTAGCCTTCTCTTGAGGTCTGTAAAACAAAGGCAGAATGGCTATTTGTTGGGCAAACTGGGATTGTATGTTTTCCTGCATGGCAAGAAGGGGAGTCAGACTAGATGACCTTTGAGGTCCCTTCCAAATGTAATAGGGACTTCCTAGGAGTCTGGTGGAGTGAGTCGCCTTCTCTGGAGGACTGTAAAACAAAGGCAGAATGGCTATTTGTTGGGCAAACTGGGATTGTATGTTTTCCTGCATGGCAAGAAGGGGGAGTCAGACTAGATGACCTTTGAGGTCCCTTCCAAATGTAATAGGGACTTCCTAGGAGTCTGGTGGAGTGAGTCGCCTTCTCTGGAGGACTGTAAAACAAAGGCTGAATGGCTATTTGTTGGGCAAACTGGGATTGTATGTTTTCCTGCATGGCAAGAAGGGGGAGTTAGACTAGATGACCTTTGAGGTCCCTTCCAAATGTAATAGGGACTTCCTAGGAGTCTGGTGGAGTGAGTCGCCTTCTCTGGAGGACTGTAAAACAAAGGCAGAATGGCTATTTGTTGGGCAAACTGGGATTGTATGTTTTCCTGCATGGCAAGAAGGGGGAGTCAGACTAGATGACCTTTGAGGTCCCTTCCAAATGTAATAGGGACTTCCTAGGAGTCTGGTGGAGTGAGTCGCCTTCTCTGGAGGACTGTAAAACAAAGGCTGAATGGCTATTTGTTGGGCAAACTGGGATTGTATGTTTTCCTGCATGGCAAGAAGGGGGAGTCAGACTAGATGACCTTTGAGGTCCCTTCCAAATGTAATATGGACCTCCTAGGAGTCTGGTGGAGTGAGTCGCCTTCTCTAGAGGACTGTAAAACACAGGCTGAATGGCTATTTATCGGGCAAGCTGGGGATTGTATGTTTTCCTGCATGGCAAGAAAGGAGTGTGACTAGATGACCTTTGTGGTCCCTTCCAAATGTAATATGGACTTCTTAGGAGTCTGGTGGAGTGAGTGGCCTTCTCTAGAGAACTGTAGGAATACATACAATCCCAGCTTGCCCAACAAACAGCCATTCAGCCTCTGTTTCACAGACCTCTAGAGAAGGCGAGTCACTCCACCAGACTCCTAGGAAGTCCATATTACATTTGGAAGGGACCTCAAAGGTCATCTAGTCTGACTCCCCCTTCTTGCCATAAAGGAAAACATACAATCCCAGCTTGCATGACAAATAGCCATTCAGCCTCTGTTTCACAGACCTCTAGAGAAGGTTACATTTGGAAGGGACCTCCAAGGTCATCTAGTCTGCCCCCCCCCCCCCTTCTACATATTACATTTGGAAGGGACCTCAAAGGTCATCTAGTCTGACTCCCCCCTTCTTGTCATGCAGGAAAACATACAATCCCAGCTTGCCCAACAAATAGCCATTCAGCCTCTGTTTCACAAACCTCTAGAGAAGGCGACTCACTCCACCAGACTCCTAGGAAGTCCATATTACATTTGGAAGGGACCTCAAAGGTCATTTAGACTCCTAGGAAGTCTATATTACATTTCCCATTAAAATACTAATAAATGTATATTTGTTAAAATTGTTCTTAATTTCAATTATTGTATTGTTTTAAAGTCGTTGTTTTTTGCACTACAAATAAGATATGTGCAGTGTGCATAGGAATTCATTCATGCTTTTTTCACATTATAATCCAGCCCTCCAACAGTTTGAGGGACTGTGACCTGGCCATCTGTTTAAAAAGTTTGAGGACCTTTGATTTAAACTATGTTGTGCTCTGCCTCCAGCCCTGAGTAGAGGCGGGGAAGACATAAAATAAGTAAGAGAATGTGAACCGACTTCTGTTTCTGATTGGAGAGTTTTGTTGTTTCTTGTGTGATGGTGCAGGGCCTGCATGTGGGGGAAAGGGAGGCCAGGCAAGCCTTCCTGGGGTTCTGAGTCCTGGGGGGACTTCTTTCCTTCCTTCCTTCCTTGGGCTGGGAGCAGCAGGGCTTCCCTCTTGGGGCTCCCGGGGGCCTCCCACCCAAGTCCCACCCAGTGCTGGCCCTGCTCAGCCTCCCAGGCCAGCCAGGAGCGGGTGCCTTCCTTCTGGGGACTGAGGCCAGGCAGACAGAATGTATTAGTAGTTGTTACTATTGCTGTTATGCGGGCTGGGCCATCCCTTTCTCTGCACAGGGTCCTCCTCTGGGTCCAGCCTGGAATCCCTTTGGACTTTTGAGCTGCTTGATCATCACAATGGACAACAGATGGCAGCACATTGCCTGCAGCCAAGAAAAATGTCCAGCCCTGTTCAAGGAGTGAATCCCAGAATTGGAAGGAGCCCCAAAGGCCATCCAGTCCAGCCCCATTTTGTAGGGCGGAGAGGCGCCAACATGCCCCCTTTGTCGCAGCCATTTTTGTAAGGAAGAAAAGAAGGAAGAAAGAAGGAGAAGATGTGGGTTCTGAACTGAGTCTCTCCCTCCTTTTCCTCCTCCTTTGTTTTTCATCCGGGACCTATTCCGGTCTCTCCCAACTTGAGAAATACATATTGAGAGGGTCCAGGAATTCCTCTGCTGCAGGCAGGCCTGGACCAACAGGCCAAAAGGCACCCCGGGAAAGACAGGAGGAAACCTCCTTTTTCCTGAGTGATTTCCTCCCTGGAGGCCACGCCTAGAGAGAGAGGGGGGGAGGGGCAGAGACTTATTCTCCATATATCTTCTCCTTAATCTATTTGATAAACTTCTTTCCCTCTTTTCCTACTATTTTCTTTTATTTTTTCTTGTTCCTATTCTTTTCTTAGATAAAAATCTTATATCTTTGTTTTAGGTATTCTGTTACTTTTTTCCAATCTGTTTTGATCATTTTTATTCCTTTGTTTTTGGACGTAAGAAATGTGAGTCTGTCCATATTTCTAATTTCAAGAACCTTCGGCATCCACTCATCCTCTACCGGTATTTCTTTTCGTTTCCATCTTTTCGCATAGCATATCCTCGCTGCCATGGTCATTAAGAATAATAACTTATCCATATTTTTTTCTAATTTCATCACACAATGCAAAGTATATTTTGGAAATGTATAATCGGGCATAAAGCATATCAAAATAACATAGCATTCACGTTTTTACCATATCCGGGCGTAGCCAGGGAAGTCGTCATGTAAATATCAATCACAATATTATGAGTCCTGGATGCGAAAGAAAAGTTCAAATGACCCAATGTTCAGAGATCATAAGAGTAGCATTTGTAATCCATAGGATACAGGCATGAATTAAGCCCGTGGTAAATGTAGTTCGCAAAAGCAAGAACGGGAGCCAAAACCATCCAGGCTCCTTGGTGAGATCCAATGGAAAGCAAGCCGATGGGAAGGTAATCCTATAAGGTCGGGGCCGCAGTTAATCTGTTTCGGAATCTTTGTCAAGGCTATATATATCTACTAGCTGTACCCGGCACGCGTTGCTGTGCCCTATTTAGGAGATGCGAGAAAGTCTGAGTATGTAAGGGTTGGAATTGATGTTACTTATGGTCTTGGTGGGGTCATGGCTGTGTCGTTGTGGGTTGTTCTGGTGGGTTAGATGTTGAAGTCCTGTGGAGTTGTCGGTGTGTGGTGTTCCTGGCGTTCTGCAGAGCTTTTTTGTCTTTCCGTCTGCTGTGTTGATGTAGAGCAGTCTTTCTCAACCGCTGTGACGCGGCACACTAGTGTGCCGTTTGGGATCAGCTGGTGTGCCGCTAGAAAACCTCCCCCCCCTTTCTCCCCCCTCCGAGGTTTTCCTGCGGCACACCAGCTGATCCAGGCACTTGTGTGCTCCGTCACAGCGATTGAAAAGATTGACAGGGAAGGCAGAGGAGGCCGGGGAGGCCCAGGAGAGGAGGGGCCGGGCGACGCTCTCCTCCTCCGGACGTGAGCCCACAGGATAGAGTCTATCCTGTGGGCTCACTTTGAGGTGGCGGAACCTGGGCACCTCGGGAGCCCTCTCCGGTTCGCGGCTCCGCCGAGAGCCCGGCAGAGCCGCAAACCAGGAGAACGGCCCCCCGCAGGGCCCAGGTCCTGCCTGGGAACCGAGCTTGTCCAGCTTGCGTCCTCCGCCGAGCCCGGCGAAAGGTGCGAGCCGGCCAAACCCGGCTCTCAGGCAGGGCCTGTTCCCCAGACTCTCACCCTTTGCGAGGGAGACCTGGGAAAAGAAAGCAAATCTGGCGCCGCTGCTTCCAAACTGTGGTTTGAAGCAGCGAGCCCCGAGAGGGATCGCCTCCCTTCCCCAGGCTCTCCTTTCATTTGCGAGGAGACCTGCGGGGAAAGGGAGCAGATCTCGGTCGCACGCTGCTTCCAAACTCTCTCACTCACTCCCCTCTCACACCCCCCACACACCCCACTCTCCCCTCTCTCTCTCACACACACTCTTTCTCTCTCACGCGCTGCTAATACTTACTCTTTCACTCACTCCCCCTCTCTCTCACGCACTGCTAATACTTACACACACACACACACTCCCCTTTCTCTCACGCGCTGCTAATACTCACATACTCCCCCTTTCTCTTTCTCTCACACGCTGCTAATACTTACTCTCTCACTCCCCATCTCTCTCTCTCACATACACACACACCCTTTCTCTCTCTCTCTCTCTCACGCGCTGCTAATACTTTCTCACTCACTCCCCATCTCACAAACACCGCACTCTCACTCTTTCTCAAATTCTTCTCCTTCTTTTTCGCCCCGATTCCCTTCCGCCTCGTGGTCTTCTCCCCTCCCTTCTCTTCCCCATTGCTTCTCTTCGCTGCTCGCTTTTCTTCCGCCTCGTGGTCTTCCCCTCCCTTCTCTGCCGCTGTTGCTGCTCTTCCACCCTCTCTTCTCTTCCACCTGGCTCTCTTCCCCCGTTGCATGAGCCAACTTCAGCCCTCCAGGTGTTTTGGACTTCAACTCACACAATTCCTAACAGCCGGTAGGCCAGCGTTTCTCTACCTGGGCATCAGGGCCCCTAGGGGGTCGCAGGGGGGGGGGGGTTGCGAGGGATTGCCAAAGACCATTAGAGTGTCATTTTGTGTCATTTTGGTTGGTGCTGTGCCCCAGGATTTTTTAAATATAAAAAGTGTGCCGTGGCTCAAAAAAGGTTGAGAAACACTGATGTAGAGGTTCTGTGGTTTCCCAACTCTGGAGCATGCTACGTAGAGTTGTCTGTGTGAGAAGCATTCTGTGTCAAGGTCTATGCCACAGATTTGTAGTGTTTGTCCTTGAGCCTTGTTTATGGTGATGGCAAAAGCTAGTGTAGTGCAGTGTCTTTCTGTTCTGGTGTTTGTTCTGCCCTTTTTTGTTTGATGTATGTAGCGTTGCGAGTGTGTCGTCCGATGCTGTTCTTTTTAGGAGGCATGGCTTGTCTTTTGGGTCAGCTTATGCCCAAAAGACGACGACGGGACCTCCTTTATATAATAGATATACAGGTTCTTGTCCTCTTCTCCCCAAACACTTCCTCTTCCTGTCCCAGAGAGAGACCCTCCACCTTCCCGTCGGCTTGCTTTCCATCGGATCTCACCAAGGAGCCTGGGTGGTTTTGGCTCCGGTTCTTGCTTTTGCGAACTACATTTACCACGGGCTTAATTCATGCCTGTATCCTATGGGTTACAAATGCTACTCTTATGATCTCTGAACATTGGGTCATTTGAACTTTTCCTTCGCACCCAGGACTCATATTATTGATTGATATTTACATGATGACTTCCCTGGCTGCGCCCGGATACGATAAAAATGTGAATGTTATGTTATTTTGATATGCTTTTATGCCCAATTATACATTTCCAAAATATACTTTGCATATAATATTGTGTGCTGACCTTGTGTGTATATATTGCTGACTTTAACCCTGACTCTGATTGTTTAGATCTCCTAATTTCATCTCATATTCCTAACAAGAATAATTCAGGTTTCCATGGGATCTGTACTTCTAAAAAACGTTGTATCCCTTTCTGTATTTCCTTCCAGTACCTTTTAGCCTTGTCGCAGGTCCACCAGATATGGAAGTATGATCCTTCCTTCTCCTTGCATTTCCAACAGGTTGTGCTCCGATTATTGCAACTTTTTCCCAGCTTTTTTGGTGTCATATACCACTTGTGTGACGTTTTTACCCAATTTTCTTTTAAGTCGGTCGCATATACGTATTTTTCCCCTCCATATTTCTTCCCGTTTTTCTTGTTTAATTACTCTTCCAATGTTTTCATTCCACCTTTTCATGTAGTTTTTCTCCCTTTGATTCAACTGTCCAATCTAATAATTTCTTGTATATCAATTTCTTCTCAGATTCCATTATTTGATCCCATTTTTTCCTGTGTAAATCCTTTCTCTTTCTCTTTTAAAATTTTTTCCTTAATTTGCCAATATTGAAACCATGAGATCTTGCTGTGATTTTATTATTAAATCTCCTCCCTCCTTTTTAAAATATTTCTTTATACCTGGGCCAGTCGTACCATCCCATACATCAGCGATTCTCAACCTGGGGGTCGGGACCCCTGGAGGGGTCAAGAAGGGGTGTCAGAGGGGTCGCCAAAGACCATCAGAAAACACAATATTTTCTGTTGGTCATGGGGGTTCTGTGTGGGAAGTTTGACCCAATTCTATCATTGGTGGGGTTCAGAATGCTCTTTGATTGTAGGTGAACTAGAAATCCCAGAACTACAACTCCCAAATGGTCTATTTTCACCAGTGTTGACATTTGGTTATATTGAGTATTCATACCAAGTGTGGTTCCAGATCCTTCATTGTTTGAGTCCATTGTGCTCTCTGGTTGTAGGTGAACTACAACTCCAAAACTCAAGTTCAATGCCCACCAAACTCTTCTCATATTTTGTGTTGGTCATGGTTTAGTTTAGTTCAATTCCATCATTGGTGGAGTTCAGACTGCTCTTTGATTGTAGGTTAACTATAAATCCCAGCAACTACAACTCCCAAATGACAAAATCAATCCCCCACCCCAACCTCACCAGTATTCAGATTTGGTCGTATCGGGTATTTGTGTCCACATTTGGTCCAGTGAATGGAAATACATCCTGCATCTCAGATATTTACGCGACGAGCCATAACAGTAGCAAAATTACAATTTTGAAGTAGCAAGGAAAATAATTTTATGGTTGGGGTGACCACAAGGTGAGAAACTGGAATAAGGGGTCGTGGCATTAGGAAGGTTGAGGAACACTGCCATACATCTTCTAGAGGGATATCCACAGTGGTGTATTCTTATATAATTTCTTTTTGTATGTCTCCCAAATTTTTAATATAGATGATCTTATAAAATGATTTCCAATTTCCCCCCTGTTTTGCTCCCTTGTACCAGAGATATGAGTGCCACCCCCCCCCCTTCAATTAAAATCCTTCTAAATTTAGTACATTTCTTTTTTCTAATTTGGCCTAATCTCTGACCCAAAGTAGAGCACTTGCCTCAAAGTATCGCATTAAGTCTGGAGTAGCGAGACTTTCTTTTTCTTTTCGTTCTATCATAGTATAATGTATTATTGGTTTTTTATTTTTCCAGATAAATTTTGTGATATCTTTATTTTGTTCCTTCAGTAATTTTTGACTTCTTATGATGGGCAGATTTTGAAACAGAAAGATCATTTTTGGTAAAGTCTTCATTTTCACTGTTGCAATTCTACCTAAGAGTGATAGTTTCATATTTCTCCATCCTTCTAATGCTTTTTTGATTTCCTTTCTTTTATCCATGTAGTTATTTTGTAACAATTGTAGGTTTTTGGATGTTAAAGTTATCCCTAGGTGTTTTATCTTTGAATATTCAATTTTTCCTTTATTTTTTTCCTGTTCTTTTCTTTCAATATTTTTCCTTTACATAATTAATTTATAATTTGTTAAGTCTTTCTGCTAGTATATTGCTAAAAATTTTGTAATTAACATTGAGTAACGAGATTGGCCCATATTTTTTTTTACTTCTTCTGGGTCTGATTTCTCTTTATGGATCACACTGGTGTGTGCTTGTTTCCATGATCTTGGTAATTCTTTATATAATCTTATTTCATTCATAATATCTTTTAAATATGGTGTAAGTTCTTGAGTAAATCTATATCTAAAGGAGGACCCGTCATCGAACGACTGCCATAGACAGAGAAACCTTCCAAGGCAGAGACACCAAACTTGGCAACAAAAATAGGCCTCAGGCAAGGAATTTGTATTTTGTAGTTTTAACTGTTAATTTATATGGTTTTATATGACTGTTTTTATCTTATTATGATGTGTTGTATGTGGGCACTTGCTGCCGCTTGTTCACTGCCTCAAGTCGCCTTCAGGCTGAGAGAGGCGGTATAGAAGCATAGCAAATAAATAATCCAGGTAAATCTTGAAAAACGTCATACAACAGTAGGTGAAAAATGATAAATTCCCAGGAGCTGAGTATCCATGTTTCTTTCAGAACCACAAGTATAGCACTCCGAGAGCATGGTGCTGACAGAGAAGGGAGGAGCTACTACATCACATCTAGGAATACAGAAAGCCAAGAGGGTCCAACTATAAAGGCAAACACAGTATTGCAGATGCCTGGGGCATAACATTCCCTGCCTAAAATCTTTAGATTTTACTAAAACAAACATTAAAATATTGTCCTTCAGATGTCCATAAGGTCTTTTCAAACCTGAAACAAGGGGGGACATGTGTAATAAACAATAGTCAGCAATGAATCCAAACTTCCAACGAAAGTTCTGAAGTTGTCGGCCACAACTAAGTCCTCACGTGGGATCCAAATAAACCAATCTCCGGGCAGGGAAGCCGCAATTTTGCCAAGACTTGCACCAACCCACATTGTAATCCACGAGAATATCTCAGAAATTTGACACAGTTTTAGTTCATGGAGGTGTGCTCCCCGCCATGAGATGCGGTGTCCTTCTCTTCCTTATGAGGCATCTTTTTGATAATGGGCAGGAGCTGCAAGTCCAAAGACATTCCTAGGAAGGACCCTACATGAAAAACCTATGTTTCTATAGTTCTTCAGCTGCTGAAAATCTTTCCCTGAACAGAGGACAAGGAAAGAAAGGGGGAAGAGGACAAAGGTCAAAGAGGTTAGCAGGGGGAAAGGGCATTGTGGATGGAGCTGCACTTGTCTTTGCACCTGAGGGAGCGAATGGCCTGAAGGGAGCTTTGTTCAGCAGAGACTTGTTTTGTGAACATCCCAGCAAGTCATGGTTTTGAATTAGACATTTGAGGAGAAAGGGTCATGGTTGACTGTAGGATTCCTTTGGGAAAAGACAGGGATTTTGGTGGCAGCAGGTGTTTAATTTGGAATTCTCAGGTAGTAGGCCTGGAACCCATTGTGCAATAGGGCACAGTTTCCTAACCTTTTTTGAGCTGCGGCACACTTTTAACATTAAAAAAATCCGGGGACACACCACCAACCAAAATGACACAAAATTACATATAGTTAATTGACCTTGAGTTATGGAGTTGTAGTTCACCTACATTCAGAGAGCACTGTGAACCCAAACAATGATGGATCTGGACCAAACTTGGCAAGCGGGCCCCTCAGGCAGTAGAGCAGGCCGAGGGCCGTCACCAAGCCCAGGGTCCAGCCCAGAGTCCCGCCGCCAGCCTCAGCCGCTCCCACGGGTACCCCAGCCCCTTCTTCGCCCCTGCCCGGCCCTTCCTCCTCCTCTCCCAAGCGGCAGGAGGAGGGGGGAAGGAAGGGGGCAGAGAGCTTTTCTTGCTGCACAGTAGAAGGTTCCTCGCGGCACACTACTGTGCCGCGTCACAGCGGTTGGGAAACACTGCGATAGGGGGCAGCCCAGTAATCTTTGTGTCCTACAGCATTTAGCACATCCTGCTAATTCAGGGAAGCCCGTTATCCAGTGAGTGACGCCTTTTAATATTGGAATGCACAGTTTCTCTCTGCCTGTCTGTCTTCACCTCTTTAGTGTTCGACCAAGGAAATCAAAGTGATGCTCCAGTATTAGAAGGAGTTCTCTTTCCTTCCGTCATTCATTCTTTACTTCTTCCCTCCCCACTTTCTTTTTCTTCTTTCTTTCTAAATTCATCCCTTTCTTATTTGAGAATCTGTGATTGCATTTGCTGGCATCCTGTGTATGTGCTTGAGACCCTGATGTCTGCTTTACTTGGTATTCCCATTTTCAACATGACCCATCAAGGGAAGGGGGGACGACGACAGGTAGAGAAGGTTTCTGGTTTTCACCTTTGTTCTTTTGCTTCTTTTTCTTAACCAGGGAAATGAGGATTCTATGGAGCCATCTCTTGGGTGCAACGAGGAAACCAATAATATAGGGAGCAGAACTCCTCTCAAGGTGATGATTTCGCTGAAATCTTGACCCCACTGACAGATAAGAAAGGAAAAAAGAAGAGACAAGAATCTGTATTGAAATTCAACATGGAGGAGAAATTCAACATAGAGGAGAAAGCATCTAAATTCCTCGAGTGTGGACAGAGCTTCAATCAGAGTTCAAGTCTACATTCACATCAAAGGACTCACACTGGGAAGAAACCCTATACATGTATAGAATGTGGAAAGAGCTTCACTGATAGTTCAGGTCTACATCGGCATCTAAGGACTCACACTGGGGAGAAGCCCTATACATGCCTAGAATGTGGAAAAAGCTTCACTCTGAGTGGAAATCTACGATTGCATCAAAGGACTCACACGGGGGAGAAACCCTATACCTGCCTAGAATGTGGAAAGAGCTTTACTAAGAGTTCGGATCTACGTTCACATCAAAGGACTCACACGGGGGAGAAACCCTATACTTGCCTAGAATGCGGAAAGAACTTTACTAAGAGTTCAGATCTACGCTCACATGAAAGGACGCACACTGGGGAGAAACCCTATACATGCCAGGAGTGTGGACAGAGCTTCAAACAGAATGCACACTTACATAGGCATCAAAGGACTCACACTGGGGAGAAACCCTATAAATGCTTGGAGTGTGGAAAGAGCTTTTCTGAGAATGGAAGTCTACGTTCGCATCAAAGAATTCACACTGGGGAAAAACCCTATAAATGCCTGGAGTGTGGACAGAGCTTCGCCCGAAGTTCAGATCTACGTTCGCATCAAAGGACTCACACTGGCGAGAAACCCTATACATGCCTGGAGTGTGGAAAGAGCTTCACTATGAATGGAAATCTACGTATACATCAAAGGATTCACACTGGGGAAAAACCCTATACATGCCTGGAGTGTGGACAGAGCTTCACTCGAAATTCAGATCTACGTTCACATCAAAGGACTCACACTGGGGAGAAACCCTACAAATGCTTCGAGTGTGGAAAGAGTTTTACTGCGAATGAAACTCTACGTTCGCATCAAAGGACTCACACTGGGGAGAAACCCTATAAATGCTTGGAGTGTGGACAGAACTTCACTCATAGTTCAGGTTTACGTTCGCATCAAAGGATTCACACTGGGAGAAAACCCTATACATGCCTGGAGTGCGGACAGAGCTTCACTCGAACTTCAGATCTACATTCACATCAAAGGACTCATACTGGGGAGAAACCCTATAAATGCATGGAGTGTGGGAAGAGCTTCACTGACAGCGGACATCTACGTGTGCATCTAAGGACTCACACTGGGGAGAAACCCTATAAATGCTTAGAGTGTGGAAAGAGTTTCACTGTGAATGGAAGTCTTCGTTCGCATCAAAGGATTCACACTGGGGAGAAACCCTATACATGCCTGGAGTGTGGACAGAGCTTCGTGTATTATTCAGGTCTGCGTTCACATCAAAGGACTCACACTGGGGAGAAACCCTATACGTGCCTGGAGTGTGGAAAGAGCTTTAGTGAAAATGGAAGTCTTCGTTCACATCAAAGGATTCACACTGGGGAGAAACCCTATACATGCCTGGAGTGTGGACAGAGCTTCACTTATAGTTCAGGTTTACGTTCGCATCAAAGAATTCACACTGGGGAAAAAACCCTATGCATGCCTGGAGTGCAGACAGAGCTTCACTCGAAGTTCAGATCTACGTTCGCATCAAAGGACTCACACTGGGGAGAAACCCTATACATGCCTGGAGTGTGGACAGAGCTTCATGTATAATTCAGGTCTGTGTTCATCAAATAATAAATTGAAATAAAAATAAAAGTCTACATTCGCATCAAAAGAATCACACTGGGGGAGTAACTATTCCCAGAATTCACACCGAGAGAGAATAGTGGTATTTGACCCCAGAGAGATTGACCCTATACATGCCTGGAGTGTGGACAGAATTTCACTGATAATGGATGTCTACATAGACATTAAAGGACTCCCGCTGATGAGAAACCCTATATATGCACATACTGTGGACAGAGCTTCACTGAGAGTGGAAATCTACATTTGGATTAAAGGACTCACACTGGGGAGTAACTATTCTCAGAATTCACACTGAGAGAGAATAGTGGTATTTGACCCCAGAGAGACTCTCAAAGACTGCTGTTGGTGACACACTTTTTAGACATGTCCTTTTGCCAAATGGTAATAAACTAGCAGACCAGAAGTTAAACCAAACCCTTATAAGATTGTCAATAAATATAATATATATATATAGACATTTCATATAATTTTTATTGTATAAACAATTATTGTGTAGTTTCCTGTACACAAGATGTGTAGAGGAAACTACACATGTGGTTGATCACACTCCCCAGACAATGTGAGAGCCTTCGCAGAGCAGATGCTGAGGGTGGGAGAAGCCCTCGGCCTCAAGGTCAATGTATTCAGAAGCCTTCCCATACATGTTCCCTCCTGTCCCATTGATCCTGAGTACTCTAACGTGCCATAACAACCAAGGCGAATTGAATCTTGGTCACACTGCCTGCTCCAAACAGTCTGGTACCTGACCCTTCTCACATATCCAAGGGTTGACGGCATGAGTTCAACCTAACCCCTCACCTACTTTCCAGAGAGGAAGGGAAGATTCTGCACCCAGACATTCAGCCTCTCCAGCTGTCGGCCTGGAAAATCCAGCTTTAACGCAGCTTCTCTCAGCCCTGCTAACGATCCTGGAGGCAGCCCATAAGCCTGCAAGTTGTCTCTATTGCGAGAGTTCCTTCAACCCCAAGACATTGATCCGCACACAGCCTCGATCCACCAAGTCCTTGAGTTCCTCGATCCACCAAGTCCTTGAGTTTCTGCTCATCCATACATCATGGAACCTTGCTCTCTCATCAATAAACCCTATACATGCCAAGAGTGTGGACAGAGCTTCACTGCGAGTGGAAGTCTATGTTCGCATCACAGGACTCACACTGGGGGAAAACCCTATACATATCTAGAATGTGAAAAGAGCGTCATTGATAGTTCAGGCGTACGTTCACATCAAAGAACACACACTGGAGAGAAACCCTATAAATACTTGGGATGTGGACAGAGCTTCACTCATAATTCAGGTCTACTTTCACATTTGAGGACTCACACTGGGGAGAAACCCTATACATGCCTGGAGTGTGGGAAAAGCTTTGCTCATAATTTAAGCCTATGGTCGCATCAAAGGACACAGACTGGGAAGTAACCCTTCTCTGTGATTGTCCCCCACCTCTGGAACTCCCTCCCTAAAGAAATAAAGCTGACCCCCCTCCCTTCTCTCCTTCAAAAAACAGCTGAAAACCTATTTTTGCTCCCTAGCATATGGAAAGTAGGAGGATTAGATGAAGAGAGACTTCTGCTAGACTTCCAATTGGAAATTATTAATGCATTTGGGCCTTGTTATACCATATTAGCCCATTTAACCTCATTGACCATACAATCATGTTAGGTTTTAATGTGATGTTAAGTTTTAATGTTAATTTTCCTATGTGGGGTTTTCTGGGATTGTATGTCAGTATTGTGTGTTTTATGTATGCATTGAATGTTTGACGTTATGTTGTCATCCGCCCTGAGTCCCCTCAAGGAGATAGGGCGGAATACAAATGGAAGGTTTTTTTTGTTATTATTGTCACTATTATTATCAACACACACATCTTTGAACCTTTGTTGGCTTTTAAAAACTAATTCGGACATTTTTTGTGTCATGAATGACTTTTCAATAACTTTAAAACATAGGGTTTTTTTAATTGCAATTTCCAGCGTGAAGGAGTATATCAACTATTACAGAACTTACAGGCGTAAGATTCTATGTAACTACATTGAATTCATAATTGCATGGCTAACAAAGAAAGGGGAATTACATTTTTACTCAGCATTCACTCACATGTACATGCATTCATCATCATGCATCCAAATATTGCCATATCCTTTTCTCCTTCCTTGGAGAAGCAGAGGCCAGACCCTGCTTACCTGCCAACTCATAGTTCCAAAACTTCCATAACCCCATAACTCCAAAATGCCAAGGATTGGTTCCCTATCGTGGTCACTGTGAATCGTACATGTGGTATTGTGTGCCAGCGCAAAGCTTCTAGAAATATAAATGTCAATCAAGGGATAGAAGAGGAGGAGGAGGAGTCAGTGCTCGATGTGGAGCTAGATCTGTGCCTCCTCCTTGATGTGCAGCTTGCTGCTCTTGATGGGGGGGGTGCCCTTGCTCTTCGGTGTTTCTCCAATCCCGGGGAGCTTGTCCCTGCTCATTGCGGCATCGGTGGGCTTGCTGCCCGTGACAGGGGATGTGGCTTCCCCATTCTGCTCCCGGAGAGTGTGTCTCCAATTGATACGGGCCAGATGGGGGCGGAGGACCTGGAGTTTGTGTCTCCTCTTGCCTCACTTCTCCAGCTGCTGCCTGGGCTTCTTGTCCCTCTGACGTCAGCGGTATCGGCATGCTTGAGTCAGCTGTGCCGCTTAACTGCGCCCCTTCTTCTCTTCCCGGTATCGGGCTTCTATCCGGTATCGGGGCTTGCTTTTGCCCCATTGGCTGCATCTGCGCCTCTTCCTCCATTGCTCTCGGCAGTGGAATGGGCGTTCCAGCTGTTGCTGGGATGACTGCTGGGGCGCGCAACTGAGTTGGGACCTCCAACGGTCGTAACTGCTGCCCATGTGCCTGTCCTTCAGTATTGAGGTCAATAGGATTGGCTTTTTTGACCTTTTTCTTTGGTATTTTCACCATTATTGGTGATGTTTTCATTTTATCTGCATTTCTTTCATTTTTCTTAGCTGTTTGGCTGCTAGGAGGGGGTTGAGGAAGGAGTGCCTTTTCATATAAGGCTGCTTTTAATCTTGTCTCCCTGTTTTTTCTAGTTTGTGGCGTAAAAGCCTTGCAAATACTACAATTTTGAGATAAATGCCCTTCTAAGCATACCAAACAGAGCACCTGTCCATCATTATCAGGGAAATTATTAGGACACTTAGCATAGCGCTTGAAAGATGTTGTTGCTGACATTTTACCTCTGGCAGGTAGATTAGAAGCAGGTGTTCTTTCTATATTATAACTAGCTGTACCCAGCACGCGTTGCTGTGCCCTATTTAGGAGATGCGAGAAAGTCTTGAGTATGTAAGGGTTGGTATTGATGTTACTCCTCTGAACTGCAGTCGGATGGAGTGTGGGTCAGGGGGGGCATTGTGTGCCAAGTTTGGTCTTTATTGGTCTTGGTTCTGGGCCACAGTGGTCTGTGGGGAATGATGGGTTTTGATGTAGTACAAATCCCATTATCCATGGAGGTACTTCAAGTCCCATAATCCATGGTCCACCCTCCTCCAAACTGTAGTAGAATGTAGCGTGGGTCATAGGGGCTTTGTGTGCCCAAGGTAGGTTACTGTAAATTCAGGCCATACACAATGTCCCATGAGCTGAGGCCTAGTCAGGAACAGCAAGTTAATGAAGCCTTACTGTCAATTCAGGCCATACACAATGTCCAGTGAGCTGAGGCGTAGTCAGGGAGAATCAAGTTAATAAAGCCTTACTGTCAATTTTGGGCGTGGTCTGTGATTTGTAGGGGTGTAAATTTTCTGAGGGAAGTGAAGTGGGTGATTGTGTGTGTGCCTCAGCCCTTTGCCTTATCCTCCTCTGACAGTTTATTATGGGTCGGAATGTTCATGTTGGCTGGCCAGTACAGGAGTTATGCAAATCCGCCCTTATTGGCAGCCAATCATGTTGTCAGAATGTAGAGGCTGGGAGAGTCGTTGGCAGCCCCGGAGGATGCTGGGAAATGTAGTTTTTTTACTCGTTTGGGGGGCCTTTTAGGTTTTGGGGGGGAAAGTTTCTTTGCTACAAATATACCTTGCTTGAGGCCTATTTCTGTTGGCAAGTTTGGTGTTGATGCGTTGTAAGGTTTCTCTGTTTGGGACGGTCGGTCCATGACGGGAACCCCTTTATATAATAGATGATGTTAAAGGAAGACAGTCTTGTTCTCAGTAATCTTTCCGAGCTGACCAGCGAAGGTTCCTTATTGCTGCTTGGTGGATAAAGAGAACTGAGGTGATACCTCCGCCGTGAGCTATTTATAAGGGGAGTGGGCGGGGCTTCACTAATGATTGACATTTATATTTCTAGAAGGTTCTGACATTGCTTTGCGCTGGCGCACAATACCACTTGTATGAATTCACAGGTGACCACTCAGGGAACTACGGTTACAGGTAAGCAACCAATAAATCCCTGTTTTCCTTACAGCAGTACCTGACTTCCTGCACAGAATCTAAGGCTCCAAAACACACTTCTTCCTCTTCCCTTGAGAAAGAAGGCCAAAGTGACCAGACTGCTTCCGTGCAAATCTGCCACTCTCCCGACACCATCTCTCTTCTCCATTTCCTGGCCCAGATGTTGATTCTTCTTGATTGGTGTTAGCCCTGTGTTGACTTCCTTCTTAACACTGTAAACATTTCTGTTACCACTGTCACAGTTCTATCGCAGTTTACTATTTCAGTTCTCATTAGCAACTTTTAATTACAGTTTCAGCAAGCAGGTTTAGTCATTGCAAGCCATAATATTTGGCTTGCAATGACTTCCGTACATACCCACACATCATATCAAATCCACATTTACCAAATCTACATATTAAATTTTTGTGATATCTGTTCGTGTTTTATGTTCTAATTTTTGATAGATTGTTTTTCTTTAAGCTATAGCTATTCCGTTCAAGTTTAACAAAAGCTTTCCAAACTCTGTATTTTTAATTTTTGGCAGCAATCCTGCCCACTACTCCCCAGGGCAGAAAAGGCACCACGGCCCTGCTCTCCCCAGTTCCTGAGCCGCAGTAGCAGCTAGAAAGGGGGAGGTTTGATGTGGGGTTGACCGGCGGGATTGGGTGAATTCAGAGAACCACTCAAACAAATAATGCTACTAAATTCGCAGTGTGCCCCTCCCTTCCCCTTTAGTGCCCCCACCAGTGCTTTCTACCTCTCTCATCAACCACTCCCCTCCCCCTTTGGTTCCATACCTGTTACAATATCCTGTCTTTTAAAATATATTTTATACTGATTTCTAATCTAATTTTAAATAACTGTTTACTGGGGAGTTGTCCTTCCCCTCTTAGGGCGCTTGTGCCCGCTTTGTGCTGGTCAGTGACTGTAATAAAGTTTTGATTGACTGAACAAATAGTTACAGGTAAGCACCCTGTCCTTCTTCGAAGTCTTTGTGAATGCACACTTGTGGAGACTAACCAGATGTGGCACCAATGGCAGGATAGACATCAAACCGACACCAGTATACAAACCAAACACATTATTATTACTTCATGCTTATAGACCGCCACTCCCCGTGGGCTCGGTGCGGTTTACAACAGAGGCATGCCACAATTACAGTATAAATATAATAGGAACAAATCATTACTTAACACTAACTACAAACACGCAGCACTAACTACAACATAGGGCTAGAATCAGTAATTCAGGTGAGGCTCGTCGATGTCTGAGGGGCCAAAGGAGGAGGCGAGGTCCAAGGGGGCAGACCACCAAACTTTGTGGGCTGACCCGGAATCCCAAGGAGAGTCGGTCTTCTAGGAGGAGGGAGCAAGTCACTAGGCAGGTGGTTTAAGGAGTTCTCAACCCCAGTAGATGGGGGAGTCACTCGTCTCCCCAAACCCCCGGCTTCAGACTGTGGCATTGCCGTACGTCTCCAACTCCCTAATGTTTATTTCACATTAGCAAAAGGAGCCATATTGAGAATCTTGAAACGCAACTTCATAGTAAACACCAGACTGTTATGAACAGACAGCTATGAATACCATGTTTCCCCGATAGTAAGACACCCCCGATTGTAAGACGTATCGGGGGTGTCAGAGGGGTCGGCTAATATAAGCCGTACTCGAAAAGTAAGCCGTACCGCCGCGCCGCAAATCGGCCCATCGGCCGCGGCACACCTCCGCGGCGCACCTTTCTGCCAGGCCTCCAAGGAAGGGAGGGGGAAGAGAGCAAGAGGCGTGGCGAAGCAGCGCCGCGTCAGAGTGACGCGCCACCGCTTCGCCACACCTCTTGCTCTTTTCCCCCTCCCTTCTTTTCATCCAAGGAAGGGGAAGAGAGCAAGAGGCGTGGCGAAGCAGCGCGCGTCAGAGTGACGCCGCCGCTTCGCCACGCCTCTTGCTCCCCCCTCCCTCTTTCATCCAAGGAAGGGAGGGGAAGAGAGCAAGAGGCGTGGCGAAGCAGCGCCGCGTCAGAGTGACGCGCCGCCGCCGCCACGCCTCTGCTCTTTTTCTCCTCCCTTCGTCCCAAGGAAAAGCTGCGCCGCGGAGGTGTGCCGCGGCCGATGGGGCCGGTTGCGGTGGCGGTAGCGTGACGGCGGCGTGGCGACGGGGTACGTCTTAGTTTATATAATACGTACCCCGACAGTAAGACGTAGGGGGACTTTTCGGGGGGAAAAGAAAGTAAGACGCTGTCTTACTTTCGGGGAAACACGGTAGTAATAGAAAAAACAAACTGTTTACACATTAACTCTTCCCGACAGTGCAGAAGGTCAGCAAGCATTTGATTGTTATACAGAAAAACAGCCATTACAAGGACCTGAGGCCGACAGTAAGTGAAATAATACAGATGCCTTCAAGGAAGATATGCTGGATTGTTGCAAACAAGAAATCATGTAAATACATTTTTAACCTTACCACGTTTTAAACCTTTTTTTACATGATTAAACATGATGTTGATAACCATGAGTTTGTCCCTGAGTGTCTTCATTGGGAAGGAATTGCCTATGTACCCAGTACCCAAATGACTGCCCTACAGATAGCGTCCAGTGGGATTCTGTGGAGGAAGGCTGTGGGTGCGGCTAGGCCCCCCTCACTCGAGATCAGATCGAAGAGGGTGGAGAGCGGTGTGCCAGCTGGTAACAGAGTTCGATGGTTGAGGCAGTACGGTTGGGAGAGACGCTGAGATGGAATCGGGTGCCCCAGTCTCTTCTGGTCATAGGTTGTGAAGAGGAGTGTAGGTCAAAATAAACGAAAAGTCCCTTCAAGAGTTGTTTTCTTCTTTTGGATTATTGGAATTGATTATGTCGAGACCTCTCACTCGATGTGGATTACCGTGAAACTATTATTGTATACAGCTCTTGGACTTTCTGTTTATTTTGACTTACACTCATTATCTTATAAACTGAATTGATATATGCTTATTGAATTTATCCGTTTCACAACCTTGGAATATATATAATACAGACGAATATTGAACTACTGACTGTTTCCCTCTTATTTACTACTGACCCATTGGGGCTACCCACCTTCTACTATATAGGTTGTGACGAGCCTGGGGTACTTTCTGAGTAACAGGATCCTCTGTTTCTTAAAAAAAAGGAGGGCCCTTCTTACATCCATGGGATGTTGAGGTGTGAGAAAAGGTCGGAAGCATGTTTTGATTGGTATGGAAAGCAGACACCACCTTGGGTAGGAAGGTGATTTCCCTGTCGTGGTCTTCTGTTAATATGTACTGATGTAATTCCTGCGCAGACAGTTCGGAATCTTTTAGAAATATATCACTTTAAATGGAAGCCCCGCCCACTCCCCTTGAGTATATAGCCAGTGGGAGGGGCTGCTACCTCAGATCCTTTTTTCCGCTGTGTGCGACAACTAGGAATCTTATCTCATAAAATTAAAATTTTAATATTCTTATTGGTGGTGTTTTGTTACCACCAATTATTAATTGTAAATTATATTAATTCTTCATCTTGGTGGTGATTACCTACACCATTTATTAATATATTTATATATACATACTCTTCATATTGGTAGTGATTTGTTACCACCGCTTATTGGTTATTAAATTTAATATTCTTCATCTTAGTGAAGATTTATTTCCACAACTTATTAATTAGCAAGTTCATTTTGTTATTTATATTTGTTTAATTGTTATTCTTCAATAATTATTACTTATCAGAACTGATTGCCTAGAGCCAAAATGGACTCTCGTTATGTGCGAGTCACTGGCTCCGGCTTTGTATATTTATCCTATAAACAACTATTTCCATCTGTTCTGGAAAACTAAGCAGGGTCAACCCTGACTAGTACTTGGATGGGAGACCACCAGGTACTACAAGGCTATATTTAAGTGAGTTTTGGCCCATTTCAAAGCAATGGGACTCACACATCTCAATTTACCGTTGGCTACCAAGATAGCGGCACCAACGGAAAAAAGACTGAGGAGAAGTACCACCAAAATGGCCACCAACCTCCTCGGAGCTCGAGTCTGGCAGGAAGAAGCCTTATAAGGGGTAACAACAGCTCCCCGGGCCGCCATTGTGAAGGGCACCTCTGCTTCACCTTCGGGTGTGAAGCATGCGTGTAGCCGCTGGGACAGGAGTTCCCAAAACAGTGCCTCTGATCCGCCTTCGGGCATGAGTCAAGTGCAAGGATGCTGGGACAGGAGTCCCTTCAACGGCGCCTCTGCTCCACCCTCAGAAAGACACTCAGGGAACTACAGTTACAGGTAAGCAACTAATAAATCTGTGCGGAGTAGTGCTCGGCCCGGGTGAAAAATCAAGTAGGATTTGTCTACTCGGCAGGCTGCCAGTTCAGAGGATTGGCGGGCTGACATGATAACCTCAAGGAAGGCCGTCTTCCATGACGCCAGGTGAAGGTCTGCAGTAGCAAGGGTTCAAATGGTGGTTGTTGCAGTTCTGAGAGTAAAAGCTCCTAGGCTCAATCCTGGGATTGAGGGCGGGACAGCGGGTGGAAGTTGTTATACCCCTTAGGAAAGTATTTACCAGGTGGCTGGCAGAGATTTCGCACAATACATATGGAAAATGTTTTACCTACCGTGTTTCCCGAAAGTATGACACCCCGATTGTAAGACGATCGGGGTGTCAGGGGTCGGCTAATGTAAGCCGTGCCTCGAATGTGTCGTACCTGGTCGCCGCTGCCGCCGCAGCCGGCCCATTGCCGCGGCACACCTCATGGCGCACCTTTCTGCTAGGCCTCCAAGGAAGGGAGGGGGAAGAGTCCCAGAGGCGTGGCTAAGCGGCGCCACGTCACTCTGACGCGTCGCCGCTTAGCCACGCCTCTGGGACTCTTCCTCCTCCCTCCCTTTGTCCAACGGGAGGGGGAAGAGTCCCAGAGGCGTGGCTATGGCGACGCGTCAAGTGACGCCGCCAGCCACACCTCTGGGACTTTCCTCCTTCTCCTTTGTTCAACGAAGGGGGGGAAGAGTCCCAGAGGCGTGGCTGGCGGCACGCGTCAGAGTGACGCGGCGCCGCTTAGCCACGCCTGGGACTCTTCCCTCCCTTCCTTGGAGAGGCCTAGCAGAAAGGTGCACCGCGGAGGTGTGCCGCGGCAATGGGCCGGTTGCGGCGGCGTGGGCGTGACGGCGGCGGCGGCGTGGGCGTGGCGATGGGGTACGTCTTTGTTTATATAAGACGTACCCCGAAAGTAAGACGTAGGGGGACTTTTCGGGGAAAAGAAAGTAAGACGCTGTCTTACTTTCGGGGAAACACGGTAAGTGGATCACGCAGGAATATTTTTCCAATAAAGGGACAATGTTTGCTTGCTTGCTGCTGCTGGCATCTTCCAGTGTGTTTTGTGAGAACACGAAATGCAAAAGAAGCGCATTAAAATGTGTTTCTATTAAATACATATTATGTTAGGTAAAGGTTTCTGCTTGAAATTAAGTCTAGTTGCATCTGACTCTGGGGGATGGTGCTCATTTCCCTTTCAAAGCCAAAGAGGCGCCGCTGTCCGTAGACACCTTCAAGGTCCTGTGGCCACTGGCAGGACTGCATGGAGCGTCGTTACCTTCCTGCCAAGGTGGTACGTATTGATATACTCACATTTGTATGTTTTCGAACTGCTAGGTTGGCAGAAGCATGACCTCACCCAGCTCCCTGCATTTGAACCACCGACCTTTTGGTCTGCAGGTTTAGCAGATCAGTGGTTTAACTGCGCCACGAGGAGTCCACATATTGCACGACTGTTCCATGACCTAGGCAGAGGACAAAAGGGAGCGCTAGACACAGAAGGACAGTTGTCGAAGGCTTTCATGAGTTGTGTGTTTTCCAGGCTGTATGGGTATGTTCCAGCAGCATTCTCTCCTGACGTTTCACCTGCATATACGACAGGTATCCTCAGAGGTTGTGAGCTGTTGGAAACTAGGGAAATGGGGTTTATATTGAAGGAAGCATATTGGGAAAAGGGGCTTATTAGAATTAGATTTGAGCATTTTATTAAGAATCTGACCCTCTGTAGAAAAAAAAACAATTGTAGAGATAAGCATCTAAGTAGAGAATATGTTTTAGAGGCTAAAAGGTCACGTGTGGGTCCTCTTTCCTTATTGAAACCTCAGACACTTGAATTAGAAGAAACCGAAAAACTCATAAATAGAACAAATTGTGGTTTCGACAACATGACGCTTGTTGCAGGTGTGCAAAGGGGGTGCTTTCCATCTAAAAGGTCAAATGACAGAACAGAGATAAAGGGAATTTCCATCTTCTGTTACCTATCTGTATATAAGGTTTTGCTTTGGTCAAGGAAGGGGCGGTCAGTCCTTGTAAAGTGTGGGCACCTGCGTGTGCGTACATGACTGTCCGTCTCCTTCATGCGCATGAATGAATAAACCTTGTTTTTTAAAAAATCTTCTCCAATGGGTTTGCTTCATTTCTTTTGGACCTCTCTGGCCTTGGACTTTACTTAAGACCTAAAATTAGGGTCTCTAACAATATATCTATGGAATCTGTGGAAGAAAAAACTCTTGTCTGTTGGAGGTATATATAATACTTCATTTATATACCACCCTATCTCCCCAAAGGGACTCTGGGTGGTTTACAGTTTTCAAAGTTTGGTTTTCAAGGATTCCCCAAGGCAGTAAAAAGCTAGACCTGAAAACCGCTAGGCCAGTGTTTTTCAACCACTGTGCCCTGGCACACTAGTGTGCCGTGCACGATTTCCTGCTGTGCCGCGAGAAAACCTCTATCCCCCCTTTCCTCCCCCTCCTGCTGCTTGAAGGGGCCAGGGCGCCGCCTCCTTCGGCCATTTCCTCCCGCCCCGCACTCGAGGCAGGAGGGAAGGGTGACGTCACTCCAGCACGGCATCGTCAAGACCTAAAAGGAGGAGGAAGGCCCGCTGTCTTTGCCGAAGCTGGGGCCTCAGTTGGTGTCGCTGCCCAGTGTCGCTGCCCGGCCTCTGGAAGCCTCAGCGGCAGCAATCAAGGCACCAGCTCTGGCGAGGACGATGGGCCTCTCTCCTCCATTTAGGTCTTCAGCAGCCAGTGCTGCTGCCGGGGAATGGCTGGCAGCGGCGCTGGCTGCTGAAGACCTAAAAGGAGGAGGGAGGACCGTCGTCATCGCCAAAGCCTTGGTTGGTGTTGCGGAGGCCTCCGGAGCCCGGGCCGCCACACTGACCGAGGCCCTGGCTTCGCCGAAAAACAGCGGGCCTCCCTCCTGGGCCCTGCCTGGGAGCTGAGTTTGGCCGGCTCGCGTCTCCCGCCGGGCTTGGCGGCTGTGACCCGGGAGAAAGGCTCCCCGGGTTTGGCCGGCTCACGTCTTCCGCCAAGCCTGGCGGGAGACGCGAGCTGGCCAAACTGACCGAGGCCCTGGCTTCGCCAAAGACAGCGGGTCTCCCTCCTGGGCTCTGCCTGGGAGCTAAGTTTGGCTGGCTCGCGTCTCCCGCCAGGCTTGGCAGAAGACGTGAGCCGGCCAAACCCGGGAAGCCTTTCTCCCGGGTCACTGCTTCGCCAAGCCCGGCGGAGGCACAAACTGGAAGAACGGCTCCCAGCAGGGTCCCGCCTCTCCTTCCTCCCCCTCCTCCCCCTCTCGGCCTCCCTCCGGCTCTCTGCCTGCCGCCGCCTTCCTTCGTTCCTGCCGGCTTCGCCGGCCCCAAGTCCAAAGTGCTCTCTGGATGTAGGCGAACTACAACTCTAAAACTCAAGGTTAATTCCTAGTAACTATATTGTTACTGTGTTAGAGTGTCATTTTGTGTCATTTTGGTTGGTGGTGTGCCCCAGGATTATGTAAATGTAAAAAGTGTGCAGCGGCTCGAAAAAGGTTGGGAAGCACTGCACTAGGCCATTAATGCTCACCAAGGCGGGCAATTGAAAAATTCACACCTCGAACAGACAAGAGTTCTTTCTCCTACCCTAGGCATCACTCCACAGGTATATAAACCCAATTTACGACCTCTGAGGCTGCCTGTCGTAGATGCAGGCGAATTGTCAGGAGAGAATGCTTCTGGAACACGGCCAGGCAGCCTGGAAAACTCACAGCAACCAGGAAGGATGGTTCATTTTACAGAAGGGAGGGGACTGAAGGAAGGGGGCACAAGAAGCAGAGTTTAGAATCCGAGCTGAAAACACGATGGGAGGCTGAATGCAGCCTCTGAATGCAAGGAGACTCCAGAAGGGCCTGGCCTCCAGGAAGGAAATTCTTCAGGAAAGAGGGGGCCGCGGCTGAGGGAAAGGCCTCCCTCCCCAGGAAGGGCCTAGCCCCTCCCTCCCTCTCTCTGTCTCTGAGGAGATCCCTCAGGAAAGAGGGGCCTCCCTCCCCAGGAAGGGCCTAGGCTCTCTCTCTCTCTCAGCCTGGCCTCCAGGGAGGGAATCCCTCAGGAAAGAGGGGTCGCGGCTGAGGGAAAGGCCTCCCTCCCAGGAAGGGCCTAGGCCTCTCTCTCTATGGGCCTGGCCTCCAGGGAGGGAATCCCTCAGGAAAGAGGGGGCCGCGGCTGAGGGAAAGGCCGCCCTCCCCAGGAAGGGCCTAGGCCTCTCACTCTCTCTGAGAAAATCCCTCAGGAAACAGGAGGCTGTATCTGAGGGAAAGGCCTCCCTCCCCAGGAAGGGCCTAGCCCCTCCCTCCCTCTCTCTGTCTCTGAGGAGATCCCTCAGGAAAGAGGGGCCTCCCTCCCCAGGAAGGGCCTAGGCCTCTCTCTCCCTCAGCCTGGCCTCCAGGGAGGGAATCCCTCAGGATAGAGGGGCCTCCCTCCCCAGGAAGGGCCTAGGGCCTCTCTCTCTCTCAGCCTGGCCTCCAGGGAGGGAATCCCTCAGGAAAGAGGGGCCTCCCTCCCCAGGAAGGGCCTAGGCCCTCTCTCTCTCTCTCAGCCTGGCCTCCAGGGAGGGAATCCCTCAGGAAAGAGGGGGCCGCGGCTGAGGGAAAGGCCTCCCTCCCCAGGAAGGGCCTAGGCCTCTCTCTCTAGGCCTGGCCTCCAGGGAGGGAATCCCTCAGGAAGAGGGGGCTGGCTGAGGGAAAGGCCTCCCTCCCCAGGAAGGGCCTAGGCCTCTCTCTCAGCCTGGCCTCAAGGGAGGGAACCCACCAAGTCAAAGGCATTGTATATCTCTAATGCAATAATTATTTATTTATTTATTAAGTTCGACTTAATATACCGCTCTCTCTGGTGCCCACTTGAGCTTTCTCGTTTTCAGCACTCTCTATAATATTTATCAATCTGAGGACCAAGTCAGACATTGGCCTGACCTTAACAAACCCACATTGGTCTGGGCTAGTCTAAACCTTAAAATATCTATTTGCCAAAATGGCCGTAAAAATGTTTGCGTCTTGGTAAATTAGAGAAACAGAGCGATAAGAGTCTAATGATAATTTATCTTTACCAAGTTTAGGTATTAGTATTATCCTAGTAAGTTTCCATGAATTTGGTATTGGTTTCCCCCTCAATATTTCATTGAACAACCTCCGTAATTTGGGTAATAGGATTTCTATATAAGTTTTATAAATTAAATTCTGTAAGTGACCATCGAGGTGTCAATATGATTGCCATTTAAGGAATTGCCCTTAAATGGGTGACCTCCTTCCTCCAAGATCGGGGACGTGTGGAGAGGGGGGGGTGGCCTCTGGGAGACTCCCATTAAGTTTTGGGGTCCCCCAGGGAACTATCCTCTCCCCTTTACTGTTTAACATCTATATGCGTCCGCTGGCCCAGCTGATTCGTGAGTTTTGTCTGGAGTGTCATCAGTACGCTGATGACACCCAGCTGGTGCTGAGAATGGACTGCAGGCCGAATACCGTACCCGATTGTTTCCATCAATGCCTTGAAGCCGTGACTGGATGGCTGCGTTCCAGCCAGCTGAAAGTGAATCCATCGAAGACGGAGATCCTGTGGTTGGGTTGCCCTGGGGTGGGTGAGTGCCGGTTGCCTACCCTGGATGGCGAACAATTAAGCCCGTCACCCTTGGTAAAAAGTCTGGGAGTCCAGTTGGATCCACTGCTATCCATGGAGACCCAGGTCTCCACAGTTAGCAGGATAGTATTTTTCCATCTTCGACAGGCTAGGCAGCTGACTCCTTACCAATCCAGGATGACCTGGCCACGGTTATCCATGCGACAGTCATCTCGAGGCTAGATTACTGTAACGCCCTCTACATTGGCCTTCCCTTGTCTACAATCCGGAAGCTCGAGCTAGTGCAAAATGCTGCCGCTCGATTGCTGGTGGGAGCATCGGCGAGAGAACATATCACTCCTATCTTGCAGCAATTGCACTGGCTACCAATAGAGTACCGGATTGTATTCAAGGTGCTGGTATTGACCTTCAAGGCCTTGTATGGTCTAGGGCAGGGCTGTCCAACTGCCGGCCCTGCAGGTGTTTTGGCCTTCAACTCCCAGAAATCCTAACAGCTGGTAAACTGGCTAGGATTTCTGGGAGTTGAAGTCCAAAACACCTGCAGGGCCGGCAGTTGGACAGCCCTGGTCTAGGGCCAGCGTACCTGAGGGACCGTCTCACCCCGTATGCTAGGCCTCTCTCTCGGCCTGGCCTCCAGGGAGGAAATCCCCCAGGAAAGAGGTCCCAGCTGAGGGAAAGGCCCCCCTCCCCGACGCTATGGAACGCGTTTCCGGACGACGTTCGCGCCATCACGAAACAAGCTCCTTTCCAGAGGGCATGCAAAACGACTCTGTTTAAGCTTGCCTTTAACTAAGCCCTCCGGTTCTGACCATGCCCTTTCTGACAAATGTTTTAATCGATTATATGTATTTTATGTGTTTTACATGTATCTTAACTGATTGTTGTAAACCGCCTTGAGCCTGCAGGGAGGAGCGGTATATAAGATTGAATAAATAAATAAAAATAAATAAATAATAGAATATCAAACTATGAGCCTCTAAAAATAATGTGGATGAATATAAAGTTTATTAACAACAGATCTATAAGGCAAAATATTTTAAGAGAATGGGCAGAAATTTGGGAGTTGAATGCAAGGGAAGCCCCTTCATATGAGGTGCTCTGGGATGCAATGAAAGCAGTTTAGAGAGGATTGTTTAGTAAATATTCAGGCGTATTGAAAAACAACAGGAAAGGGAACGAGAGAACCAATTGATAGGAGATTTTTTTAAAAAAACTGGAATCATTGTATTTGAAAACAAAGGATCTGAAGATTATAAATAATATTACAAGATTAAAGAAAGACTTGGAGGCTAAAGATATAGGAAAAAGTCAAAAAAGATATGTATACAGATTTTTTTTTGGAATATAATAATAAAAGCTCAAAATTGCTGGCAAAAATAGCACAGACAAAAAGAGTAAGAAGGGAGATTGGATGTATCAAGGATAGTATGTGCCAGAATGGTAGATAAAATTAAAGCGATACAGGATTTCTACTCTAATATGTACCGAAATACAGAAGTGGATATAGTCGAGTTGGACAAATATCTGGAACAACATTTAGGTAAGTAATTAAGCGAGAGACACAGTAAGGAAACGGAGAAATCTATATCACAAGAGGAAATTAAAGACACAATTAACAAATTAAGAAAGGGTAAGTCACCGGGCGAAGATGGTATTCCAGCTGAAATGTATACACAAAGTATTCTAACAAACAAATCAATAAACAGACTTGGGTCTAACTGTAAGAACTTCACACTTCTGCTCTTGACAACACTTCTAAATTCATAAATCCAACAACTAACATTTGCCCCTGTTGTTGTGAAAACGTGATAAAGAAGTTCCAATCTTTCTTGAAGATGCTCAAAGATTTCCATTTAAACAGCACCGTCTCTTTGTCCATCTCCGATTGTTCGCAGATGTTCATCGGTCATTCTTTTTGTGTGGGATTACGACTTCCTACCATCTCGGAGGATAAATGATGCTTGCTGCAGTTATCAGCCAGGTAGGAAGGCACAGTCAAAGCCCTCACAAAAGACTGCCATGCAACCTTAGTTCAAATCCCTCCAGAGTTGACTCCAGACTCCCAGGCAGTCTATACTTCACTGGGATTGGACGGGACCCCCAAAGGGTATTTAGTCCAGCCCCCTTCAACTAGGCAGAAAGACACAGTCAAAGCAGCCATGGAAGGCTTTGCAGCCTCTGTTTACAAATATTTAGAGAGGTGTAATCACTTCTGAAGGGGAATGCTGGTGTGTTCAAGCGTAGGTTCTGTTACAACTTTTGTTATTTGCACAATAATGACCAGAATTAAGAAAATAAAATCTGTTGATAAAATATAATAAAATCTGGATCAGCTATAGAAAAACTACACAAGAATGGTTTATACAGTAGAGCAGTGTTTCCCAACCAGTGTGCCGTGTGCAATCATCAGGTGTGCTGTGGGAAGTTGGAACTTCCAATACTGTTTCTTCCCCCTCCTACCAAACACTTTTTCTTCTCCACTCGGGCTCCCTTCTTCCCAACCTCACTCTGCTTGCTTTGGCTCGCTTTGCTCATGCTGCCGCTTCTGCAGGGGGGGGGGGGAGGAAGACGTGACCCGTGTGGGCGCTACTACGCAGACTCACCCCATTTCTTCTTCCCTCCCCTCCACAGTGCTCTCTGGATATAGGTGAACTACAACTCCAAAACTCAAGGTCAATGCCCACCAAACTCTTATAGTATTTTCTCTTGGTTCTGTGTGGGAAGTTCGATTCCATTCCATCATTGGTGGAGTTCAGAATGCTCTTTGATTGCGGGTGAACTATAACTCCCAGCTGTTGAGCAAGACCTTCGTGTGTGTCTTTCTGCCATTCCTGCCAGGATATCTATGTTGTGTTCATCGAAACAGGCCCAAGTTTCACACGGCGTGTATAAATACATTTTAAAACATATTAACTATATGTATTACTGTGTTAGAGTGTCATTGTATGTCATTTTGGTTGGTGGTGTGCCCCAGGATTTTGTAAATGTAAAAAAATGTGCCGTGGCTCAAAAAAGGTTGAAAAACACTGCAGTAGAGAGTATATTAAACAAGTCTTTCTATATAATTATCTTATATAATATTTATATTCAAAATCTTATAAGCGGTTGGTTTAAGCTCTGGTCATTAGTTAAACTGAATTACCATGTTGCGAAAGGATGCATGTCTAAAAAGACTGTCACCAACATGAAAAGTTATGTTTTAGAGAGTCTCTCTGGGGTCAAATAATACTGTTATTTCCCATGTGAATTCTATGTCTTTGTAGATTTGAACTCTCAGAGAAGCTCTTTCCACACTCCAGGCATTTCTAGAGTTTCTCCCCAGTGTGAGTCCTTTCATGCGAACATACACTTGAATTACGAGTGAAGCTCTGTCCACACTCCAGGCATTTATAAGGTTTCTCCCCACTGTGAGTTCTTTGATGTCTATGTAGACTTGAATTATCAGAGAAGATCTTTGCACAATCCAGGTATTTTTAGGGTTTCTCCACAGTGTGAGTCCTTTGATGCAAACGTAGATTTGAACTGTGAGTGAAGGTGTTTCCACACTCCAGGCATGTATAGGGTTTGTCCCCAGTGTGAGTCCTTTGATGCGAGCGCAGGTGTGCATGCTGAGTGAAGCTCTGTCCACATTCCAGGCATGCATAGGGTTTCTCCCCAGTGTGAGTCCTTAGATGTCTTTGTAGGTTTGTACTATGAGTGAAACTCTGTCCACACTCCAAGCATGCATAGGGTTTCTCCCCAGTGTGAGTCCTTTGATGCAAACGTAGATTTGAACTGTGAGTGAAGCTCTGTCCACACTCCAGGCATTTAAAGGGTTTCTCGCCAGTGTGACTCCTTTGATGCGATCGTAGATTTCCACTCTGAATGAAGCTCTGTCCACATTCCAGGCATGTATAGGGTTTCTCCCCAGTGTGAGTTCTTTGATGTCTATGTAGACTTGAGTTATCAGTGAAACTCTTTCCGCATTCGAAGCACGCATAGGGTTTCTCCCCAGTGTGAGTCCTTTCATGCAAATGTAAACCTGAATTTTGAGTGAAGCTCTGTCCACACTCCAGGCATTTATAGGGCTTCTCCCCAGTGTGAGTCCTTTGATGCGAACGTAGACTTCCATTCTCACTGAAGCTCTGTCCACATTCCAGGCATTTATAGGGTTTCTCCCCCGTGTGAGTCCTTTGATGCGATTGTAGATTTCCACTCTGAATGAAGCTCTGTCCACACTCCAGGCATGTATAAGGTTTCTCCCCAGTATGAGCCCTTTCATGCAAACGTAGACCTGAATCATGAGTGAAACTCTGTCCACACTCCAGGCATTCATGGGGTTTTTCCCCAGTATGAGTCCTTTGATGCGAGCGCAGGTGTGCATGCTCAGTGAAGCTCTGTCCACATTCCAGGCATGTATACGGTTTCTCCCCACTGTGAGTCCTTAGATGTCTACGTAGGTTTGTACTATGAGTGAAGCTCTGTCCACACTCAAAGCATGCATAAGGTTTCTCCCCAGTGTGAGTCCTTTCATGCAAACGTAGATTTGAACTCTGAGTGAAGCTCTGTCCACACTCCAGGCATTCATAGGGTTTCTCCCCAGTGTGACTCCTTTGATGCGATCGTAGATTTCCATTCTCAATGAAGCTCTGTCCACATTCCAGGCATGTATAAGGTTTCTCCCCAGTGTGAGTTCTTTGATGTCTATGTAGACTTGACTTATCAGTGAAGCTCTTTCCACACTCAAAGCATGCATAGGGTTTCTCCCCAGTGTGAGTTCTTTTATGCAAATGTAGACCTGAATTATGAGTGAAGTTATGTCCACACTCCAGGCATTCATAGGGTTTCTCCCCAGTGTGAGTCCTTAGATGTCTACGTAGATGTCCATTATCAGTGAAACTTTTTCCACACTCCAGGCATGCATAGGGTTTCTCCCCAGTGTGAGTTCTTTGATGCAAACGTAGACCTGAATTACGAGTGAAGCTCTGTCCACACTCCAGGCATTCATAGGGTTTCTCCCCAGTGTGAATCATTTGATGTGAATGTAGTTTTGAGGTATGAGTGAAGCTCTGTGCACACCCCAAGCATGTATAGGGTTTCTCTCCAGTGTGATGTTTATGTAGATTTGAAGTATGTGTGAAGCTCTGTCCACACTCCAGGCACTTATAGGTTTTCTCCCCAGTGTGAGTCGTTTCATGTTGCTGCAGATGATGCCTCTGAGTAAAACTCTTTCCACACTCCAGGCTTTTAAATGCTTTCTCCTCCATGTCAATAGTAATATGTGTGTTGAATTGCAATACAGATACTTGGTGCTACTTTCTTCCTTTCTTATCTGTAAGTGTAGTCAAGAATCGGCAAGATCATCACCTTGAGATTATTTTTTCTTCTTCTGTATTAATGGTTTCCTTACTGCACCCAAGAGCTGGCTCCCTAGAATCCTCATTTCCCTGGTGAAGAAAGAAGCAAAAGATCAGCGATGAAAGCCAGAAATTTATTTATTTATTTTATTTGCCATGCTTCTATACCGCCTCTCTCTGCCCGAAGGCGACTCGAGGCGGCGAACAAGCGGCAACAAGGGGGTGGGGCTTCCATTGAGCCTGTTCTCAACTGGGGAGAACGGAGTGGATGAGGCAGGACGAGAAACACCGAACAAAGGAGGTAGAGAGGAAGTGGAAGAATAGCTGGCCAATCTCTGGCCCCTGCCATATAATCCAGTCCAAAGCAGATAATCTGGATTTTATATGGTGGTGTAGAAGAGGCCATAGTGACATGATGAATTATTTATTATTTATAATAATGGTGGCGATGACAGCCAAACAGTTATAACATTAATAGACAATATTAATAGTACTGACAATGACAATAATAATAATGGCATCACCACTACTTTTTTTTGGCACTACTACTAGTAATAATCACAAACGCAATAACAAACAATATATTCTGGCTACTTGGCCTCAGTTCACTAAAGGCAACAGATCCTGTCAAAGCAGGGCCAGCCCTGGTTTGGACTTGGATGGGAGGCCACCAAGGAGCCCCAGGTTGCTTCTAGCCTAAGACAAACCTTACAAATCTCATAAGTTAATAGGAAACCGGGAGGATCTGGCTTTTCTCCCTTTGCCCCAAGTGCTGCAGGCAAGAACTTCCAAAGCAATGGGGGAAAGGAGCCTTTTTGGACCGTTGCTCACAAAATCCCCCACAAGGGCCGCCCCTCTCTAAGCCAAGTTAACAGTTAGCTTCTTGCAGTGGCAATTGGTTGAAAGCAGGTTGTAGGTTTGTTTGTACATGGGGCAGGAAACTAGCATTTATTTAAAGATATAAAATTAAAGTATGTTTGCATGTTTGTCCATTTGTGACACAAAGGCTGTTGCCAGGTGAAGTGGCCCTCTGTGATGTCACTGGGAAAGGTGACATGTGTATGAGGAGAAGGAAAGAGGGGAAGAAAGGAGAAAAAGAAGGGAAAGAAAGGAAAGCAGAAGGGAGGGAGGAGGAAGTAAAAGGGTGGAAAGAACAGAAATGAAAGCGGAAAAGCTATGAGGGGGAGGGAAGGGAAAGAAGAAAATAAGGAAGGCAGGCAGGCATCCAAAAGCCAAAGTTCTCCACCTGGGAGGCCGAGGGAGTGGAACTTTGGCTTTATTTTGACTGTTTTCGGGGGTCGGGAACCTTTTTGACTCAGAGAGTGAGGAGCGGTGAGGTTGTCTCCGGGGTTCCCCCTCTTTTGTGGGGTCCCTCAGGGGCAATCCTCTCCCCTCTATTGTTTAGCATGTATGTGCGACCACTTGCTCGATTGGTTCGTAGCTTTGGGCTGGAATGTCATCAGTACGCTGATGACACCCAGCTCTTTCTGGGGATGGAGGGCCGGCCCAAACCCGTACCCGATAATTTCCATCGCTGCCTTGAAGCCGTTACTGGATGGCTGCAAGTCAGTAGGTTGAAGGTGAATCCGGCTAAGACGGAGATCCTCTGGCTTAGTCGTCCGGGTGCTAGGGAAGTTCAGCTTCCAATCCTAGATGGCGCGACGCTATATCCATCGTCATCGGTAAAGAGTCTCGGCATTACACTCTACTCTCAACTGTCGATGGAGACACATATCTCCATCGTCAGTAGAGTAGCATTTTTTCATCTACGCCAGGAGAGGAAGCTGACCCTCTATCTGTCTCGTCGCGACCTGGCCACAGTGATCCAAGCCATGGTCATCTCGAGGCTGGACTACTGTAACACTCTTTACATTGGCTTTCCTCTGTCGGTGATCCGGAAATTGAAGCTGGTGCAGAACGTTGCAGCTCGGCTGCTGGCAGGTGTCCCATCGAGCTGCCACATTACGCCCATGCTCCGCGAACTGCACTGGCTCCCAGTGGAATGCTGGATCACCTTCAAAGTGTTGGTATTGACGTATAAGGCCTTGCATGGTCTGGGGCCAGTGTACCTCAGGGACTGCCTCATCCCATATTGTCCCTCTAGACCCCTGCATTCAGAGACCCAGAGCCTCCTGACGGTTCCAAGCCATAAGTCCTACCACTTGACTGCGACGCGGAGGAGTGCCCAGACTCTTTGGAATGCGCTACTTGTTGAAATGTGTGCGCTTCCGAGCCTTCTGGCTTTCAGGAAGGCCTGTAAGACTTTGTTGTTCCAACAGGCCTTCGGACCTTAATTTGCTGGCCCTACCAACAACTATAGGCCCTCTTGATGATGTATCTATTTTATAACTGTTGTTTTAATTTTGTGGTTTTAATGTTTTATACACCTGTTGTATTGCTGTTTTCCCTTGTGTAAGTCACCCCGAGCCGTACGGGAGTGGCAACTAATTAAGTCCGAATAAATAAATAAATAATAACTGCAAAATATTTGGAAATTTATTTTAGTGAGAGCCACATAATATATATTATATATTTTAAGACTGAATTCAATTAAATGTGAGTATATACATACATACTATGACAGTGATGGGCAACCTTTTCAGCATGGTGTGTCAAAAAACCGAGCATAATTCGGGTGGTGTGTCACTGCAAGAAAAAAACCATAATTTCAAAATATTTAGTTTAAATAACACACACACACACACACACACATTGAAAGTGATTTACAGGAGATGTAGCTCACCTACATCCGGAGAGCACTGTGAACCCAAACGAAGATGGATCTGGACCAAACTTGGCACAAATACTCAATATGGCCAAATTTGAACAGTGCTGGAGTTTGGTGAAAATAGAACCTGACATTTGGGAGTTGCCATTGTATGGATTTATAGTACACTTGCAATAAAAGAGCATTCTGAGATCCACCAACAATTGAACTGAACCAAACTTGGCATACACAACTGCCAGGAGCAGCAGAAAATACTGGGAGGGTTGGGGAAAGCAGACCCTGACACATGGGAGTTGCAGTTGTGTGGATTTATAGTTCACCAGCCAGCAAAAAGCATTCTGAGCGCTACAAAATATTGGGCGCTCAGGGGAGGAGGTAGAACATGTGATGGGATTTGCAGTACCTTCAATCGCTTCAGCTCTACATCAAAATCACTCCAAAGCTGATTGGAGAGGCCTCTTTGCTGGCCCCCCAGAGGGGTGCAGGCCCAGCCTCCAGGAAAGGCCCACCATCGCACAGTGGGCCGTGGGCAGGAAGCACCCCGGTGGTGGCCTCTTTCCCCGCGCTTTTGCAAAAGCTGCAAGAGGGACGCTCTCCATCTCGCAGTACGGGGGAAGACGGCTTTTGCAGAGTGCGCATGCCCAGGTCCCAGTGGAGAGAGCACACTCCCTGCATCGGCCCACTTCCCCCACGCGCTTTCCAATGCCGAAGAGCTGGTATACATTCAGACGCACAGAGACACTGAGTTCTCCAGGCCAGCCTCCTCCTCCCCCGCCTCCTTTGCCTCCCCCTCCGCTCCAATCCGGAGCACACGAAAGGGAGCCAGATGCAATCATCAAAAGAGCCACACCTGGCTCCTGAACCATGGGTTCCTGACCCTTGGCAGGAAGGAATGGTGCCCCACCTGGGAGGCTGGGAGAGTGGCACCTTTGATTTATTTTGACTGTCTAATTAATCCTTATGATTTTTTCAAAGCTGAATCCAGCAAATTGAAAGGAAAGTAATAAGAACAGGTGCAAAAATAGAAAAACAAACAATACTGATACAACAATCCCGTATATCAGGGCTGTCCATTTCCATTCAGTGCAAGTCATCAAAGTAAACTTAGGTAATTGCAAAGAATGTAAATAATTCTGGGGGGAGGAAAAGGAGGGGGAAGGGGGGTGGGAGGCCTTTCCTTGAGCTCCCTCTCATTCAATTCCCCCCTCCCTCCTTTTCTCCTCCTCCCCTCTCCTATGGCTGGCCGGTTCTCTCCTTCTCATTAAAGAAGAGACAGTAAATGAAACGTAAATGAAGGGGTCAGAAAGGAAGGGGCTTGTGTGTGTGTGTGTGTCTGAGAGAGCCAGAGAGATCTTCCCTTTGCGCTGGGGAGAGGTGTGCCCAGGGCAGGTCCCCCTCCTCTCTCTCTCTCTGTCACTCACTTACTCACGCTCTCAGGCACACTCCCTCCCTCCCAAACCCCTTTTGCTTCCCTGGCGCTGAGGGCCTGAGCGCCTGCCAGACGGAGCAGCAGCAATCCTGAGGAGGAAGCGGCGCTGCCGAGGGGGAAAGCCATGCGGCCGGGTCGCTCTTCCTGTTTGCTGCCAAGGGGGCGGGGCCTGAGAGATGTCACTCCCTCCCATTGGCCCCCTCCCTCAGGAGAAGAGAAGGCGGCCAATAGAAAGCCAAGGGGCGGGACCAAAAATAATAATAATAAAAATATTTTTTTAATTGAAAAAATATTTTAAAAATATTTTTAAAAATATATTTATTGCAGGAGGGTAAGGGGCCATAGCCAAGGGGCTAGGGGGCCGTGTACGGCCCCCGGGCCACCTGTTGGACAGGCCTGCCGTATATTGTCAAAGTCTTTATGGCCATGTTCCAGCAGCATTCTCTCCTAACATTTTGCCTGCATCTGTGGCTGGCGTCTTCAGGACCCAGTAAACACACTGGAACAGTATGATATAAATCAAAATAAGTAATATTTGCAAAGGTGTTGGCTATATCACATAAATCACACACATGTCACATACATGTCAGAATATCAAATATATAATGTACAAATGTATTAGTGAGTACAAGCAACAACACAAAAGACGTCTTCAGGACCCAACCAACAAAATCAGCAGGAAAAACAAACACTTTGAACAAGAACTCCTCAATTGATCTTAACAGCAGAGCAGTTACAGCAGAGCAAGACTCTTGAAGTGACTTAATGGAATTAGAATGAGAACTTTGGCCCGCTAAACAAAGGAAACACAAAGGAAACAAAGACACACATGGCACTACCATGGGGTTGGTTAGGGAGACCAGCCCGGAGCGAAGACTCAACATGGAGGAAGGCGAAGCTGATTGCCTTGACTCGGCGCTGACGCTGAAGATATCCGAGGTCTTGACCCATGCCCGGGAACTCCTTCCCTATCGTCGCAACCCTCAATTGGCAGCGACACAGGTGGCTCGAAAACTGCCTAAGATGGTGGACGGCCTTGAAGTCGCCGGAGTCGACCGGATGTCTCCTTCTTCTTCTTCACCCCGCAGCCATAACCGGAAGCGATGTTTGAGGGAAGAGCAGACAAGGCTGGACTTCCGACCGCCTAGAGGAGCGCCTGGACACCCCCCAGTCCTCCCAACAGAGCGGGTGGTAAATTGTCGTCCTTGGGGAATACCCAAACCCTTAGAGCAGTGTTTTTCAACCTTTTTTGAGCCGCGGCACACTTTTTACATTTACAAAATCCTGGGGCACACCACCAACCAAAATGACACAAAATGACACTCTAACACTGTAATACATATAGTTAATATGGTTTTAAATGTATTTATACACTCAGTGTGAAACCTGGGCCTGTTTCGATGAACACAACATAGATATCCTGGCAGGAATGGCAAAAAGACACACACGAAGGTCTTGCTCAACAGCTGGGAGTTATAGTTCACCCGCAATCAAAGAGCATTCTGAACTCCACCAATGATGGAATGGAATCAAACTTCCCACACAGAACTCCCATAACCAAGAGAAAATACTATAAGAGTTTGGTGGGCATTGACCTTGGGTTTTGGAGTTGTAGTTCACCTATATCCAGAGAGCACTGTGAACTCAAACAATGTTGGATCAGGACCAAACTTGGCATGAATACTAAATATGCCCAAATGTGAACACAGATGGAGTTTAGGGGAAATAGACCTTGACATTTGGGAGTTACAGTTTCTGGGATCTATAGTTCACACACAATCAAAGAGTATCCTGAACCCTTGCAACAATGGAATTGAACCAAACTTGGCATATTGAACTTTCATTACCAAGAGAAAATACTATAAGAGTTTGGTGGGCATTGGCCTTGAGTTCTGGAGTTGTAGTTCACCTATATCCAGAGAGCACTGTGGAGGGGGGGGGGGGGAGGAAGACGTGGGGCAAGTCTGTGCAGTAGCGCCCGCACGGGTCACGTCTTCCTCCCTCCCCCCTCCTGCAGAAGCGGCAGCGTGAGCAAAGCGAGGCAAAGCAAGCAGAGCAAGGCTGGGAAGAAAGGAGCCCGAGTGGAGAAGAAAAAGTGTTCGGCAGGAGGGGGAAGAAAGGGGATTGGAAGTTCCCATTTCCCACGGCACACCTGATGATCGCTCACGGCACACTAGTGTGCCACGGCACACTGGTTGGGAAACACTGCCTTAGAGGCCACAGTAAAGCCATCAAGAAAAAGTAAACCGAGAATCTTCAGAACAAGGACCTTCTGGGGTTTGACTCCAGGCAGTTGGTCTAGATCAGACTCTTATAAGACAAAACTCGATCTCCCAAAGGAGACCATGGGCTCCAAAACTGCCTCTGGTCCCAGGAAGGCCAGTCCTCCTCCTGTTAAGGTTGATGCCCACCGGAAGCCCCCTGAGAGACTATTAGACAGAATTACCTAGGCTACCATGACTTTTTGACCCATAGGTAGAATCCTAACTATTGTACTGTATTTATATATTGTTTTTGTGTATGGTGTTTTACGTATATTTTAGTGCTTTCTATGTTGTTGCAAATACCCACTGGTCTTGTCCAGTAACTTTGTGAGTCGCCCCGAGCCGCACGGGAGTGGCGACTAATAAGTTCGAATAATAAATAAATAATAATAATTGCAATGATACAGATATCTACACAAATCGGAAGCCCTCCCTTCTAGGCTTTTGGACTTCCAAAAATCCGTAAGAACTCCACTCCGGTCAGACTCATAGTGAGCGCCATTGGATCCCTCAGATACATTCTGGAAAAATTTCTGGCCACACAACTACAAACCTGTATTAGGCTCACTACACACTACATTAAGGACTCAGACCACTTCATACAACAAATCAGCAATCTCAAACTCAACACCAATGACTAAATGACCACCTTGGATGTGGTGTCTCTATTCACCAAGGGCCCCACAGCAGACACCATCATACTCATTAACCGGAATTTCCCAGAAGACATCACAGCCCTGTTGCCTCAAGACAGGCTACATACAGTGGGACAAAGAATTATGTGAAAAGAAAGATGGGGTGGCCATGGAGAACCCTCTTAGCCTGGTAACTGCTAATTTTTTACACGGAGCACTTTGGGAAACAAGCACCAAAAAGCACACAACATGGCTCTGATATGTAGATCAGGGCTGTCCAACTTCTTTTGGCCCAGGGGCTGGAGTTCTGGTCACTGATGACCTGGGGGGCCGCAGCGGGGGGCTGGGCCGCTCGCGGGGGCGGGGCTGCTCCTGACGGCGTGCTGACATCAGCACGCTTGACGTCACCACGCCGGTGTCCTGCGCAGCCCGCCCCTTTTCGGCGAGGCTTGCTGACGTCACCAAGCCCCGCCGAAAATGGACGCCACGTTTGGTGACGCTGGTGTGGCGCCGGGTTCCTTCCACCGCTTCCTCCTCACCGCTGAGGTGGAAGGAACCCGGCGCTACGTCGGCGTTACCAAGTGCGGCATCCATTTTCGGCGGCACTTGGCAAAGTCAGCAAGCCTCGCCGAAAAGGGACGCCGCGCATGCGCGCCAGGGCGTGCTTAGTGACGCCGGCGTGGCGTCGGGTTCCTTCCACCTCGTCCTCCGCAGTGGTGAGGAGGAAGAGGTGGAAGGAACCCGGCGCCACGCCAGCGTCACCAAGCGCGGCGTCCCTTTTTCAGCGGGGCTTGGCGACGTCACCCAGCCCCGCCGAAAAGGGGCAGGCCGCGCAGGACTCCTCTCCCGCCTGGCATCCTGCGTGGCCTGCCCCTTTTCGGCAGGGCTGGGAGACATCAGACGCCGGCGCCTCCACCTCTTCCTCCTCGGCGCCAACGTCTGACGTCACCTAGCCCCGCCGAAAAGGGGCATGCCGCCGCGCAGGAGAGGCGAGGCGTCCTCCTGCCCTCCCGCGCATGCCCGTGAGCGCCCCCCCTGATTTTTTTCCCCAAAATTTTTTTTCAATTTTTTTTCCAAATACTATTTATCCCAGGAGGGTAGGGGGCCGCGTCCAAGGGGCTGGCGGGCCGTGTACGGTCCGCGGGCCGGCTGTTGGACAGCCCTGATGTAGATGACACTTTCACCATTGTTCCTAGACCACCTCAACAGCATCCACCCAAACATTCAATTGGCCAGGAAAAAGAAAATGAAGGAAAGCTGCCACTTCTAGCCATCCTAGTCATCCTCAAACCAAATCAACACTTGGACTACACAGTTTACAGAAAACCTACACACACTGATAAAAACTCCAACTATCACCCAGGTCAAAAAAAGAGGCACAATTAAAGGCCTGGCGGACCGTGCAGACAGGATCTGTGAACTCCACCTCCTCCAAGGTGAACGGAACCACCTAAACTGGGTTCTACGGGCCAATGTAGGGTATGTATTCTACGACAGACATCAGAAGAATTGCAAGACCAAGAACAAGTCACGGGAGTAAAGACAAAGACCCACCCAGAGGAGAAGTGTTCTTACCATACACTAAGGCAGTGTTTCTCTACCTTACTAATGCCATGACCCCCTTAATACAGTTCTTCGTGTTGTGGTGACCCCCAACCATAAAAAAATATTTTGTTGCTATTTCACAACTGTAATTTTGGTAATATTATGAATCATAAATGTAAATATCTGATATGCAGGATGTATTTTCATTCACTGGACCAAATTTGGCACAAATACCTGATACGGGATTGATTTTGTCATTTTGTAGTTGCTGGGATTTATAGTTCACCTACAATCAAAGAGTATTCAGAACTCCAACAATGGAATTGAACCAAACTTGGCACACAGAACTCCCATGACCAATGGAAAATACTGGAAGGGTTTGGCTGGGCATTGACATTGAGTTTTGGAGTTGTAGTTCACCTACATCCTGAGAGCATGCGGACTCAAACAATGATGGATCTGGACCAAACTTAGCACAGATACTCAATATGCCCAACTGTGAACACTGGCGGAGTTTGGGGGAAATAGACCTGGACATTTGGAAGTTGTAGTTGCTGGGATTTATAGTTCACCTACTATCACAGGGAATTCTGAACCCCAGCAACGATGGAATTGGGCCAAACTTCCCATACAGAACCCCCAAGACCAACAGAAAATACTGTGTTTGCTGATGGTTTTCGGCGACCCCTCTGCCACCTCCTCGTGACCCCCCCCCCAGGGGTCCCGACCCCCAGGTTGAGAAACACTGCACTAAGGGAACCACTGACCGCATAGGGAAGCTGATGAAGAGACACAACCTACAAACAACCTACAGATCCACGGAGATACAAATGCTACGTTGAGCAAAGGATAAGAGGGATCTGCATTTTAAAATTTGACAGAGGGGCCAAACCGGTGGCTTGGGTGTGAGAAGTGGGAAAGGAGTGGGAAGTGGGGGCCTGGGTGTGAGGAGTGGCCAGGGAGGGCAGCTTGGGTGTGAGGAGTGGGAAGGGTGGTGCCTTGGGTGTAAAGAAGTGTGCAGGGAGGGTGCCTTGGGTGTGGGGAGGGAGGGCGGCTTGGTTGTGGGCAGAGAAGCATAGATAGCCACTACTGGCTTGGCATTACCCTCTTCTAGCCTGCAGAAGCTGTGGAAGCGCTGAAGCCAGTGGGGGGAGGGGGCGGAGCCAGGTGGCACCAAGCCCCTCCGCCTCCCCCGGCTTTAGAGCTTCCACAGCTTCTGCAGGCTAAAAGAGAGTAATGCCAAGCCAGTAGTGGCTATCTATGCCACCACTGGCTTGGCATTACCCTCTTCTAGCCTGCAGAAGCTGTGGAAGAGCTGAAGCCAGGGGAAGGGGGCGGGGCTTGGCACAGCATGGCTCCGCCCCCTCAGAAGCACCCCATCCAGCTGGGATCGACCTCCTTCGCTCCCGGGATCAACCAGTCGATCGCGATCTACCAAATGAGCACCCCTGTTCTAAGGCAACAGAGGGGATTGGTTGCCACTGAGGGAGTATTTGCATAAAGGACTCTGATTGGCCAGCATCTAAGAATCCAAGACACTACATTCAAACAACATGATTGGTTGACACTGAGGGAGAATTTGCAAAACCGGCTCTGATTGGCCAGCATTCCTACATCCCAAATCTCAAAGGTGACAGAGAGAGTACTTCAGAAAAAGGCTTCCTTTAGCTGATTTTACAAACCAGGCCTCAGCCTCAATTAACAGTAAGGCTTCCTCAACTTGATTCTCCTGGCTAGGCCTTAGTTAATGGGACCTGGGACCTTGTGTATGGCCTGAATTAACAGTAACCAACCTTGGCACACAGAGCCCCTATGACCCATGCTACTTTCTACTGCAGTGTGGAGGAGGGAGGACCATGGATCAAGAGACTTGAAGTACGTCCACGGATTATAGGATTTGTAGTACTTTCAAACCATTCCCCACAGACCACTGGGGCCCTGAACAAAGACCCATAAAGACTACACTTGGCACACAGTGCCCCCATTACCCAATCTACATCCTACTGCAGTTTAGCGGAGGGTGGACCATGGATGATGGGATTTCAAGTACCTCCACTCACTTCCTGAGCCCACTGCGACCCTCATCCAGTGACTGATCAAGACCAAAATTGGCACACAAAGCCCCCATGACCCTGGTGAAGTTTGGAGGAGGGTGGACCACGCATGATGGGATTTGAAGTACCTTAATTCATTTCCCAAGACTGCTGCGACCCGCATCCAATGACTGATATAGACCAAACTTGGCTCACAGAGCCCCCATGACCCACTCTACATGCTGCTGCAGTTTGAAGGAGGGACCATGGAAGATGGGAGTTGCAGTACCTTCACTCACGTACTGAAACCACTGCGCCCCTCATCCAATGACTGGTCGAGACCACACACACAACCCCCATTATCCCCTTTACATCCTGGTGAGGTTTAGTGGAGGTAGACCACGGATTATGGGATTTTTAGTACTTTCACATGCTTTACTTCCCACAGAACACTGTGCCCCCGACCAAGGACAATACAGACCAAACTTGGCACACAGTGCCCCTATGACCCACTCTACATTCTACTGCCGTTTGGAGGAGAGTGGACCATGGATGGGACTTGAGGTACCTCCATGGATTAAGGGATTTGTAGTACTTTCAAAGACCTCATTTCCCACAGACCACTGCAGTCCTGAACAAAGACCTATAAAGACTAAACTTGGCAACCTGTGCCCCCATGACCCAGTCTCCATCCTTCTACAGTTTAGAGGGCGGACCATGGATGATGGGACTTCAACTACCTCTACTCATTGCCTAAGACCACTGCGGCCCCCAACAAAGACCAATAAAGACCATACTTGGCACACAGAGCCCCCATGACACACTCTATCTTCTACTGCAGTTTGGAGGAGGGTGGACCGTGGATGATGGGGCTTGAAGTACCAAAGACCAACCTTGGCACATAATGCCTTTCTCAAATAACCCGGGCACTGCTGGGTCCCCAAGCTTATCTATCTATCTATCTATCTATCTATCTATCTATCTATGTATATAATAAAAGTCAGTGTTTGCGGCGGTGCAGTGGGAGGAATATGTGCCAGCGTTTCGAATGGTTGCCACTGTGGGATTATTTGCATAAAGGACACTGATTGGCCAGCCTCAGAACTCCGACACTCTAAGGCACCAGATTATTTGCATAAAGGACTCTGATTGGCCAGCCTCAGAACTCCAACACTCTAAGGCACCAGAAAGAGGGCATTGGTTGCCACTGAGAGACAATTTGCATAAAAAAACTCTGATTGGCCAGCAAAATAGAATGCACCTGCATTCTTGAGTTAGCCAAATGACAGTTTTTTTTCAGTTGGAAATGAAATGTATAAGTGCCAAGGAATATGTGACAGGGCCAGGGCTTCTCTTTCTCTCTCTCTCTCAGGCCTCCAGGGAGGGAATCTCTCAGGAAAGAGGGGGCTGCGGCTGAGGGAAAGGCCTCCCTCCCCAGGAAGGGCCTAGGCCTCTCTCTCTCTCTGGGCCTGGCCTCCAGGGAGGGAATCCCCCAGGAAAGAGGGGGCTGAGGCTGAGGGAAAGGCCTCCCTCCCCAGGAAGGGCCTAGGCCTCTCTCTCTCTCTCAGGCCTCCAGGGAGGGAATTCCTCAGGAAAGAGGGGGGCCGCGGCTGAGGAAAGGCCTCCCTCCCCAGGAAGGGCCTAGGCCTCTCTCTCTCGGCCTGGCCTCCAGGGAGGGAATTCCTCAGGAAAGAGAGGGGGAATCCCTCAGGAAAAGGGGCCGTGGCTGAGGAAAGGCCATCCTCCCAGGAAGGGCCTAGGCTCTCTCTCTCTAGGCCTGGCCTCCAGGGAGGGAATCCCTCAGGAAAGAGGGGCTGCGGCTGAGGAAAGGCCTCCCTCCCCAGGAAGGGCCTAGGCCTCTCTCTCTCTCGGCCTGGCCTCCAGGGAGGGAATTCCTCAGGAAAAAGAGGGGCCGGCTGAGGGAAAGGCCATCCTCCCCAGGAAGGGCCTAGGGCTCTCTCTCTCTCTCTGGGCCTGGCCTCCAGGGAGGAATCCCCAGGAAAGAGGGGGCTGAGGCTGAGGGAAAGGCCTCCCTCCCCAGGAAGGGCCTAGGCCTCTCTCTCTCTCTCAGGCCTCCAGGGAGGGAATTCCTCAGGAAAGAGGGGGCCGCGGCTGAGGGAAAGGCCTCCCTCCCCAGGAAGGGCCTAGGCCTCTCTCTCTCTCTGGGCCTGGCCTCCAGGGAGGGAATTCCTCAGGAAAGAGAGGGCCGCGGCTGAGGGAAAGGCCATCCTCCCCAGGAAGGGGCTAGGCCTCTCTCTCTCTAGGCCTGGCCTCCAGGGAGGGAATCCCTCAGGAAAGAGGGGGCTGCGGCTGAGGGAAAGGCCTCCCTCCCAGGAAGGGCCTAGGCCTCTCTCTCTCTCTGGGCCTGGCCTCCAGGGAGGGAATTCCTCAGGAAAGAGAGGGCCGCGGCTGAGGGAAAGGCCATCCTCCCCAGGAAGGGCCTAGGCCTCTCTCTCTCTCTAGGCCTGGCCTCCAGGGGGAATCCCCAGGAAAGGGGGCTGAGGCTGAGGGAAAGGCCTCCCTCCCAGGAAGGGCCTAGGCCTCTCTCTCTCAGGCCTCCAGGGAGGGAATTCCTCAGGAAAGAGGGGGCCGCGGCTGAGGGAAAGGCCTCCCTCCCCCAGGAAGGGCCTAGGCCTCTCTCTCTCTGGGCCTGGCCTCCAGGGAGGGAATTCCTCAGGAAGAGGGGCCGTGGCTGAGGAAAGGCCATCCTCCCAGGAAGGGGCTAGGCCTCTCTCTCTGGGCCTGGCCTCCAGGGAGGGAATCCCCCAGGAAAGAGGGGGCTGAGGCTGAGGGAAAGGCCTCCCTCCCCAGGAAGGGCCTAGGCCCCTCTCTCTCTCTCTCTCTCTCTCTCTAGGCCTGGCCTAGAGGGAGGGAATCCCTCAGGAAAGAGGAGGCTGCGGCTGAGGGAAAGGCCTCCCTCCCCAGGAAGGGCCTAGGCCTCTCTCTCTCTCTCTCGGGAATCCCTCAGGAAAGAGGGGGCTGAGGCTGAGGGAAAGGCCTCCCTCCCCAGGAAGGGCCTAGGCCCCTCTCTCTCTCTCTCTCTCTCTAGGCCTGGCCTAGAGGGAGGGAATCCCTCAGGAAAGAGGAGGCTGCGGCTGAGGGAAAGGCCTCCCTCCCCAGGAAGGGCCTAGGCCTCTCTCTCTCTCTGGGCCTGGCCTCCAGGGAGGGAATTCCTCAGGAAAGAGAGGGCCGCGGCTGAGGGAAAGGCCATCCTCCCCAGGAAGGGCCTAGGCCTCTCTCTCTCTAGGCCTGGCCTCCAGGGAGGGAATCCCTCAGGAAAGAGCAGGCTGTGGCTGAGGGAAAGGCCTCTCTCCCCAGGAAGGGCCTAGGCCTCTCTCTCTCTCTAGGCCTGGCCTCCAGGGAGGGAATCCCTCAGGAAAGAGCGGGCTGTGGCTGAGGGAAAGGCCTCTCTCCCCAGGAAGGGCCTAGGCCTCTCTCTCTCTCTCTAAGCCTGGCCTCCAGGGAGGGAATCCCTCAGGAAAGAGCAGGCTGTGGCTGAGGGAAAGGCCTCTCTCCTCAGGAAGGGCCTAGGCCTCTCTCTCTCTCTCTCTCTAGGCCTGGCCTCCAGGGAGGGAATCCCTCAGGAAAGAGCAAGCCGTGCCTGAGGGCAAGGCCTGTGTGCCTTTGGGCCTCCTGGTCCAGGCCTGCCTGCAGCAGAAAGGAGGACGAGAGGCAGCAGAGGGGTTCCTGGCCCATCCCAGCCTGCCGTTGACCACTTGGAAGAGGCCGAAGTGGGACCCGGATGGAAAGCAGAGGGGGAGGAGGGGGAGGGAGAAAGAGAGGCGCCGCTCAAAAAGCTCACCTCACAGAAAGGCAGGCGGTGGCCAAGGGGGCGTGGCCTGGGCGACGTCAGCGCCCCACTGTCACAAAATGGGCGTGGCTACGGGGTTCACAAAAGAGGGAGTTGCCCGCCTGGCAAAAGTGGGCGGGGCTAAATGGCCCGGGTCCCAGAACAGCCATAACAACACCACGTGGCCCACCATTCTGGGTCAGCCTGGCCTGAGTCCCCTGGAGGAAGGAAGGAAGGCCCCCACCGGCTCTTTCCTGGCTGGCCTGGGAGGCTGAGCAGGGCCAGCCCTGGGGGGGGGGGGCTTGGGCGGGAGGGAGCCCCGAGAGAGAGAGAGAGAGAGAGAGAGAGAGAAGTCCTGCTACTCCCAGCCCAGGAAGGGAGTCTCCCCAGGAGTAGGGGGGACGACCCCAGGAGGGCCTGCCTGCCCTCCCTCCCTCTCCCCAACATGCAAGCCCCGCACCAGCACACAGGAAGGAAGGAACAACCCTCTCTAATCAGGAACACAAGCTGGGTCACATTCCCTTACTTGTTGTTACTATTACTATCATTATTCCATGTCTTCCCGGCCTTTATTCAGGGCTGGAGGCAGAGCACAACACAGTTAAGTCACTTGGATTGCATATTGCATGGCAAGAGGGGTCAGACTAGATGGCCTTTGAGACCCCTTCCAAATGTAATATGGACCTCTAGAGAAGGCGACTCACTCCACCAGTGTTTGGCAGAAGAGGAAGAAAGGGCGTGAAGGGGAAGGGGGAGGAAAAGGTCTCTGTCGAAAGCTGGCATGGGCAAACTTGGACCTTCCAGGTGTTTTGGACTCCAACTCCCACCATTCCTACCGTGTTTCCCCGAAAGTATGACACCCCCGATTGTAAGACGTATCGGGGGTGTCAGAGGGGTCGGCTTATATAAGCCGTACCCCAAAAGGAAGACGTACTGCGGGCGGCATGGCGTGGCTTCCTGGCTGGGCGACGAGAGGCTCCCAGAGGGGCTCAAAAGGGGCCCAGAATCCTCTTCCTCTTCTTCCTTCCAGCGGCGCCTTCCATCCTCCTTCTCTTCCTCCCAGCGGCGCCTTTCCCTCTCGCCGGTTCCGCCCCCTCCCTTCAGTGAAGGGAGGAGGGGCGGAGCCGCCGCCGGTGAGAGGGAAGAAAGCGCTGGCGGAAGTCCCGCCCGCAGGGCGACTCAGGCGTCTTTCCCCGCCGCCGCCCCGCTCGCCCGCGCTCCAAACACGAGCGGGGCGGCGGCGAAAAGCGCCTGAGTCGCCCTGGGGGCGGGACTTCCGCCGGCGCCTTCTTCCCTCTCGCTGGCGGCGGCTCCGCCCCTCCTCCCTTCAGTGAAGGGAGGGGGGCGGAACCGGCGAGTGGGAACGGCGCCGCTGGGAGGACGAGGCGGAGGATGGAAGGCGCCGCTGGGGAAGAGGAGGAAGAGGATTCTGGGCCCCTTTTGAGCCCCTCTGGGAGCCTCTCGTCGCCCAGCCAGGAAGCCACGCCATGCCACCCGCAGTAAGTCTTACTTTCGTCTTACTTTCGGGGTACCGTCGCCCAATATAAGACGTACCCCGAAAGTAAGCCCTAGTGGGGATTTTGGGGGTCGATAGAAAGTAAGACGCTGTCTTACTTTCTGGGAAACACGGTAGCAGCCTCAGGCCCTTTTCCTTTCCCTCCCTCAGCCACTTAAGCAGGAAAGGGCCTCAGGCTGTTAAGAATGGTGGGAGTTGAAGTCCAAAGCACCCAGAGGGCCAAAGTTTTCCCATGCCTGTTTTAGGGACCTTAAAGTGGTGAGCCTCCTTCCAACATTGTGATTCTGGATAGAAAGCAAACAACATAACATTGTTTGAGTCCACAGTGCTCTCTGGGTGTAGGTGAACTACAACTTCCAAACTCAAGGTCAATTCCCAAGCAAACCCTTTCAGTATTTTCTGTTGGTAATGAGAGTTCAATATGTCAAGTTTGGTTCAATTCCATTGTTGCAAGAGTTCAGGATGCTCTTTGATTGTGTGTTAACTATAAATCCCAGAAACTGTAACTCCCAAATGTCAAGGTCTATTTTCCCCAAACTCCATCTGTGTTCACATTTGGGCATATTGAGTATTCATGCCAAGTTTGGTCCTGATCCAACATTGTTTGAGTCCACAGTGCTCTCTGGATATAGGTGAACTACAACTCCAAAACGCAAGGTCAATGCCCACCAAACTCTTTTAGTATTTTCTCTTGGTTATGGGAGTTCTGTGTGGGAAGTTTGTCTTTCTGCCATTCCTGCCAGGATATCTATGTTGTGTTCATCGAAACAGGCCCAGATTTCACACTGAGTATATAAATACATTTAAAAACATATTAACTATAAGTATTACTGTGTTAGAGTGTCATTTTGGTTGGTGGTTTGCCAAGTTTGGTCCTGATCCAACATTGTTTGAGTCCACAGTGCTCTCTGGATATAGGTGAACTACAACTCCAAAACTCAAGGTTAATGCCCACCAAACCCTTCCAGTATTTTCTGTTCATCTATTTTGATATTGCTCCCGTTTTCAACCACATATCTGTGTGAGATGAGCTTCTCTAGCTTGACTGCGATAAAAACTAAACACAGAGAGACTGACAGCTGTTGAGCAAGACCTTCATGTGTGTCTTTCTGCCATTCCTGCCAGGATATCTATGTTGTGTTCATCGAAACAGGCCCAGGTTTCACACTGAGTGCATAAATACATTAAAAAACATATTAACTATATGTATTACTGTGTTAGAGTGTCATTTTGTGTCGTTTTAGTTGGTGGTGTTCCCCCAGGATTTTGTTAATGTAAAAAATGTGCCGCTGCTCAAAAAAGGTTGAAAAACACTGGCCCAGGGGATGCCCGGATGTTTTAACATTCTTGCGGGATTCTTCTCTCATGCCACCACATTGTGGAGCTGGAGCTGACAGAGGGAGTTCACCTGCACTTCTCCATATTCAAACCTACGACCTGTCAGTCTTCAGTCCTGCCGGCACAAGCATTTAACCCACTGCGCAACTGGGGGCTTAGTTTGGAAATAAGTGCACCATAACCTTATTGAAAAGGTAAAAATTAGGTCACATCCATTTGGCAAATGTGAATCTCCATGAACATGTGGAGACCACCTTTTGAAAAACACTAGTCAAGGAAAGCATGACCTTGAACTCATCCCATGGATGACAAACATATTGAACTGAATGGTGATTATGTGGAAAATTAATGTAATCTCCATGCACGTAAATGTTATTCTAATATATTCATTTTTTATATTTTTAAAAAATATTGTAACCTTACTTTCCAGATATCCTTCGTACAGCGCAAACTTCGTATTTGGAGGGAAACGAAATGAGGACGGTCATCTCTGACCTTCACCACAACGCCAGTCAATGAGCTACTGACGACTGGCACTGCTCGTTCACTTCAACTCGCTTCTCGCTGCACGGCATGGATACCAACTTTCCCGTGAGGGCTACATGCCTTCTAACCTTACTTTCCAGGTAACCCTCGTATTAAATAACTGAAGCATAAGAAATAAATCAAGCCTGGAGCCATGCGACCGACATACAAGCAGAGAACAAGGTCACCTTTCCTTTTTCATATGGATGTTAGAAATATTAAATACTAGCTGTACCCGGCACGCGTTGCTGTGCCCTATTTAGGAGATGCGAGAAAGTCTGTGGGAAGTGAATTGGGTGTTTGTGTTTGTGCCTCAGCCCTTTGCCTTATCCTCCTCTGACAGTTTATTATGGGTCAGAATGTTCATGTTGGCTGGCCAGTACAGGAGTTATGCAAATCCGCCCTTATTGGCAGCCAATCATGTTGTCAGAATGTAGAGGCTGGGAGAGTCATTGGCAGCCCCGGAGGATGCTGGGAAATGTAGTTTTTTTACTCGTTGTTTTGGGGGCCTTTTAGGTTTTGGGGGAAAGTTTCTTTGCTACAAACGTACCTTGCTTGAGACCTATTTCTGTTGGCAAGTTTGGTGTTTCTGCGTTGTAAGGTTTCTCTGTTTGGGACGGTCTTTCCATGACGACTCTTCCTTTATATATATAGATTAGAATTAAGGAAGGCAGCTGTATGAAAGGAGTCAAAATAAAAGGATAAGAATTCAAAGTTAAAGCATATGCTGATGATATGGTGTGCATTATAGAAGAGCCATTGAAAAGCATTCTTAGCTTGATGGAAACGATTAATGAGTATGGGGATGTGGAAGGATTTAAAACGAATAAAGAGACGTTCATGTTCTTAATTAAAACTCTGTCAAAAAGCAGTATCGATAAATTAGAGAATTTTACAGCTGGTAAGGAAGCCTCGAAAGTAACATATCGAGGGTTACGGCTAACCAACAAAAATAACTGATGATTTATTGAGATAAATGACCCTCTCTCTTATCCCTATACTTATTGACTCTCCAGCATCCGCTCAGAGAGCACAAGGAAAATAAATCCACCATGCTACTTTGGATCAACTCCAAAGCCTGGAGTAGCTTACTTTATTGCAAATATTAAACTACAAACTATATACTATTTACAGAAGTAAAGAAAACACGTCCAATCACCTAGCCGTGCATTGTTGGAAGCAAGAGCACATGGTTATCAGATCTTTTGGAGTGGAACTACATCACCAGAACTCTCCAAGGTTACGCTCTAGGAATTCATCACAGCTCTATGCATTTAACTCTTAATTTAATCGCTACATCACAGAGTTTAAACTATAACAATATTTCATTACATTAAAGCCCATGTTCCTACAATAACTTCTTTCAAAATAGCTATGAAAAAAATGTGGAAGGATATTGAAGAAAATTTGGAAAGACTGCAAAGAATTCAAATAACGGGTGGGGAATATAGCGGTGATAAAAACGATGATCTTACTCAAAATGCTGTTTTTATTCCAAAATCTATCAATATTCAAAGGAGTGAGAATATCTGAACATTGGAGGAAGGATTTGACTTAATTTATATGGAATGGGGGGAAAGCCAGCATTGCTTACAAAAACCTAATAGATGCCAAAGAGAGAGGGGCTTAGCGCTGCCAGACATTAAGTATTAATATGAAGTGGTAGGCTCAGCTAGCTAAAGGAAGGGATAAGATTAGAAAATAGAGCTTTACTCAACCTAGAGAGATATTATCAAAACGATAGTAAAAGCTGGATGGATTGCAGCCATAAAGTAATTAGTTTATTTACACTATATACACAAACGGAGCACACCGCAAGTACATCCGTACTGGTGCAGGAACATCTTAAGATGGCGATTGCAGTCTCTTTCTTATCAGTATAGGCACGCCTCTCAAATTCCTTTGTGATGATTGAAGTCCGCTCTCATCACAGGAAGCAGGAAAACATTTTTACTGTCCTTTCTAGGAATACTTAAGCTTCTGTGATCCTTTAACTCCACACATGACGGATAGCTTTCTAAACACATAGCCAGCTTTAAAACACACACTATTACATCTCCTAATTAATCAAACACAGTACTAAGAATCCCTTCTGAGATTTCATATGGGTTGTTTTAAAGCTTCTACAATTCAACAATCACATTTCAAAAACATCTTAACACATTATCTATACTTAATGCCATATAACTCTACTTCTAGTCTCTTAGAGTTCCTTAGACTAACCCATACACATATCTTTTTCAACTTCATGCAACTTGTACATTCACTTAAGTTACATAAAACTTTGAATAGCATCTTTATTATAACAATCATTGTTTCGCATTATTAACATCATTTAATATGTTTCAAAACCTTTGAACATTTTGCACATTCACCCCTCTGAAATCCCCGATTTCTGTGAATCCTTCTCTTATGTGTGCCTCACTTTATCTTTCATTTTTTGGTGCCTCTCTTGGAAAAACTATCTTTCCTTTGAGTCTTTCTTCTGCATTTCTTTCATCACAGACAATGCAAACTCAAACATCCAACTTTAATCATATTTGAAACTTTTTCTGTTACTGCAGAATCAATCATTTGCTCATGTGCTTCTGCAACTAAACATTCAAATCGCTCTCTCACAACATTGCACTCTGAGCATGTTACCTTTTACACTCTTTTCTCCTAGTATTACCTCATGTGGGGGTCCTCCGCTTCTTTCTGACTGTCTTGGAACAAGATGAGTTCTAGGTGTCTGTGGTGTACCCTTTACCTGTTGTGTAGATTGCTCAACCTTTGTCACTTGTTCTTCCCTTACTACAACTTTGTGTGGTGTGGCTGGTTGCTTTCCCTTTGATGTCTGACCTTTTTCCTTCTGTGGGGTTTTGTCCTTTTCCTCCTTAACGATCTGTGGTTCACTGTCTGCAACTCAAGGAAACTCCCCTCCACTCACTGAACTCTCGGTAGGCTTTGAGTTACCATTTAGAATTTCCTTATTCAGGTGCAGCCTATCCCAACCTGCATTCTTCTCAAAATATGCCACTTTTGAGAGCTTCACTGTCTTAGGAGTATCTAAAAACTTCATAAAATCTCTATGGTATCCAAGAAATTTTGTCTCTTTGGTTTGCAGGTATTAACACATTGGCATGTTGACCAGAAATCTTTAGATACCTGTAATTTGGCAACCTGTTGTACATCTTCTTGAATGGTATCTCATTGCTACTTTCATCTCACAACTGATTGTGAAATTACTAGTGTGCAATGCCTCAAGCCAAAACTTTTTTGAACACTGACAATCCATAATCATATAGTTTTTCATTTCTTCTAAAACTTCCATTCTCTTTTGAGCTATACACTCTTCACATGGTTTGAACGATTCAATGTTTGTGTACTTTATCTTTTTCTCTTCCAAAAGTTCCTTCACTTCACTGGTACAAATATCTATGCCTTTATCAAAAATCAGTGTGTCAACTTGTTTCTCATAAACAGCTTCGACCATATTCAACCAATTGGTAATCTTTTTCACAACCTCATTTACATCTTTCAAAAAGTAAATGTACCCAAATCTTGTCATTCTCTCTACCAAAATCAAAGCATAAATTGATTCCCCTTCCCCTTTTTTCAAAACAAACATTTCACTGACTTTAATCTGTGATTTCTTGTAAAACTTAAGTGGCTTCACTATAACCTCTTTGCACACTGCACAGTCTAACTCATTGTCACAACTTTCACATTCAAAATCTGTGCATACATTAAGCATTTTCTTTAACAAATTCATATCCGCATGCCCCATTGCCCGGTGCAAATGATGGATACACCTGTCGTGTGTAATCTGCTTCTTTATACAAAAAATCTCAGCACTCTCCTGGCAATTATTCTTTTCAAACATTTCACAAATTTTGTTCCTTTTCACACCTTTTCCCACAACTTTGCCATCCTGCAACTTGGCACCGTACAGTCTCTTTGTCCAAACCATTCTTGACAAACAAGACTCCCTCTGATGCACAGCTTTTAAAGCATCCCAAACATCTTTGGCCATATCCTTTCAATAAACGTGAATTAATCGACTTGGATCAAGACACAAAATTATATTGCTTTTTCCCTCTCTTTATCTTATCAATATCTTGCTCAGTCCCAAGGATTGGTTCTCTCTAGGCCTTCTCTGGCTAGCAGATTCTCCATTAACATACTCCATTGGGAATATTTTTTGTCTGTCAGCTGTTCTATGACACTCAGTAGATTCATATTGGTCATCTCTGCTCTCCTCAGCACCTCTCTCTACCCACTGGAGTCGCAGAACAACACCTGACCTCCAGGAAATTCTGCACCTGTGACTCTCGGTCTCCAAGTTTCAGCCAAACCAACACTTACACTCTCTGTGTAGCAGGCACACGGCAGTCACCTTCATGCAGCATCACTGGTCTGGTCTGGTTTCTCCTTCTCCAGCTGCTATCGCCTCAGCACCTCTCACCATCCATCACCGTCTACCTCAGCGCGGCGGAAGCGTGGCTAGGCTGCCATAACCATTATCAAAACGGTAATAAAAGCTGGATGGATTGCAGCAATAAAGTAATTAATTAATTTATACTATGTACACAAGCAGAGCACACAGCAAGTACGTCCGTACTGGTGCAGGAACATCTTCTTAAGATGGCGATTGAGAAAGCAAGCATCTCAAATTCCATTGTGATGATTGAAGTCCGCTCTCATCACACGAAGCAGGAAAACATTTTACTGTCCTTTCCAGGAACACTTGAACTTCTGTGATCCTTTAACTCCACACATGCTGGATAGCTTTCTAAACACAGAGCCAGCTTTAAAACACACTATTAAATCTCCTAATTAATCGAACACAGTACTAACAGATATGACCTAAGATTTGGCTGGCATGCATATTTATGGAATGGAAAAGTTGGAATTAATAAAGTTTTCCATGGGTATTTCATAAGCGTAGGCCTATTAGCAATTTGGAAAAGATATAAGGTGGGGATGAAACAAAAATAAAACCCATTATGTATATGACCCCTGGAAGCAACTTTAAATCCACCAGAGCTAGGGTTGAATGATTGGTTTCGCTACCACCAATTATATATATATTTTCAAAGATAATAAAGTAGGATTCACTAAAAAAAATCGGAATAGGAGAATATTATAGAGAAGAGAAATAAGGGATTCATTTCCAGATCATATAGGGACGTAGTAGAATACAACCTAGAAGATAATCAAGTGAAATAATAACAGCAAAATCTTGGAAAGGAGAATAAGAGCTATTGCTAAAGGACTGGGGAGAAAAACGTATTGGAATATATCCCAATGACCAAGCTATCAAAACTAGATTTCAGAGTTGTCATAAGGGAATGTATTAATACAGGATAAGGGTGGGTTTTTTTGTGACATTAGCTTCACACTAGTCATGGGTGGGGGGTTTGGCAGAATGGCATGTTTTATTTATTTACTCTATTTCTATCCCACCTTTCTCTACCTCGAAGGGGACTCCAGGCAACTTTACAAATGGCAACTATTTGATGCCTTTAGAGGACAACAATTAAATAGAGGACTGTTGTAGGTTTTTTGGGCTATATGGCCATGTTCTAGAACAGGGGTGCTCATTAGATAGATCGCAGGCAGGGCGGGAGGAAGGCTCAGTCCCGCCCCGCAGGCTCCCGACGCTGCCCAGGTGCTGCCGGCCAGTCAGCGTGGCGGCGGCGTGACCGGCATCGCTATGGCCCATATTCGAGCCATACACGTCAGCAATTCGTCCAGTAGTAAGAAATCAGTTTGTGTGTGTCAACTGTAAAATAGGATGTGTGTTTAATCCTCAGAGGATTAAAAATGAATAAAGAGAATTCCATCTTCCTAATTGAAAAATCTGTCAAAAAGCAATATCGATAAATTAGAGAATTTATCTGCTGGTAAGGTAGCCTCGCAAGTAACCTATCTAGGATTATGGCTAACCAAAAAAAATAAATTCTTTCAAAATAATTATGAAAAAACATGGAAGGAGATTAAAGAAAATTTGGAAAGATGGCAAAGAATTCAATTAACTTGGGTGGGGAATATAGTGGTGATAATGATTATCATACTCAAAATTTAAAGTAGGGAAAATTTTCAAACTTTGCAGGAAGGATTTAACTAAATTTATATGGAATGGATGAAAAGTTAGCATTGCTTACAAAAACCTAATCGATGTCAAAGAGAGGGGGGCTTAGCGCTGCCAGACATTAGTTATTAATATGAAGTGGTAGGTTTCAGCTGGTTAAAGGAGTGGGTTAGATTAGGAAATCGAGCTTTACTTTACCTAGAAGGATATAAGCTAAGATTGGGCTGGAATGCGTATTTATTGAATGGAAAAGATGGAATTAATAGTTTTCCATAGACAAGTAAATCTATTAGCGATTTTGAAAAGATATGACTTGTTTATGCAATAGTGAGTATATAAAACAAATATGTCTATATTATATTATTTTTATATTCAAAATCTTATAAGGGGTTGGTTTAACCTCTGGTTACTAGTTGAACTGAGTTACCATGTTGCAAAAGGATGAATGTCTAAAAAGAGTGTCAACAACTTTAAAAGTTTGGAAAGCTCTGTTTTAGGGAGTCTCTCTGGGGTCAAATACTACTGTTATTTCCAATGTAAATTCTGTGTCTATGTAGATTTCTCCCTAGCGTGGATCCTTTGATGCACACGTAGACTACCACTTTTAGTGAAGTTCTTTCCACACTCCAAGCATTTATAGGGTTTCTCCCCAGTGTGAGTCCTTTCATGCGATCGCAGGTGTGGATGCTGAGTGAAGCTCTGTCCACACTCCAGGCACATATAGGGTTTCTCCCCAGTATGAGTCCTTTGATGCGAATGTAGATGTCCACTGTGAGTGAAGCTCTGACCACACTCCAGGCATTTATAGGGTTTCTCCCCAGTGTGGGTCCTTTGATGTGATCGTAGATTTCCATTCGTAGTGAAGCTCTGTCCACACTCCAGGCATTTATAGGGTTTCTCCCCAGTGTGAGTCCTTTGATGTGAATGGAGACCTGAATGAAAAGTGAAGCTCTTTCCACACTCCAAACATGTATAGGGTTTCTCCCCAGTGTGAATTCTTTGATGTGAGCGTAACATTGAACTTTGAGTGTAGCTCTTTCCACATTCCAGGCATGTATAAGGTTTCTCCCCAGTGTGAGTCCTTTCATGCAAACGTAGACCTGAACTATGAGTGAAGACCTGTCCACACACCAAGCATTTATAGGGTTTCTCCCCAGTGTGAGTCCTTTGATGCGAACGTAGACCTGAACTATGAGTGAAGCTCTGTCCACACTCCAGACACTTATAGGGTTTTTCCCCAGTGTGCGTCCTTTGATGCAAGCGTAGACTTCCATTATCACTGAAGCTCCGTCCACACTCCAAGCAGTTATAGGGTTTCTCCCCAGTGTGAGTCCTTTGATGTTTCTGTAGATTTCCATTCTGAGTGAAGCTCTGTCCACACTCCAGGCATTTATACGGTTTCTCCCCAGTGTGAGTCCTTTGATGCGTACGTAGACCTGAATTATGAGTGAAGCTCTGTCCACACACCAGACATTTATAGGGTTTCTCTCTAGTGTGAGTTCTTTGATGCGAACGTAGATTTCCACTGTGACTGAAGCTCTGTCCACACTCCGGGCATGTATAGGGTTTCTCCCCAGTGTGAGTCCTTTCATGCGAACGTAGACTTCCAGTCTTACTGAAGCTCTGTCCACACTCCAAGCATGTATAAGGTTTCTCCCCAGTATGAGTCCTTTGATGTGAACGTAGGTGTGGATGCTGCGTGAAGCTCTGTCCGCAGTCCAGGCATGTATAGGGTTTCTCCCCAGTGTGTGTCCTTTGATGCAATTGTAGATGTGAATTCTGAGTGAAGCTCTGTCCACACTCCAGGCATTTGTAGGGTTTCTCCCCAGTGTGAGTCCTTTGATGTGTACGTAGACCTGAAGTATAAGTGAAGCTCTTTCCACATTCTAGGCATGTATAGGGTTTCTCCCCAGTGTGAGTCCTTTGATGCGAAAGAAGCACTGAATTATAAGTGTAGCACTTTCCACACTCCAGGCACTTATAGGGCTTGACCCCAGTGTGAGTCTGTTCATGTTGCTGCAGATTACTCTTCTGAGTAAAACTCTTTCCGCACTCCAGGCATTTAAATGCTTTCTCCTCCATGTCAACAGCGATATGGTTGTTGAATTGCAATATGGATACTTGACACTACTTTTCACCTTTCTTATCTGTAAGTGAAGTCAAGAATTCAGCAAGAGCATCACCTTGAGATTATTTCTTCTTCCTATATTATTGGTTTCCTTGCTGCATCGAAGAGGTGTCTCCATAGAATCCTCATATCCCTGGTGAAGAAAGAAGCAAAAGATCAATGAGGACAGGAAGAAACCTGCAATATTTTCCTCCTTTCCCTTCAAGGGTCATGTTGAAAATGGGAATAACAAGAAATACAGGGTCTCAAGCGCATACAGAGATGCCAGTGAAGGCACTGATTCTTAGAGAAGGGAATGAATCCAGAAAGTAAAAAAGGAAAGGGATGGAGAACGAAAAGAATGCATAATAGAAGGAAGAAAGGAGGATTCCTTCTAATATTTACCTCCCTTTGGAGAGATAAAGTGGGGTACAAAGAAATATAATGATGATAACAACAATAACAATACGAGGGCGGGTCAGTAAGTTTGTGACTTTTTTTAATGAAACACAGGTTTTTGGATAAAAAATCATTTTATTTTTCAACGTAGTCTCCTTTGAGCTCTATACACTTTGTCCAACGTTTCTCCAATTTTTTTATCCCTTCCAAAAATAAGATTTGTCGAGGTCATCAAAATAGGTATTTCTTTGTGAGATGATTTGATTGTTGGAGTCAAATCTCTTTTTTTAATGAAACACAGGTTTTTGGATAAAAAATCATTTTATTTTTCAACGTAGTCTCCTTTGAGCTTTCTTCAGGCTTTAAGATTTGTCGAACAAGAAATAGTCATCTCTTTCCACCGAGCCATTTCTTCAGGCTAAAGTCACCGGGGGAGAATAGGGCGGATGAGGGAGCAATTTGTATCCCAATTCATGGATTGTTGCCATGGCAACTGCACATGTGTGCACCCTTGCATTGTCCTGGTGCAAAAAATGCTTTGTTCAAAAAAGGAGATTGGGGACCATTTTTATTTCTTTACAGAGGGAGTTCCAGAGATGGGGAGCAACCACGGAGAAGGCCCCCTATCTTGTTCCCACCAACCATGCTTATGGCAGGTGTGGGACTGAAAACAGGGCCTCCTCCGCAGACCGCAGTGCTCATGCTGTTTTGTATGCAGAGATGCGGCTTTTCAAATAGATTGTTAGCACTTTATAGGTAATAACTAGGACTTCGTATTCAGTCCTGAAGCAGACTGGCAGACATTAGAGCTGCTGTAACACGGGAGTGGTTTTCTCCCTGTATAGGGCTCCACTTATTAAACTGGCTGCCAATCACTGAACTTGTTGTAGCTTCCGAACTATCTTCAAAGGCAGCCACACATAGAGTGTTGCAGTAGTCCAGACAAGATGTACCTAAGTCATAGACTACTGTGGCCATATCTAGCCCCTCAAGGTATGGGCTCAGCTGGCACACAATTGTGTGAAGAGCTGGTGTTGTCCACAGACGCCTCCAAGGTCATGTGACTGGCATGACTGCATAGAGCAATGCAGTATTTATAATGAAGAACAATCTTATCCAAAATAAACTTAACTATATGTAAGTGGAAGACCCCAGGGGTCCCCCAGTTCAACCCCCTTCTGCCATGCAGTAAAAGACATCAAAGCACAAAGAATAGGTGGCCATCCAGCCTTTGAAATAATAACAACAATAAAAACAAAAACAGGAACAGAAGAATGCCACGGGGCCACCCAGTTCAACCTCTACTGCCATGCAGTAATCACACAAAGTGCAGGTGGAGAGGCCTTGCAAACCATGGTGGCCTGGGCCTTGGGTGTGGGGAGAGAGGCTTGGGTGTGGAGAGTGGGAAAGGAGGAGACTTGGGTATGGGGAGGGAGGGGCCTTGGGTTTGGGGAGTGGGAAGGGAGAGGGGTTGAGTGTGCAATAGGAGGGGGCTTGGGTATGGGGAGGGAGGGGCCTTGGGTTTGGGGAGTGGGAAGGGAGAGGGTTGAGTGTGAGGAATGCAATAGGAGGGGGCTTGGGTATGGGGAGGGAGGGGCCTTGGGTTTGGGGAGTGGGAAGGGAGAGGGTTGAGTGTGAGGAATGCAATAGGAGGGGGCTTGGGCAATAGGAGGGGCTTGGGTTTGGGGAGTGGGGAGAGGGGTGAGTGTGGGAATGCCAGAGGGGGTTGGGTATGGGGGGTGGAAGGGGAGTGTGGGGGTGGGGAGGGGGCTTGGTGTGAAGAGTGGGAAGCCAGAGGGATTGGGTATGGGGAGTGGAAGGGAGGGGACGGTGTGTGAATTTGGAAGGAAGGGGGCTTGGGTATGAGGAGTGGGATAAGAGGAGACTTGGGTATGGGGAGAAATGGGGATTGGGTGTGGGAGCGGAGTGGGTTGGGAATGGGGAGAGGGCGGGGAGGGGAGCTTGGATGTGAGGAGTGGGAAGGGAGGGGGTTGGGTGTGAAGTGGGAATGGAGGGGGGTTGGTTATGGAGAGTGGGAAAGGAGGAGACTTGGGTGTGGGGAGTGGGAAGAGATGGGGTTGGGTATGGGGAGTGGGAAGGGAAAGGGCTTGGGTGGGAGGAGTGGGCAGGGAGAGGTCTTGGGTGTGGAGAGTGGGAAGGGAGAGGGGGTTGGTTATGGTTATTGGGAAAGGAGGAGGCTTTGGTGTGAAGAGTGGGAAGAGTTAGGGATTGGTTGTGGGGAGTGGAAATGGAGTGGGTTGGGTGTGGGGCGTTGGCAGAGAGGGGGCTTGGGTGTGAGTAATGGGAAAGGAAGATGGCTTGGTTGTGGAGAGTGGGCAAGGAGTCCGGCTTGGGTGTGGGTAGTGGACAGGGAGGGGAGCTTGAGAATGTGGCTTGCGTGTGGGTCCCCCTTGTGGGGAGAAGGGCGGGATAGAAATATACAAAATAAATAAATAAATACCTTTGGAGTGTGGCTTGAGTGGAGGGAGGTCCCCTTGGGTGTGGGGAGTCGGCAGGAAGACCAGTGTTGCAGCCCAGCCACCGATGTGACACCCCTGCACCCAAAATAAGGCTCAGCGAACAAGGAAGCAGTCAACTGAGGTAAAGTTTATTCTAAAAAGACCTGTAATATAGAAAAAGCTAGTTCAGAAATACATTCCAAAGTAAAAACTAGAAAAGTGCCTCCAAAGTCTACATAAAAGGCAGAAGCATGAATACATCCCAAATACTAATTTCAAGGAACATTCCAAAATGCAGGTTACAGTCATAATATTCGTAATGCAGCAAACCGCCAAGAACTGTATCCAAAACATAACTCTAATTCCAAACCAGGAAGCATGACATGAAAGCAAGGCCTGAAATCATCTATCCCGGAGCTCATGAAACCTGGATAACTTCCTCGTAAATATGCAAAGTTGCTATCACAAAGAATAACTCGGGAACCTGACTTTAGAAACTTACTCATTTTCCCTGGGGGCACTAAGGCTCTACTACCTGGCAATTCTTTGTTATCTTTGACACACTGTGAGAACCTTAATAGCCTCTGCCTAGCCTTATCTTAGGGGGCTCCGGTGGCACAGTGGGTTAAACCACCACTGAGCTGCTAAACGTGTTGACCGAAAGGCCGCAGGTTCGAATCCGAGGAGCAGCGTGAGCTTCCGCTGTTAGCCCCAGCTTCTGCCAACCTAGCAGTTCAAAAACATGCAAATGTGAGATCAATAGGTACTGCTCTGGCGGGAAGGTAATGGTGCGCCATGCAGTCATGCCGGCCTCATGACCTTGGAGGTGTCTATGGACAACGCTGGCTCTTCGTCTTAGAAATGGAGATGAGCACCACAGTCCCAGAGTTGGGCAGAACTGGACTTAATGTCAAGGGAAAACCTTTACCTGTATCTAGCAATATCCTGCCTTAACCAAAGGTGCTGAGAGATGGGCAATAACCCAGTCCTTCCCTGCTGCCTGGCACCATTCCCAGGGTCAGGCCATGCTTCTGGCTGCATTTATTTATTTTATTTCACGATATTTATATGCCGCCCTTCTCAACTCCGAAGGGGACAGAACGGCTTACAGCAAACTGCAAATACAACAAACTACATTACTGCCATAGCACAATATAAGTACTACACATCACATTGCACTATAACATTATGTCGCAATATCATTAGCAATATTGCATGTGAAACAATATACAATTATAATATCACAGTATCATTAGTAGTATTATATTGTATCAATGTATATACAATATATTATACCATATTCATATTTTATATTATATCATATCTTATACTACATTACATTATACTTATTATATTATAATATATTGACATTATAATATAATAATCATATTGTATTATCATTATTATAAAATAATACATTACACCAAAATTATTGCAATATAATACATTGACATTATATTACATTATAATGTAATATAAGATTATATTGTTATTATTAATTATTATATTATTATATATATATAATATAATAAATAAAATTATATATTTAAATAAAATATTATTTATTTAAATAAAATATTTTTTTATAAAATTATTTTAGACATGGCAAGACTTAAGACAGTGTTTCTCAACCTGGGGGTCGGGACCCCTGGAGGGGTCGCGAAGGAGTGCCAGAGGGGTCGCCAAAGACCATCAGAAAACAAAGACCATCAGGGGGTTCTGTGTGGGAAGTTTGGCCCAATTCTATTGTTTGTGAGTTTCAGAATGATCTTTGATTGTAGGTGAACTATACATCCCAGCAACTACAACTCCCAAATGACAAAATCAATTCCCCCTCCCAATCCCATAAGTATTCAAAATTTGGTGTATTGGGTATTTGTGCCAAATTGGATGTATTGGGTATTTGTGACAATACATCCTGCATATCAGACATTTACATTACGATTCATAACAGTAGCAAAAGTATAGTTACAAAGTAGCAACGAAAATAATGTTATGGTTGGGGGTCTCCACATCATGAGGAACTGTGTTAAGGGGTCATGGCATTAGGAAGGTTGAGAATCACTGACTTAAGACAAAAGAAGAGGGAGGGGAAAATAATAATATAAATGATTTTAATGTTGAGACGCTGGGAATTGTATTGTTTTTAATTGCTGTGTTTTTATTTGTTAGTACATAACTGTTTTAATTGTATTTTATATTGTGGGCACCGGTTGCCATGTAAACTGCCTCGAGTCTCCCCCCTTTTTTTTAAAATAAATATTTTTTATTATTTTCCAAAATTTTTACCATCCATACAAACATATACATAAAAACACAGTGCCCTGTGCATGTGACCCCCCCCACAAACATCCACACCCCTCCACCCCTGCTGAGGATTGAGTCTTCTTTTTCTTCTTTTCTCTTCTGCAAGCTTTCCGGACATTTACATTTCATTACATCTTAAACAACAACTCCAACTTATTTCTAATGGTTTGATCCCGGGTTCTCCAAACAATATATCCTCTCACCCGATCCCATCGTCCCAACAGCTCTGGCACTTTATCCTCCTGTAATTGATTAACCCTCATTTCCATAATTTCAAATTGAATGTGTTCTACCAAGTACCGCAGCCAGTTCTCAATTGTCCATTTCGTGGAGTCCTTCCAGCCTAGAACCACCACCGCCTGGGCGCTTTCAATCATCGCTACCTTCATTTCGGATGTTCCCCATCTTGTTCTTTTTACCAACACCGCCGTCTCTTTTGTGATGGTCCAATTTATATTCAATACTCTATTGATCTCCCCTTCTACCTCTTTCCAAAATTTTTGGACCACCTCGCATTCCCATAATAGGTGCATATACACTCCTTTGTCTCGGCATCCGTGCCAACACCGTGTACCCATATTTTGGGAAAGATAGGTCAATTGGGCCGGGAGTGCGGTGCCACTTGTGCAGTATTTTCCTCCTTGTCTCCCTCACTCTTGTGTTTTTAGTCTTAGCAATCTCCCCCACTATCCTCTCCATCTCTGCTCCTGAGACCTGCAACTCCCTCTCCCACATTGTGGTTAACTCTTCTACCGTACTTCCTCCTGATGTTACTAATATTTTGTATATCCTTCCAACCTGGACCCTTTTCCCTTCCTTCTTTTCCCTGATTATCTTCTCAAATTCCGTGTCCTCTCTTTGCAAGGCCTCTCTCACCTCCCTCTGCCTAAGGTAGTTGCATATTGCCCTGATTTGCAGCCACCTCCTTCCTCCCAACCAGTTCTCCAGCCTCTCTCTCCTGATTCTGCCCCCTTCGTCCACTAGTTGCTCCAGTCTCGTCACCCCCTTCTCTCTCAATTTCCTTATTATTCTGCTCAGGTTTTCCTCCCTCTCGGGGTTCATGATCTCCAGGGAGGCTACTTTTGAGACTCCCTGCGCTATCTTCCTTTGCCAAGACCTCCACACTTCCACCGTGGCCCTCATTGGTCCCATCAATTTCTCCACCTCCCTTTTTCCCATCTCCTAAATATCCATTCCTCTCTTCCCAATGCGTTCACTTCTTTTTCCAGTGCTACCCATCTCTTGTCGTCCTCCTGCAGCTCCATCAGTCTCTCAATTTGAAAGGCGTCTCTGTATAGTTCTAGGCTAGGGATTCCCCATCCTCCTTCTGCTTGGTTTGCTATCCTCCATTTTTTCCTTATCCTTGGTTTCTTTCCTCCCTCCACCCAATAATTCAATTTCCTATCCCATTCTTTTATCTTTTTTCCCGGGAGGACCCCTGGCAAGGCCTGGGCTAGGTATACAATTTTTGGCAAAATCATCATTTTAATTGCTCTTATTTTTGCCATTCTCCTCAAACTTTTCTGTTTCCAGCCTTTCATCTGTTTCAACACTTTTTTCCAGATCTTTCCATAGTTTGCTTCTGTTATTCTCTCTATGTTTTTGTATATCCACACTCCCAGATATTTCATTCTTTTTACCCCTAGTTTTAACCCTGACGCTTTCCTTACCTCTATCTGTTCCCTCGGACCTGTATTTATAAACATCATCTCAGACTTCTCCATATTCGCCTCGAGTCTCCTTAAGGCTGAGAGGGGCAGTATGGAAATAGAGTAAATAAATATAAATAAATGCAAAATAAAGTAAAATAAAAACACTCTCACCTACAATCTGATCTGCCTGTGAAGCCATTCCCACATGATAAATATGACCCCCCAAAAATCCATAAAATATGCAATAGTAAAAATGTATTTCTATACAAGATGTATATTAAAACGTGTTTATATAAAAGTCATATTAAAATATACACAGATCAGAGATCAAAACACAAGGCACAGAGTTTTAAATCCCTGCTCAGAACTGGATGGGAAGCTGAACGCAGCCTCTGCAAGGAGACTCCAGAAGGGCCTGGATGTCTCTCCGTCTCTCCCTCTCCAGGCCTGGCCTCCAGGGAGGGAATCCCTCAGGAAAGAGCAGGCTGCAGCTGAGGGAAAGGCCTCTCTCCTCAGGAAGGGCCTAGGCCTTTCTCTCTCTAGGCTTGGCCTTCAGGAAGGGCCTGGATGTCTCTCTCTCCCTCTCAAGGCCTGGCCTCCAGGGAGGGAATCCCTCAGGAAAGAGCAGGCTGTGGCTGAGGGAAAGGCCTCTCTCCCCAGGAAGGGCCTAGGCCTCTCTCTCTCTCTCTCTAGGCCTGGCCTCCAGGGAGGGAATCCCTCAGGAAAGAGGAGGCTGTGGCTGAGGGAAAGGCCTCCCTCCCCAGGAAGGGTCTAGGCCTCTCTCTCTCCCTCAAGGCCTGGCCTCCAGGGAGGGAATCCCTCAGGAAAGAGCAGGCTGTGGCTGAGGGAAAGGCCTCTCTCCCCAGGAAGGGCCTAGGCCTCTCTCTCTCTCTCTCTCTAGGCCTGGCCTCCAGGGAGGGAATCCCTCAGGAAAGAGGAGGCTGTGGCTGAGGGAAAGGCCGTCCTCCCCAGGAAGGGTCTAGGCCTCTCTCTCTCTAGGCCTGGCCTCCAGGGAGGGAATCCCTCAGGAAAGAGCAGGCTGTGGCTCTCTCTCTCTCTCTCTCTCTCTCTCTCTAGGCCTGGCCTCCAGGGAGGGAATCCCTCAGGAAAGAGGAGGCTGTGGCTGAGGGAAAGGCCTCCCTCCCCAGGAAGGGCCTAGGCCTCTCTCTAGGCCTGGCCTCCAGGGAGGAATCCCTCAGGAAAGAGCAGGCTGTGGCTGAGGAAAGGCCCTCTCCTCAGGAAGGGCCTAGGCTCTCTCTCTCTCTCTCTAGGCCTGGCCTCCAGGAGGGAATCCCTCAGGAAAGAGGAGGCTGCGCCTGAAGGAAAGGCCTCCCTCTCCAGGCAGGGCCTAGGCCTCTCTCTGGGCCTGGCCTCCAGGAAGGGCCTGGATGTCTCCCTCTCTCTCTCTAGGCCTGGCTTCCAGGGAGGGAATCCCCCAGGAAAGGCCTCCCTCTTCCCTCCCCGGCCTCGTGGCTCAGGCCCGCCTGCCACACAAAGGAGGAGGCCAAGAGGCAGCAGAGGCATTCCTGGCCCACCTCAGCCTGCCTTTGCCCCGTTAGAAGTGACCGAAATGGGTCCCGGATGGACAACGGAGGAGGAGGAGGAGGAGAAAAGAGACTCAACCATTCTCACCTCCGCCTTCCTTCACTTCCTCGCGGAAATGGCGGTTGGGAAGGGGGCGTGGCCTGGGTGACGCCTGCGCTTCTCTGCCGCATAGTGGGCGTGGCCACGGGGGCTTACAAAAGGGGAGGGGCGTGTCTGGGGAAAGTGGGCGGGGCTGGGTGGCCTTTGGGGCTCCCTCCCTGCCTCCCTGGCACTCTCTCCTTCCTCCTCGAGGGCGGCCAGGCTTCCTTGGCTGCAGGCAGTGTGCTGCCCTCCCTTGCCCATTGAGAGGCTCAAGCAGCCCCAAAGCCCAGAGGGAAGAGGAGCCCAGGCTGCACCCAGGGGAGGGAGGGGTGGCCCGGGCCCCCCCAGAACAACAACACCACGTGGCCCACCATTCTGGGTCAGCCTGGCCTGAGTCCCCTGGAGGAAGGAAGGAAGGAAGGCCGGCCCCCACCGGCTCTTTCCTGGCTGGCCTGGGGGGCTGAGCAGGGCCAGCCCTGGGGGGGGGGGGGGACTTGGGCAGGAGGGAGGCCCCCGGAGCCCCGAGAGGAAGGGAAGCCCTGCTGCTTCCAGCACAGGAAGGGAGTAAGGGAGTCTCCCCAGGAGTGGTGGTGGTGGGGAACCCCAGGAGAGCCTGCCTGGCCTCCCCCCTCTCCCCCACATGCAAGCCCCGCACCAGCACACAGGAAGGAAGGAGGGAAGGAGGGAATGGAAGGAGAGAAGTGGGTGAAGGAGTGGGAGGGAAGGAAGGGAGAAAGATGGAAGGAAGGGAAGGGAGAAAGAGAGGGAAAGAAGGGAAGGAAGGAAAGGAGAGGGAGGAAAGGGAGAAAGATTGGGAAGGGAGAGGGGGGACGGAAGGAAGGGATAAACGATGGAAGGAAGGGAGAGGGGGGAAAGAAGGGAAGAAAGGAAAGGGATAACGATAGAAGGAAGGGAGAGAGGGGGAAGAAGGGAAGTAAGAAGGAAGGAAGGGAAGAAACGAAGGGGAGGAGGAAAGGAAAGGGAGAAAGATGGGGAAGGGAGAGGGGGGGAGGAAGTGAAGGAACCCCCCAGGAGTGGGGGGGGGAAACCCCAGGAGAGCCTGCCTGGCCTCCCTCTTTCCCCCACATGCAAGCCCCGCACCAGCACACAGGAAGGAAGGAAGGAAGGAAGGGGAGAAGTGGGTGAAGGATTGGGAGGAAAGGAAGGAAGGAAAGGGAGAAAGATGGAAGGGAGAGAGAGAGGGAAAGAAGAGAAGTAAGAAAGGAGGGAAGGAAAGAAGGGAAGGAAGGGGGAGGAAGATGGGGGGGATAAGGGAAGGAAGGAACCCCCCCCCCAGGACTCAGGAGTGGGGGGGGGGGGACCCAGAAGGGCCTGCCTGGCCTCCCCCTATTTCCCACACATGCAAGCCCCACACCAGCACACAAGAAGGAAGGAGGGAGGGAATGGAAGGAGAGAAGTGGGTGAAGGAGTAGGAGGGAAGGAAGGAAAGGGAGAAAGATGGAAGGGAAGGGAGAGAGAGGGAAAGGAGGGAAGGAAAGAAGGGGAGGGAGGAAGGAAAGGGAGAAAGATGGGGGGGGAGAAGGGAAGGAAGGAACCCCCCCCCCCCCAGGACTCAGGAGTGGGGGGTGGGACCCCAGGAGGGCCTGCCTGGCCTCCCTCCCTCTCCCCCACATGCAAGCCCCGCACCAGCACACAGGAAGGAAGGAGGGAGGGGGGGGAGAAGGGAAGGAAGGAACACCCCCCCCCCAGGACTCAGGAGTGGGGGGTGGGACCCCAGGAGGGCCTGCCTGGCCTCCCTCCCTCTCCCCCACATGCAAGCCCCGCACCAGCACGGAAGGAGGAAGGAGGAAGGGAATGGAAGAAGTGGGTGAAGGAGTGGGAGGGAAGGAAGGAAGAAAGGAAAGGGAGAAAGATGGGAGGAAGGGAAGGGAGAGAGAGAGGAAGGAGGGAAGGAAAGAAGGGGAGGGAGGAAGGAAAGGGAGAAAGATGGGGGGGGAGGGAAGGAAGGAACCCCAGGACTCAGGAGTGGGGGGTGGGACCCCAGGAGGGCCTGCCTGGCCTCCCTCCCTCTCCCCCACATGCAAGCCCCGCACCAGCACACAAGAAGGAAGGAGGGAGGGAATGGAAGGAGAGAAGTGGGTGAAGGAGTGGGAGGGAAGGAAGGGAGAAAGATGGAAGGGAAGGGAGAGAGGGAAAGAAGAGAAGTAAGGAAGGAGGGAAGGAAAGAAGGGGAGGAAGGAAGGAAAGGGAGAAAGATGGGGGAAGGGAGAGGGGGGAGAAGGGAAGGAAGGAACCCCCCCCCCAGGACTCAGGAGTGGGGGGTGGGACCCCAGGAGGGCCTGCCTGGCCTCCCTCCCTCTCCCCCACATGCAAGCCCCGCACCAGCACAGGAAGGAAGGAGGGAAGTGAAGGGAAAGGAAGAAGTGGGTGAAGGATTGGGAGGGAAGGAAGGAAGAAGGAAAGGGAGAAAGATGGAAGGAAGGGAAGGGAGAGAGGAGAAGTAAGAGGAGGGAAGGAAAGAAGGGGAGGGAGGCAGGAAAGGGAGAAAGATGGGGGGGGGAGGGAAGGAAGGAACCCCCCCCCCAGGACTCAGGAGTGGGGGGTGGGACCCCAGGAGGGCCTGCCTGGCCTCCCTCCCTCTCCCCCACATGCAAGCCCCGCACCAGCACACAAGAAGGAAGGAGGGAGGGAATGGAAGGAGAGAAGTGGGTGAAGGAGTGGGAGGGAAGGAAGGGAGAAAGATGGAAGGGAAGGGAGAGAGGGAAAGAAGAGAAGTAAGGAAGGAGGGAAGGAAAGAAGGGGAGGAAGGAAGGAAAGGGAGAAAGATGGGGGAAGGGAGAGGGGGGAGAAGGGAAGGAAGGAACCCCCCCCCCAGGACTCAGGAGTGGGGGGGTGGGACCCCAGGAGGGCCTGCCTGGCCTCCCTCCCTCTCCCCCACATGCAAGCCCCGCACCAGCACGGAAGGAGGAAGGAGGAAGGGAATGGAAGAAGTGGGTGAAGGAGTGGGAGGGAAGGAAGGAAGAAAGGAAAGGGAGAAAGATGGGAGGAAGGGAAGGGAGAGAGAGAGGGAAAGGAGGGAAGGAAAGAAGGGGAGGGAGGCAGGAAAGGGAGAAAGATGGGGGAAGGGAGGGGGAAGAAGGGAAGGAAGGACCCCCCCCCCCCCAAGGACCCAGGAGTGGGGGGGGGGAATCCCAGAAGGGCCTGCCTGGCCTCCCCCTCTTTCCCCCACATGTAAGCCCCGCACCAGCACACAGGAAGGAGGGAATGGAAGGAGAGAAGTGGGTGAAGGAGTGGGAGGGAATGAAGGAAGAAAGGAAAGGGAGAAAGATGGAAGGAAAGGAAGGAAGGGGGGGGGGGAGAAGGAAAGGGAGAAAGATGGGGGAGAGGGTGGGGAAGGAAGGGAAGGAAGGAACCCCCCAGGAGTGGGGGACCCCAGGAGGGCCTGCCTGGCCTCCCCCTCTTTCCCCCACATGCAAGCCCCGCACCAGCAAGCAAACAAGACAAGCATCCCGGGGGGGGGGGGGGGGTCTATTTATTAATTTAAAACTTTTGTGCCCCAACCTTCTCACCCCCAATGAGGGACTCAGGCCGGCTTGCAGCAAAATTCAATGCTATACAATATTAAAAAACATCTTATAATAACATATTCAAATAAATAAAAACCAATCGCCATTTAAAAACAAATTTAACTCGGACTGTAAACGTGGTCACTCCTTTCAGGCTATAACCCATCTCAGCCTACTCTGGGAATGCTTCACTCCAAAGCCAGGCCTTCACCAGCCTCCCGAAGGACAAAAGAGAGGGGGCAGATCTAACATCGCTTGGGAGAGAGTTCCATAGCTGAGGGGCCACCACCAAGAAGGCCCTGTCTCTCATCCCCACCAGACGCGCTTGCAAAGATGGTGGGACCGAGAGCAGGGCCTCTGCGGAAGATCTTAATGTCCTAGATGGTTCATAGGGGAGAATCCATTCGGACAGGTAAACTGGGCAGGAACCGTAGCAAAACTTTTGTATCGTTGTCCCAATGCCCCCATGCATATGGGATATATTGAGCATGGAGATCAGATCATGATATGAATACACATAACAGTTTAAATAATGTACCAGTAAGGCCTTCTCACGGACCACCCTGAGAATTTACGGGGGTGGGGGGGTGGGATTGATTATTGCCTATCTCTAAAATGCCTTGACTCCCCTCCGGGATAGAGAAAGACGGGATATAAATAAATATAACAAATTATTATTACTGTGTTTTATAGCACACTAGCCATCCCCTGCCACACATTGCTGTGGCCCAATTTGTGTATATGTGTTTTGTGAGTGTATATATTTGTGTATATACTGTATGTGTGTTTGCGTATATTTATTTATGTCATTTATATTCTGCCCTTCTCACCTCGCAGGGGACTCAGGGCGGATCACAATGCACATATTATACAGGCAAACATTCAATGCCATTGATACACAACATATATAGACAGACATAGAGGCTTCTTAACATTCCAGAAATCAGTTAAATTTAGCCTCCCCACAAAGTGGTACCTAAATTTCCTACTTGACAGATGCAACTGTCTTTCGGGTTGCAAAGGTCAACAAGCTACACAAATTTGTCGAGTGCTCACCCCGACCCGGGCAGGCCTCGAACTCAATTCAATGACGTTTTTGACATACAAGACATACAGATAGAAATAGGCCATTCAGCAGTTCTTCCATTTTGGATTCTGGAGGTTTAAATAAATATTTTTCTCATATTCCGTATGCAATTAATTCACTTAATAAAAACTTATTAAAAAGGAAACTGATTAAAAAGGAAAATACAGAAATTTTAATCTGCAAGATCTGAAACAAACTCAAAGGACCAAGCAATAGGAAACCGACAATGAAAGGAAACCCATGTTACAGCAACAGAGAACAATTTCACAACCTGGGGAGACCTGGAAGTGATTCACTCCCCTCCCCCCCTTTTTAAAAAATCCTATTTTTATTACATGAAAATGCTCAATTTCTTACTTTCCCTAAACATATTGTTCCCACACTTTCCATGTAAATAAGCTTCTACTGGTTTATTTATCCCACCTCTTTTTTTTCTAATACCTTTTCCATTTCTTCTTGGGTTTTTTCTTTCCTTTCCTTTCCCCCTAACCTGATAGAGCAAACTTTTATGCTTACTATAAATAACTCAATAAAAATATTTACAAAAAATGAAAAGAAAACACTATCCAAAAGAACTTAAACGATGTATTAAATCCCAGTTGTATCTGCCTGTCCAGTCTCTGGTATTTTGACCCTTCTAAATTCCCTTTCCACAAACACTTTTTTTAATTAGGAAAAAGAGAAAAACAGTCATACACATAAAAATAAAATGCTCAAACTATACAGCTCACTGAGTGGCCACCACAAAAAACTACAAAAATAAATGAGAAAAACACACTAATAAAACACACCTATATAGAGACACAAAGTATTTTAACAAACAAATCAACAAGCAGACTTGGGTCTAATTGTAAGAACTTCCCACTTCTGCTTTTGACAACACTCTTCAAATTTCATAAATCCAATAACTGGCATTTGCCCCTGACAACTCTTCAAAATTCATAAATCACACAACTGACATTTGTTGTTGTTGACAAAAAGTGATAAACAAGTTCCAATCTTTCTTGAAGATGCTCAAAGATTTCCCTTTAATCAGCAGAGTCTCTTTGTCCATCTCTGATCATTTGTAGATGTTCATGAGTCAATCTTCTAGTGAAAGAAAGGCACAGTCAAAGCAGCCATGGAAGGCTTTGCAGCCTCTGTTTACAAACACTTAGAGAGGTGTAATCACTACAGAAGGGAAATGCTGGTGTGTTCAACTGTAGCTTCTGTTACAACTTTTGTTATCGGCACAAAAATGACCAGAAGTAATTAAGAAAATGAAATCTGTTGATAAAATAAAACAGAATCTGGATCAGCTATATAGGAAACTACACAAGAATTGTTTATACAGTAGAGAGTATATTAAACAAATCTTTTGATATAACTATATTACATTTATATTGAAAATCGTATAAGGAGCTGGTTTAAGCTCTGGTCACTAGTTAAACTGAATTACCATGTTGCATGCCTTAAAAGAGTGTCACCAACATGAAAAGTTTGGAAAGTTCTGTTTTAGGGAGTATCTCTGGGGTCAAATAATACTGTTACTTCCATTGTGAAGTCTATGTAGATTTGAACTCTCAGAGCTCTTTCAACACGCTGTGCATTTCTAGAGTTTCTCCCTAGTGTTGGTCTTTTGATGTGAACATAGACTTGAATTACAAGTGAAGTTCATCCACACTCCAGACATGTATAGGTTTTCTTCCCAGTGTGAGTAATTTGATGTGAATGTAGAAGTCAACTCACAGAGGAAACCTTTCTTCACTCCAGGCATGTATAAGCTTTCTCCCCAGTGTGAATCCTTTGATGTGAACGTAGACTGGAACCCCAAGTGAACCTCTGTCCACAGTCCAGGCATTTATAAGGTTTCTCCCCAGTGTGAGTTCTTTCATGTCTATGTAGACTTGAATTATCACTGAAGCTCTTTCCACATTCCAAGCATGCAAAGGGTTTCTCCTCAGTATGAGTCCTTTGATGGAAACGTAGACCTGAAATATGAGTGAAACTCTTTCCACACTCCAGGCATGCAAAGGGTTTCTCCCCAGTGTGAATCCTTTGATGTGAACGTAGATTTGAATTATCACTGAAGCTCTTTCCACACTCCAAGCATTTATAGGGTTTCTCCCCAGTGTGAGTCCTTTCATGCGAACCTAGATTTGACTTATGAGTGAAGCTCTGTCCACACTCAAAGCATTTATAAGGTTTCTCTCCAGTGTGAGTCCTTTGGTGCACATGTAGATTTGAATTATGAGTGAATCTCTTTCCACACTCCAGGCACGTATAGGGTTTCTCCCCAGTGTGAGTCCTTTGATGTGATCGTAGATTTTCATTCGTAGTGAAGCTCTGTCCACACTCCAGGCATGTATAGGGTTTCTCCCCAGTGTGAGTCCTTTGATGTCTACGTAGATTTCCACTCTGAATGAAGCTCTGTCCACATTCCAGGCATTTATAGGGTTTCTCCCCAGTGTGAGTTCTTTGATGCCTATGTCGACTTGAATTATCAGTGAAGGTCTTGCCACACTCCAGGCATGCATAGGGTTTCTCCCCAGTATGAATCCTTTGATGCAAACATAGATATGAATTACGGGTGAAGCTCTGTCCACACACCAGACATGTATAGGGTTTCTCCCCAGTGTGAGTCCTTTGATGCGATCGTAGATTTCCACTCTGAGTGAAGCTCTGTCCACACTCCAAGCATTTATAGGGTTTTTCCCCAGTGTGAGTACTTTGATGCAAACGTAGATTTGAATTACAAGTGAAGGTCTTTCCACACTCCAGGCATGCATAGGGTTTCTCCCCAGTGTGTATCATTTGATGTCTATGTAGATATGAACTACGAGTGAAGCTCTGTGCACACTCCAGACACTTACAGGGCTTCTCCCCAGGGTGAGTTCTTTCATGTTGCTGCAGATGATGCGTCTGAGTAAAACTCTTTCCATACTCCAGGCTTTTAAATGCCTTATCCTCCATGTCAATAGTAATATGTGTGTTGAATTGCAATACAGATACTTGGCACTACTTTTTTTCCCTGTCTTATCTGTAAGTGAAGTCAAGAATCGGCAAGATCATCACCTTGGGATGATTTCTTCCTATATTAATGGTTTCCTTACTGCACCCAAGAGCTGGCTCCCTAGAATCCTCATTTCCCTGGTGAAGAAAGAAGCAAAAGATCAGTGATGAAAGCCAGAAATCTTCTTTACCTGCAAGATTTTCCCCTGACTGAATTAACAGTCATGCTTCCTAAACTTCATTTTCTGGACTAGGCCTCAGTTACTGGGCTACTATACAAGGACTGAGTTAACAGTAAAGCTGCCTTGACTTGATACTCCAGATTAGGCCGCCAATCATGGGATCCTATGTATGGCCTGAATTGACAGTAACACTTCCTCAACTAGATTATCATGACTAGGCCAAAGTTACTGGGATACTGTGTAAGGACTGAAATAACAGTTAAGGCTTCCTAAACTTGCTTTTCCAGACTAGGTCTCAGTTACTGTGATACTGTGTCAAGACAGATCCCGCTGCAACCCTCATCCAGTGCATGATCATGACCACACTTAGCACACAAAGACCCCATGATCCACTTTACATCCTGGTGCAGTTCGGAGGAGGGTGGACCATGGATGATGGGACTTGAAGTACCTCCACTCACTTCACAAGACCGCTGCCAACCTCATCCAAAGACTGATCAAGACCAAACTTGGCACACAGAGCCCCCCTTACTCATTCTACATCCTGCTATAGTATTGAGGAGGATGGACCATGGATGATGGGACTTGAAGTACCTCCACTCACTTCACAAGACCGCTGCAACCCTCATCCAAAGACTGATCAAGACCAAACTTGGCACACAGAGCCCCCATGACTCATTCTACATACTGGTATAGTATTGAGGAGGATGGACCACGGATGATTGGACTTGAAGTACCTCCACTCACTTCACAAGACCACTGCCAACCTCATCCAAAGACTGATCAAGACCAAACTTGGCACACAGAGCCCCCATGACTCATTCTACATCCTGGTATAGTATTGACCGCTGCCAACCTCATCCAAAGAGGATGGACCACGGATGATGGGACTTGAAGTACTTCCACTCACTTCACAAGACCGCTGCCAACCTCATCCAAAGACTGATCAAGACCAAACTTGGCACACAGAGCCCCCATGACTCATTCTACATCCTGGTATAGTATTGAGAGGATGGACCACGGATGATGGGACTTGAAGTACTTCCACTCACTTCACAAGACTGCTGCAACCCTCATCCAATAACTGAGCAAGACAAAATTTGCCACACATAATCCCCATGACCCACTCTACATCCTGGTGCACTTTGGAGGAGGATGGACCAGGGACGATGGGACTCCCAGCACCTTCCCACACTTCCCGAGACCACAGCAAGCCACTTAAACAACTGATAAGGACCAACCTTCGCACAAAATGCCTTTCTCAAATAACACGGGCAGCGCCGGGTCCCCAAGCTAGTCTAGTATAATTTTCAGTTCAGATTTTTTGGGGGCAAATCCCCTTTTGACTCTTTCGTATAATTGTGGATAGTGGAACCAGTGTTTGATACCCAGTTCTTCTTTCCCCCTCAACATCTTGATGAGTATTTCCCCGTATGTTCTGACATAATCCTTAGAGGTGGGGCTCGCAATAGCTCCTACTGGTCTCACCCACAGGGGTGTTCTTGGTTCCAGACATCTATTAGGCTTCTTCAAATTTTATGCCTTATTCAATCTGTCATTCATACCATAGATATGCATGCCACCCGTATCTTATTCCGTGTCCTTCTAAATTGAGTAGGTTTGCATTCTTGAATTGTATCCTGTCTGATCCAGCTCATGCAGACACCTTCTTAGCATATTTTTAGGTCTGGTAAATTCCCCCCCCCCCCCGGCCTCTTTGGCATCATAGAATCATTGAGTTGAAAGAGACCTCATGGGCCATCCAATCCAATCCCTCACCAAGAAGCAGGAAAATCGCAATCAAAGCACCCCGACGGATGACCATCCAGCCCAGAGGTGGGCAATTATTTTTTCCAAGGAGCCACACGAGAGCCAAAAAATATTATGGAGGGCCGCACCTAAAGGCGGAACTACATTCTTATCTACATAATTTATTTATTTACTATATTTACTATATATTACACATCATTAATATTAACATATTAATAGATCAAGAAATATTCGTATATTATTAGTATTAATATCGTAATTATTATATTATAGTACATATATAGACATTGTAATATATTGAAATTATAATATAATATTATTTATATTATTACAATAAAATTATTATTATAATTATAAAATAATAAAACCCACTAAAATAAAATAAAATCGGCTCGCTGGCCGATTCTGACTGACCTGGGGGGAAGGGTGTCAGGGGCGGGGCCAAGAGGAAGGGGTGCCGCTGCCGCCATCCCATCGTGGGCTATGGGGCCTGTGTCGGCAGACAGCCTGCTGCTCCGGAGAATGATCGGAGGAGCGGAGGCGTTGGAGTGCCTGCCATCCCGGGAGGCGATCCGGGCCTGCAGCGGGAGCAGTCGGCGCCCTGCGGCAGCTGATCGCCCTGGCAACCCGGAAGACTTGATAATCTTCCAGGTCGATCAGCTGCCTCAGGTCGCAGACTGCTCCCGCTGCAGGCACTCCAAAGTGGCAGGCACCCCAAAGCCGGGATGGCAGGCACTCCATGGCAGGGTGATCAGCTGGGGGAAGAGTGGGCGGAGGCCTGCAGCATCCGAACGTCTGCTGCTCTGCTGTGCTGCGGCAGTAGCTGGGTCCGCTTTCTTATCCTCTGGGTTGGATCTATTGGGGTATTCCATCTTGGGATCCTTCCTCTCTTGAGGATGTCAGCCTCTATCTTGGTTCGCACCTTGTCTTCTTGAATTTCATTTTATTTTAGTGGTTTTTATTATTATTTTATAATAATTTTATAATAAATAATATAATATAATGTTATATTATATTATAATTTCAATATATTATAATGTCTATATATATACTATAATTATTATGATATTAATACTAATTATTTATGTATATTTCTTGATATATTAATATGTTAATATTAATGATGTGTAATATATAGTAAATAAATAAATAATGCAGATTAGAATGTAGTTCCGCCTTTAGGTGCAGCCCTCCATGATATTTTTTGGCTCTCGTGTGGCCCCTTGGAAAAAATAATTGCCCACCCCTGCTTTATGGTCATGTTCCAGCAGCATTCTCTCCTAACATTTTGCCTGCATCTGTGGCTGGCGTCTTCAGGACACAACCAACAAAATTGGCAGGAAAAACAAGCACTTTGATCAAGAACTCCTCAATTGATCTTAACAGCAGAGCGGTTAGAGCATTGCAAGACCCTTGAAGTGACTTAATGGAATTAGAATGAGAACTTTGGCCAGCTAATTGCAATGATACAGATATCTACTAGGCCTGGTTAGGTATTTCGTATTGCTATGAAAGTCGTTTTAAATTTGGTTTTAACATACTTTTGAAGTGTTTTCGAAGAGCTTCAAGCAACCAGGAAGTAAATTTGCAATTTTGAAGTTTTCCCGCCATTTCTCAAGAGTCGGAATGAGTCGGAAAGCTGTGGGAGGGCAAGAGAGCCGCCAAAGAAGGTGTTTTGACCTGCTTTGGAAGCAGCTTTCCTTTCCTCCTGCCTGGGAGGGAAAAACAGCAGCTTCCAAAACGGGTCAAAACACCCTCTGTGGAAGCGGCTTGCTTTCTCTTCCAAGCGGGAGGGAAAGAAAGCCGCCAAAGAGGGTGTTTTAACCAGGCGGGAGGGGAAAGGAAGCCACATGCAAAGCGGAATTCTGAAATTTCGTAAATTATGTACCATTTTCCTAGAAAATTTTGGAAATCACTTAAAATTCGAAGGGTGAGTGCCCCCTACAGCCGAAGCGGGTTTTGAACAATTTTTTTAATGGATCAACCAGGCCTAATATCTACACAAATTGGAAGCCCTCCCTTCTAGGCTTTAGGGAGAGCTGCTTGGGAATGTGGCTTGTGTGTGGAGAGAGGGCAGAGAGGCTGCCTTGGGTATGGGGAGGGAGTGCGGCTTGGGTGTGGGCAGGGAGTTTGGGCGGTTTTGGTGTGGAAAGTGGGCAGGGAGAGGGAGGGGAGCGTGGGTATGTGGCTTGGGTGTGGGAGTGGGAAGGGAGAGCGGTTTGGGTGGGTGGCTTGGGCAGTGAGGGTGGTTTACGTGTGGGTAGTGGGCAGAGAGAGAAGCTTGGGAATGCGGCTTGGGTGTGGGGCCTTGTTTGTGCCAAGTAATTGTGAATGTTGCAGCATTGGGCCACATTGCTGCAACATTCACAATTGCTTGGCAGAAACAAGGGTTCTTTCCTCTGACCCTGGGCATCCCACAGATATTCTGCACACCCCACTTGCTTGACCAGTAACTGAACCTGTGAAGATGAAGCAGGCAAAACATCAGGAGAGAGTGCTGCTGGAACATGTTCGCAATAGAGCCTGACAACTCACAACAGCCCGGTAATTTCGACCTTCGTCAATACAATAATAACTGTGATTCTAACCTGCCTCTCCTTGTGCCTCGAGACGTGTTAAAGGAGATCTAAAATACATTGTAGACAATAGAAAAATCCATAACATAACGCAGTGTTTCCCAACATTTTTTGAGCCGCGGCACACTTCTTTACATTTGCAAAATCCTGGGGCACACCACCAACCAAAATGACACAAAATGACACTCTAACACAGTAATACATATAGTTAATATGTTTTTAAATGTATTTATACACTCAGTGTGAAACCTGGGCCTGTTTCGATGAACACAACATAGATATCCTGGCAGGAATGGCAGAAAGAGGTTGTGACAGCTGTCAGCCTGGACAGCTTCAAGGCAGGATTAGACAGATTCATGGATACCAAGGGAATCAGTAGCTACTGAAATGGACATCCAAGTGCCACCTCTGTGTTGATGGAGGCAGGCAGGATTTTCCCCGGGTACTGGTTGTGGGGGGTCGGGAGCAGGTGAGGGTTTTGCCCTTCTTTCTGCTAGAGATCCCTGTGTACAACTAGTGGGCCACTGTGTGACACAGAATGCTGGACTAGATGGGCTGAGGCCCGATTCAGCATGGCTCTTCTTATGTTCTTATGTTCTAAAGACACAAACTTCCCACACAGAACTCCCATAACCAAGAGAAAATGCTATAAGAGTTTGGTGGGCATTGACCTTGAGTTTTGGAGTTGTAGTTCACCTACATCCAGAGAGCACTGTGGACTCAAACAACGTTGGATCAGGACCAAACTTAGCATGAATACTCAATATGCCCAAATATGAACGCAGATGGAGTTCAGGGGAAATAGACCTTGACATTTGGGAGTTGTAGTTGCTGGGATTTATAGTTCCCCTACAATCAAAGAGCATTCTGAACCCCACCAATGATAGAACTGGGCCAAACTTCCCACACAGAACTCCCAGGAGGCAAGAGGAGGTCTCTACTTGGGGAAAGGGAGGCGGGCTTTCCCAATGCATGGAGAGGGAGAGACCAAGTAGACAACTGGTGGGGAGGGGGGTGTTTGTAATTTTGTGCCTTTATCGAGGTAGGTTTCTTAGGGTTTTTATACTTCAACACACTAGACTCTCCCCCAAAATCCTGGAGGTTCCAATTTCCCACGGCACACCTGATGATCACTCACGGCACACTAGTGTGCCCCGGCACACTTGTTGGGAAACACTGACATAACGGATGTCTCTTCCCCCCCCCCTCTCTCAAGGCCTGGTCTCTAGGGAGGGAATCCCTCAGGAAAGAGGAGGCGGCGGCTGAGGGAAAGGCCTCCCTGCCCAGGAAAGGCTTAGGCCTCTGTCTATGCCTGGCCTCCAGGAAGGAAAGAGGAGGCCGCGGCTGAGGGAAACGCCTCCCTCCACAGGAAAGGTCTGGGCCTCTCTCTAGGCCTGTCCTCCAGGGAGGGAATCCCTCAGGAAAAAGCAGGCCGCGGATGAAAGAAAGGCCTCCTCCCCAGAAAAGGCCTAGGCCTCTCTCTCCCTCAAGGCTTGGCCTCCAGGAAGGGAATCCCTCAGGAAAGAGGAGGCCGTGGCTGAGGGAAAGGCCTCCCTCCCCATGAAAAGCCTAGGCCTCTCTCTAGGCCTGCCCTCCACGGAGGGAATCCCTCAGGAAAGAGCAGGCTGCGGCTGAGGGAAAGGCCTCCCTCCCCAGGAAAGGTCTAGGCCTCTCTCTCTCTAGGCCTGGCCTCCAGGGAGGGAATCCCTCAGGAAAGAGGAGGCTGCGGCTGAGGGAAAGGCCTCCCTCCCCAGGAAAGGTCTAGGCCTCTCTCTCTCTCTAGGCCTGACCTCCAGGGAGGGAATCCCTCAGGAAAGAGCAGGCTGCGGCTGAGGGAAAGGCCTCTCTCTCTCTAGGCCTGGCCTCCAGGAAGGGAGTGCCTCAGGAAAGAGCAGGCTGCGGCTGAGGGAAAGGCCTCTCTCTCTCTAGGCCTGGCCTCCAGGAAGGGAGTGCCTCAGGAAAGAGCAGGCTGCGGCTGAGGGAAAGGACCTCCCTCCCCAGGAAGGGCCTAGGCCTCTCTCTCTCTCTCTAGGCCTGGCCTCCAGGGAGGGAATCCCTCAGGAAAGAGCAGGCTGCGGCTGAGGGAAAGGCCTCTCTCTCTCTGGGCCTGGCCTCCAGGGAGGGAATCCCTCAGGAAAGAGCAGGCCGCGGCTGAGGGAAAGGCCTCCCTCCCCAGGAAAGGCCTAGGGCCTCTCTCTCTCTCTAGGCCTGGCCTCCAGGAGGGAATCCCTCAGGAAAGAGCAGGCTGCGGCTGAGGGAAAGGCCTCCCTCCCCAGGAAGGGCCTAGGCCTCTCTCTAGGCCTGGCCTCCAGGGAGGGATTGCCTCAGGAAAGAGCAGGCTGCGGCTGAGGGAAAGGCCTCCTTCCCCAGGAAGGGCCTAGGCCTCTCTCTCTCTCTCGGCCGGGCCGCGAGGGGGGGAAGCCCTCAGGGCAGAGCGGGCGGCGGCTGAGGGAAAGGCCTCCTCCCCAGGAAGGGCCTAGGCCTCTCTCTCTCTCTAGGCCTAGGCCTGGCCTCCAGGGAGGGAATCCCTCAGGAAAGAGCAGGCTGCGGCTGAGGGAAAGGCCTCCCTCCCCAGGAAGGGCCTAGGCCTCTCTCTCTCTCTAGGCCTGGCCTCCAGGGAGGGAATCCCTCAGGAAAGAGCAGGCTGCGGCTGAGGGAAAGGCCTCCCTCCCCAGGAAGGGCCTAGGCCTCTCTCTCTCTAGGCCTGGCCTCCAGGGAGGGAATCCCTCAGGAAAGAGCAGGCTGCGGCTGAGGGAAAGGCCTCCCTCCCCAGGAAGGGCCTAGGCCTCTCTCTCTCTCTAGGCCTGGCCTCCAGGGAGGGAATCCCTCAGGAAAGAGCAGGCTGCGGCTGAGGGAAAGGCCTCCCTCCCCAGGAAGGGCCTAGGCCTCTCTCTCTCTCTCTCTAGGCCTGGCCTCTAGGGAGGGAATCCCTCAGGAAAGAGCAGGCTGCGGCTGAGGGAAAGGCCTCCCTCCCCAGGAAGGGCCTAGGCCTCTCTCTCTCTCTCTAGGCCTGGCCTCCAGGGAGGGAATCCCTCAGGAAAGAGCAGGCTGCGGCTGAGGGAAAGGCCTCCCTCCCCAGGAAGGGCCTAGGCCTCTCTCTCTCTCTAGGCCTGGCCTCCAGGGAGGGAATCCCTCAGGAAAGAGCAGGCTGCGGCTGAGGGAAAGGCCTCCCTCCCCAGGAAGGGCCTAGGCCTCTCTCTCTCTCTCTAGGCCTGGCCTCCAGGGAGGGAATCCCTCAGGAAAGAGCAGGCTGCGGCTGAGGGAAAGGCCTCTCTCTCTCTAGGCCTGGCCTCCAGGAAGGGAGTGCCTCAGGAAAGAGCAGGCTGCGGCTGAGGGAAAGGCCTCTCTCTCTCTCTCTAGGCCTGGCCTCCAGGGAGGGAATCCCTCAGGAAAGAGCAGGCTGCGGCTGAGGGAAGGCCTCTCTCTCTCTAGGCCTGGCCTCCAGGAAGGGAGTGCCTCAGGAAAGAGGCCTTCCTCCCTTCCCTGGGTGCTTTTGGGTGCGTCGTGGTCCAGGCCCACCTGCAGCACCGAGAGGCCAAAGAGGCAGCAGAGGAATTCCTGGCCACCTCAGCTTGTCTTTGTCTCCTCGGAAGAGGCCGAAATGAGTCTCGGATGGAAAACAGAGGCGGAGGGAAAGGGAAGAAAGACTCAGTTCAGAAACCTTCACCTGCCTTCTTTTTTCCTCACAGAAATGGAGGTTGGGAAGGGGGCGTGGCCTGGTCGACGCCGGCGCCTCTCTCCCGCAAATGGGGCGTGGCCACGTGGCTTACAAAACGGGATGGGCCTGTCTGGCAAAAAGTGGACGAGGCCAAATGGCCTTTGGGGGGGGCCCCCTCCCTCCCTCCCACTCTGGGCTTCTCTCCTTCCTTCTCTAGGGCGGCCAGGCTTTCTTGGCTGCAGACCATGTGCTGCCCTCCCTTGTCCATTGTGAGGGTCAAGCTGACCAAAAGCCCAGAGGGAAGGGGATCCCAGGCTGCACCCTCAGGAGGGAGGGAGGGGTGGCCTGGGTCCCAGGTCAGCCATAATAACAACACCACGTGGTCCACCATTCTGGGTCAGCCTGGCCTGAGTCCCCGGAAGGAAGGCCCCCACTGGCTCTTTCCTGGCTGGCCTGGGAGGCTAAGCAAGGCCAGCCCTGGGGGGGGGGACTTGGGTAGGAGGCCCCCCGGAGCCCCGAGAGGGAAGCCCAGGAAGGAAGGGCGTCCACCCAAGACTCAGGAATGGGCGGGGAACCCCAGGAAGGGCCTGTCTGGCCTCCCTCTCTTTCCGAGTACACAAGTATAGACTTCACAATAACAGAAATAGCAAAAATATCATATGTATTGAATAACAAAGCACAAGGTATACACTGTAAGGAGGCAGCGACAATAATGCCCCCTGGCGCTCGTAATAACAACAGTAATGGTTGAGATACCAGTCAGTAGAGCGCAGTGTGGTTACCGGGCGGAGTTCCAGGAGCGGAGGTGACGTGGCTCAATGGGGAAACACAGTACGCAAGGGATGAGGATCGTGGCAGTGTGATGAACGGGCGGAGAATTCCCGGCGTGATCCAAGCCGTCAACAATAAGCAGCTAAGGCAAATGCCCCGTGATCCCGCTTCCAAGGGCCAGTAGCCCGGAGCGAAGCGCACAGCGCGCTGCGACTTGTAACCCGAGCCACACATGTCGTCCTGGGAGGCTGTTCCGCGGGGGAAACTCACAACATAACAGTGGTCCCAAGTGCCAAAGAAACGCCGGGCACGCCGCAACGGCTTCAGCTGCAGGGGGCCCGTCCGTTTCGCCGATTAACGGCTTTATCAAGCGGCCAGGTGCTCTATAAACAGGCGTTTCATGGAATATATAGTATCGTGCGATATCATGGCCCCATCATAGGTAATTCCATGGACTCCCTCTCTTTCCCCCACATGCAAGCCCCGCACCAGCACACAGAAAGAAACAACTCTCCCACCAGGAACACACGCTGCAGTACCGCAGCCAGGAGGGGGATGAGTCTGGGTGAGAGAGAGTCCCCCATCTTTATTTATTTACTAGCTGAGGACCCGGCGGTGCCCGGGTTATTTGAGGAAAGCATTGTGTGCCAAGGTTGGTTCCTATTAGATGTTTATGTGGCTTGCAGTGGTCTCAGGAACTTAGTGAAGGTACTGCGAGTCCCGGGGGCCTAGTCAGGAAAATCAAGTTGAGGGAGCCTAACAATATCCCATGTGCTGAGGCCTAGTCAGGAAAATCAAGTTAAGGATGCCTTATTGTCAATTTTGGGCCTGGTCTGTAATGTATAGGGGTTACAGTGTTGTTTTGGAAGTGAATGAGGTGAAGGTACTTCTGAAGGAGACTCATTGAGTTGCAGAAGAAACGTCAGGAGAGAATGCTACCCAGGCATAGGCATAGAGAAGAAGGCAGAGTTAGCAAGCACGTTAGAGAACAGCAGTGATTGGTTTAGAAGGGACGCCACCTCATTGGTTGTCCTGATGCATTACAATTGGTTTAGAGAAACACCATGTGCTCTTTGTTTACTAGTCAGTGATTGGTCTAGGAGACATCACCTATGTTAGCCTAATGAAACACCCATTTGGCCGGTCCGTGGGAATGCTTATCAGAAAAGTAACAATATAGGGACAATCTACGCACATAGACAAAGCTTTAATAACTGGTCAGGAAAATAAACTGCGCAATGTCTGCTAGCCAATGGATTATTAGATTACATAATGCATTGTTAATTGGTTAGAATCAGAGCACATCATAAGTGTTAGCCAGTGAAATGAATGAACGAGGCGGTGCTTAACTGACTCCATTGATTGTATAAAACTGAATGATTGGAAAGAGGAGGGGTTCTGTCCCTTGCGTCTTGTTGCGCCATAGGGCATACCTCTACAGCTGTGGATTGGAAATAAACTGTGTTTCCTGAGAAGTAACCCAGTTGTCACGTCTTCTCGTTCCTGCGCCCGCACGAAAGCAGCCTTGGAGGAAAAGGGTATTGCTGAGAAGGATTTTTCCTGCTTCAGTTCATATCCCATCATTCGTGGCCCATCCTGCCCTAAACCACACCAGGTTGTGAAGTGGGCCATTGGTCCCTTGTTTGCCTCAGGCTCTTTCGTTTTCTCTCTGTGCTGCCTAGGAGTGGTGGGATGTTGGGTGGCTGGCCATTCAGAGGCATTTATGCAAATAATCCCACATTGGCGCCCAATCAAAAAGCTGCCACATATTCCTCCCTCCGCACCTCCCGCCACACATATTGACTTTTATTATATGGACTAGCTGAGGACCCGGCGGTGCCCAGCTTATTTGAGGAAGGCATTGTGTGCTAAGGTTGGTTCCTATTAGATGTTTATGTGGCTTGCAGTGGTCTCAGGTACTTAGTGAAGGTACTGTAAGTCCCAATGGCCATGGTCTATCCTCCTCCAAACAACACCGGAATGTAGAATGGGTCTTGTGAGCTGTGTGTGTCACATTTGGTCTTGATCATTTTCTGGATGAGGGTTGCAGTGGTCTCAGGAAGTGAGGGAAGGTACTGGAAGTCCCATCATTCATGGTCCCCCGTTCTCCAATCTGCACCAGGATGTAGAGTGGGTCATGGGGCTCTGTGTGCCAAGTGTGGTCTTGATCAGTCATTTGGATGAGGGTGGCAGTGGTCTCTGAAAGTGAGTGAAGGTACTGCAACTCCCATCATCCGTGGTCCATCCCACTCAAAATTGCACCAGGATGTAGAGTGGGTCATGGGTACTTTGTGTGCCAAGTTTGGGCCTGGTCTCTCATTTGTAGGGGGTGCAATGTTCTGTGGGAAATGAATTGAGTGAAGGTACTGCAAATCCCATCAGTTGTGAGCCATCCTGCCGTGAACCACAGCAGGTTTGTAAAGTGGGCCATTGGGCCTCTGTGTGCCAAGTTTGGTCCTGATTCATCATAGGTGTGGGCCACTGTGCTCTAAGGAAGTGAATTAAAGTACTGCAAGTCCCATTTTCCATGGTCCATCCTCCCTCAAACTGAACCAGGATGTAGGGGGCATCTTGGGGGGTCTGTGTGCCAAGTTTGGTCCTGTTCTGTCATTGTTGGGGGCCTAGTCAGGAAAATCAAGTTGAGGAAGCCTAACAATATCCCATGAGGTGAGGCCTAGTCAGGAAAATCAAGTTAAGGAAGCCTAGCTGTCAATTTTGTGCCTGGTATGTGATTAAAAGGGGTTACAGTGTTGTTTGGGAAGTGAATGATGTGAAGGTACTGAGAATCCCATCATTCATGGCCCATCCTGCCCTAAACCACACTAGGTTGTGAAGTGGGCCATTGGTCCCTTGTTTGCCTGAGCCGTCATTGCAAGGTTGGTTACTGTCAATTCAGGCCTTACACAATGTCCCATTAGCTGAGGCCTAGTTGGGAAAATCAAGTTAATGAAGTCTTACTGTCAATTCATGCCTTAAACAGTATCCCATTAGGTGAGGCCTAGTCAGGAAAATCAAGTTAATGAAACCTTACTGTCAATTTTGGGCTTAGTCTGTGATTTGTAGGGTTTGCAGTGTTTTTTGTGAAGTGTATTGGGTGAAGGTACTGCAAATCCCATCATTCGTGGCCCATCCTGCCCTAAAGTACTCCAGGCTGTAAAGTGGGCCATTTCCAACGGGAAAAACTGTCAACTCCAGCCATTTATGTCTGCCTCAGGCCCTTTCGTTTCCTCTCTGTGCTGCCTAGGAGTGGTGGGATGTTGGGTGGCTGGCCATTCAGAGGCATTTATGCAAATAATCCCACATTGGCGCCCAATCAGAAAGCTGCCACATATTCCTCCCTTCCTCGACACCTCCTGCCACACCTCCTGCCGCAAACATTGACTTTTATTATATGAATAGATAGATAGATTTATAGTATTTATATTCCGGCTTTGAGACTCAGGGCAGATCACAATGCACACATACATCAAAAATCCAATGCCATTTTTGACATGCAAGACATACAGATAGAAATAGGCCATTCAGCAGTTCTTCCATTTTGGATCCTGGGGGTTGTTGGAGGTTTAAATAAATGTTTTTCTCATATTCTGTATGCAATTGATTCACTTAATAAAAACTTATTAAAAAGGAAAATACAGAAATTTTAATCTGCAAGATCCGAAACAAACTCAAAGGACCAAGCAATAGGAAACTGACGACGAAAGGAAACCCAAGTCACAGCAACAGAGAATTCCACAACCTGGAGAGACCTGGAAGTGATTCACTCACCCGCCCCCGCCCCCCCCCTTTTTAAAAAAATCCTATTTTTATTACATGAAAATGTTCAATTTCTTACTTTCCCTAAAAATATTGTTCCCACACTTTCCATGTAAATAAGCTTCTTGTTTATTTATCCCCCCACCTCTTTTTTTCTAATACCTTTTCCATTTCTTCTTGGTTTTTTTTTCCTTTCCTTTCCCCCTAACCTGATGGAGAAAACTTTTATGCTTACTATAAATAACTCAATAAAAATATTTACAAAAAATGAAAAGAAAACCCTATCCAAAAGAACTTAAATGATGTATTAAACCCCAGTTGTATCTGCCTGTCCAGTCTCTGGAATTTTGACCCTTCTAAATTCCCTTTTCGTAAACACTTTTTTTAATTGGGAAAAAGAGAAACACTGTCATTCATACTCTCTCTCACTCTCTCTCTCTCTCTCTCTCTCTCTCTCTCACACACACACACACAAACACACACAAATAAAATGCTCAAATTATACAGCTCACTGAGTGGCCACCACAACAAATTACAAAAATAAATGAGAAAAAACACAGTATTAAAACACACTTATATAGACACACAAAGTATTTTAACAAACAAATCAACAAACAGACTTGGGTCTAATTGTAAGAACTTCACACTGCTGCTTTTGACAACTCTTCAAAATTCATAAATCGCACAACTGACATTTGCCCCTGTTGCTGATGTTATGAAAAAGTGATAAACAAGTCCCAATCTTTCTTGAAGATGCTCAAAGATTTCCCTTTAATCAGCAGAGTCTCTTTGTCCATCTCTGATCGTTTGTAGATGTCCATCAGTCATTCTTTTAGTGAAAGAAAGGCACAGTCAAAGCAGCCATGGAAGGCTTTGCAGCCTCTCTTTACAAACATTTAGAGAGGTGTAATCACTACAGAAGGGGAATGCTGGTGTGTTCAACTGTAGCTTCTGTTACAACTTTTGTTATCGGCACAAAAATGACCAGAATTAATTAAGAAAAAAAAATCCGTTGATAAAATAAAATAATCTGGATCTCCCATAGAGAAAACTACACAAGAATTGTTTATACAGTAGAGAGTATATTAAACAAATCTTTCGCTATAACTATATTACATTTATATTGAAAATCGTATAAGGAGCTGGTTTAAGCTCTGGTCACTAGTTAATCTGAATTACCATGTTGCATGTCTTAAAAGAGTGTCACCAACATGAAAAGTTTGGAAAGTTCTGTTTTAGGGAGTCTCTCTGGGGTCAAATAATACTGTTCTCTCCAATGTGAATTCTACCGTGTTTCCCCGAAAGTAAGACAGCGTCTTACTTTCTTTTGACCCCCAAAATCCCCACTACGGCTTACTTTCGGGGTACGGCTTACATTAGCCGACGAAAGTAAGGCAAAAGTAAGACCGCGGGCGGCATGGCATGGCTTCTTGGCTGGGCGACGAGAGGCTCCCAGAGGGGCTCAGGGGCGGAATCCTCCTCTTCTTTCCAGCGGCGCCTTCCATCCTCCCTCTTTCTCCCAGCAGCGCCTTCTCCCTCTCGCCGGTTCCGCCCCCTCCCTTCAGTGAAGGGAGGAGGGGTGGAGCCGCCACCGGCGAGAGGGAAGAAAGCGCCGAAGTCCCGCCCCACGGCGGCTCAGGTGTCTTTCCCCGCTCGTCCGCCTCCCGGGAGTCGGGCGGCGGCAGCGCCTCTCTCTCCCTCGCCGGCGGCGGCTCGCCCCTCTTCCCTTCAGTGAAGGGAGGGGGCGGATCCGGGCGAGAGGGAGAGGTGCCGGCGGAAGTCCCGCCCCAGGGCGACTCAGGCGCTGCCGCCGCCCGGCTCCCGTTTGGAGCGCGGATGAGCGGGCGGGGCGGGGAAAGACGCCTGAGCCGCCGTGCGGGCGGGAGTTCCGGCGGCATTTCTTCCCTCTCGCGGCGGTGGCTCCGCCCTCCTCCCTTCACTGAAGGGAGGGGGCGGAACCGGCGAGAGGGAGAAGGCGCTGCTGGGAGGACGAGGAGGAGGATGGAAGGCGCCGCTGGAAAGAAGAGGAGGATTCCGGGCCCCTTTTGAGCCCCTCTGGGAGCCTCTCATCGCCCAGCCAAGAAGCCACGCCATGCCGCCCGAGGTACGTCTTACTTTCGGTGTACGGCTTATATAAGCCGACCCCTCCGACACCCCGATACGTCTTACAATCGGGGGTGTCATACTTTCGGGGAAACATGGTATGTCTATGTACATTTGAACTCTCAGAGAAGCTCTTTCCACACTCTGTGAATTTCTAGAGTTTTTCCCTAGTGTGGGTCTTTTGATGCAAATATAGACTTGAAATATAAGTGAAGCTCCATCCACACTCCACATTTATAGGGTTTCTCCCCAGTGTGAGTAATTTGATGTGAATGTAGAAGTCCACTCTCAGAGGAAACCTTTCTTCACTCCAGGCATGTATAAGCTTTCTCCCCAGTGTGAATCTTTTGATGTGAACGTAGACTTGAACCCCGAGTGAAGCTCAGTTTACAGTCCAGGCATTTATAAGGTTTCTCTCCAGTGTGAGTTCTTTCATGTCTATGTAGACTTGAATTATCAGTGAAGCTCTTTCCACACTCCAGGCATGCAAAGGGTTTCTCCCCAGTGTGAATCTTTTGATGTGAACGTAGGTTTGCACTCTGAGTGAAGCTCCTTCCGCACTCCAGGCATGTATAGGGTTTCTCACCACTGTGAGTCCTTTGATGCAAACGTAGATTTGAATGATGAGTGAAGGTCTGTCCACACATCAGGCATTTATAGGGTTTCTCCCCAGTGTGGGTCCTTTGATGCCCATGTAGACCTGAATTACGAGTGAAGCTCTGTCCACACTCCAGGCATTTATAGGGTTTCTCCCCAGTGTGAGTTTTTTGATGTCTATGTAGATTTGAATTATTAGTGAAGGTCTTTCCACACTCCAGGCATGCATTGGGTTTCTCCCCAGTATGAGTCCTTTGATGCAAATATAGACTTGAATTACGTGTGAAGCTCTGTTCACACACCAGACATTTATAGGGTTTCTCCCCACTGTGAGTCTTTTGATGCGATCGTAGATTTCCACTCAGAGTGAAGCTCTGTCCACACTCAAGGCATGTATAGGGTTTCTCCCCAGTGTGAGTCCTTTGATGCGATCGTAGATTTCCACTCAGAGTGAAGCTCTGTCCACACTCAAGGCATGTGTAGGGTTTCTCCCCAGTGTGAGTCCTTTGATGTGAATGCAGACCTGAATTATGAGTGAAGCTCTGTCCACACTCCAGGCATTTATAGCGTTTCTCCCCACTGTGAGTCCTTTGATGCGATCGTAGATTTCCACTCAGAGTGAAGCTCTGTCCACACTGAAGGCATGTATAGGGTTTCTCCCCACTGTGAGTCCTTTGATGCGATCGTAGATTTCCAATCTGAGTGAAGCTCTGTCCACACTCAAGGCTTGTGTAGGGTTTCTCCCCAGTGTGAGTCCTTTGATGTGAATGCAGACCTGAATTATGAGTGAAGCTCTGTTCACACACCAGACATTTATAGGGTTTCTCCCCACTGTGAGTCTTTTGATGCGATCGTAGATTTCCACTCAGAGTGAAGCTCTGTCCACACTGAAGGCATGTATAGGGTTTCTCCCCACTGTGAGTCCTTTGATGCGATCGTAGATTTCCAATCTGAGTGAAGCTCTGTCCACACTCAAGGCATGTATAGGGTTTTTCCCCAGTGTGAGTCCTTTGATGTAAATGCAGACCTGAATTATGAGTGAAGTTCTGTCCACACTCAAGGCATGTATAGGGTTTCTCCCCAGTGTGGGTCCTTTGATGCGATCGTAGATTTCCACTCTGAGTGAAGCTCTGTCCACACTCAAGGCATGTATAGGGTTTCTCCCCAGTGTGAGTCCTTTGATGTGAATGCAGACCTGAATTATGAGTGAAGTTCTGTCCACACTCAAGGCATGTATAGGGTTTCTCCCCAGTGTGGGTCCTTTGATGCGATCGTAGATTCCACTCTGAGTGAAGCTCTGTCCACACTCCAGGCATGTATAGGGTTTCTCCCCAGTGTGAGTCCTTTGATGTGAATGCAGACCTGAATTATGAGTGAAGCTCTGTCCACACTCCAGGCATTTATAGGGTTTCTCCCCAGTATGAGTCCTTTGATGCAAACATAGATATGAATTACGGGTGAAGGTCTTTCCACACTCCAGACACTTATAGGTTTTCTCCCCAGTGTGAATCATTTCATGTTGCTGCAGATAATGCCTCTGAGTAAACCTCTTTCCACACTCCAGACTTTTAAATGCTTTCTCCTCCATGTCAATAGTAATATGTGTGTTAAATTGCAATACAGATATTTGGTGCTACTTTTTCCTGTCTTATCTGTAAGTGAAGTCAAGAATCGGCAAGATCATCACCTTGAGATTTCTTCTTCTTCTATGTTAATGGTTTCCTTACTGCACCCAAGAGTTGGCTCTCTAGAATCCTCATTTCCCTGGTGAAGAAAGAAGCAAAAGATCAGCAATGAAAGCCAGAAATCTTATTTACCTCCAAGATTTCCCCCCTTTCCTTTCATGGGTCATGATGAAAATGGGAATACCAAGAAATGCAGACATCAGGGTCTCAAGCACATACACAGACGCCAACAAAGGCAATCACTGATTTCTAAACAAGAAGGAAAAGAATCCAGAAAGAAAAAAAAAAAAAAGAAAGGATGGAGAATTAAAAGAATGAATGATAGAAGGAAGGGTGACTCCTAATATTTATCTCCCTTTGCCAAGATAAAGCACGGTATAATAATAATAATATACTTATAACCCGCCCTCTTCCCGTGGGGGGACTCAGGGTGGTTTCCAGGAAATAACAAAAACGGCAAACATTCAAGGCCAAGAACAGCCACACAGCAATAAAGACACAAGCAGTTAGAAAATCTCTATTAATGCAATGCCACTGCAGGGAAGATGTCCTGATGGAGGCCCATTGGCTCCCTAGATGCCCCCAGGGGAAAAGAATTGCCCTAACTTTTTCAGACAATCTTTACGTGGGACAGCTACTCCAAAAGAAGCAATCTTTGAGGGCAGTTGGCATTCATTTGATAAAAATCTTTCATTCTAAACTCAGGAAAAATCTTATAAAGAACATACCTCCCTGAAAGACAGACAATCCAGGGTTTGCAAAACGCAAAGAAAGGCGGCCTTCCACAGTAACTTCGACCATTGCACCTAGCTGCATGAGCCCCACCCATCTTAATGCTAGCCCATCTCCTCCAAAGGCGGCTGAACCCAAACCAACAATGCTGGAACATGTGTCTCAAACAACACAAGAGAAACTGATCCAGCTCCACAGATGGACACACGCCAACAACTTTCACCACAGCCGAGGAATCAGCACAAAATTCTATTTGAGAAAATAACAGTGCTCAAAAGTAGACTGGAGAAGGTCAACAATGAGGCAGAAGAAAGGTATTCCCGGACCTTACAGAGCCCTCTATCAACACCTTCAATGAAAGATAGGCTCTGCCATAGCCAGGATTCCCAACCCAAGGCATCCACTCTCCCGAATCGTGACAGAGAGGGGCAGTTTGAAAGGGCACTACAGACGCCTGAGGAAGGACTGAGAACGAAAACTCTCCTCCCGCATAATATATCCAGTCCCCTACGAAAGAAGCAGATAATTACCAACCCTGTGCTTCACCCTGAACACAAGGTGACAGCCAGCCCAAACAGTCACCCGAGACAGTGTTTCCCAACCAGTGTGCCAGGGCACACCAGTGTGCCGTGAGCGATCATCAGGTGTGCTGTGGGAAATTGGAACCTCCAGGAAGGGGGGGGGGGGAGTCTAGTGTGTTGAAGTATAAAAACCCTAAGAAACCTACCTCTATAAAGGCACAAAACTACAAACACACACCCCTCCCCACCTGTTGTCTACTTGGTCTCTCCCTCTTCATGCATTGGGAAAGCTCGCCTCCCTTTCCCCAAGTAGAGACCTCCTCTTGCCTCCTGGGGGTTCTGTGTGGGAAGTTTGGACCAGTTCTATCATTGGTGGGGTTTAGAATGCTCTTTGATTGTAGGGGAACTATAAATCCCAGCAACTACAACTCCCAAATGTCAAGGTCTATTTCCCCTGAACTCCATCTGCATTCATATTTGGGCATATTGAGTATTCATGCCAAGTTTGGTCCTGATCCAACATTGTTTGAGTCCACAGTGCTCTCTGGATACAGGTGAACTACAACTCCAAAACTCAAGGTCAATGCCCACCAAACTCTTACAGCATTTTCCCTTGGTTATGGGAGTTCTGTGTGGGAAGTTTGTGTCTTTCTGCCATTCCTGCCAGGATATCTATGTTGTGCTCATTGAAACAGGCCCAGGTTTCACACTGAGTGTATAAATACATTTAAAAACATATTAACTATATGTATTACTGTGTTAGAGTGTTGTTTTTTGTCATTTTGGTTGGTGGTGTGCCCCAGGATTTTGCAAACGTAAAAAGTGTGCCACGGCTCAAAAAAGGTTGGGAAACACTGACATGAGAGACATAACAGCGAATGAGATTACTAGGGTCCCCCAGTGTGAGAGAACAAGAACAGTCACGAGGATCCAAAGTAACAACTGTGTTCTACCAGAAACAGCACTTGAGCTGGAGGTGGGAACTCCAGTGGAGTCACAATGACTTGTGCAGAATCCTTTTGAAAACACACCAGAGACCTCGCCTGATCCTAACAACTTGCATCCCGTCACTGACACGACTAAAACTCCTTTCTTGGAATATTGCGGGCACAGGGCTTATTAATCCCCCAGAGAATTTGGACTTCTTGAGAGGCTTTGACATTTTGGCGCTGCAGGAAACCTGGTTACCAGAGAAGGCCAAGCCAATACAACTTCCCGGATTTCTGAGTTGGCATAAAGAAGCTAAGAATTATTGTAAAATTGGAAGGGCCTCGGGGGGGCTGGCAATCCTTGTGAGGGCGGAATTGGGATGGAGGAGTATACCAGTGTTTCCCAACCAGTGTGCCGCGGCACACTAATGTGCCGTGAGCGATCATCAAGTGTGCCGTGGGAAATTGGAACCTTCAATATCCTTTCTTCCCCCTCCTAGCAGCTCTTTCTCCCTCTTTCCCTCCCCAAAGATCCTCCCCGAGGCAAAGGAAGAGCTCTGCCGAATTGCAGGGCCAGGCCCGCCTTGAGGAACCTCGACTCACCATGGCTCCAGCTCTCGCTCAGGGCTGCTTCAGCCTCCCGATGCTCCCAGGTTCGTTCACTGCCCAATTCACTGATGTGGAGCTTCCGGCTTTGGCTGTTCTCGCGAGAAATCCAAGCTAACGCGAAAACGCCGACTCAATTCTTTCCGCCCAATGCTCTGCTTTTGTGGAGGGAGGCAGAGAAAGAGGCCACACAGATCTACGAAACATATAGACTACCCACTCACAATTGAGCCTCTCCGCTTGGATTTTTTCTTTTTAACTATTTTACTGGATTGTTCGAGAGTTGCCCCCCCCCCCCAAGGAACTGTTTATAACAGCTTCATGGCATCCATAGTTACCCGGAAGCAAGTTTCACTCAGGGTGAAATTTCACAAGGGTCTGGAGAACAAGCCCTATGAGGAGCAGCTTGAAGAGCTGGGCACGTTTAGCCTGAAGAGAAGGCTGAGAGAAGACATGATAGCCATGTATAAGTATGTAAGAGGAAGTCATATATATGTTGTGTTCATTGAAACAAGCCCAGGTTTCACACTGAGTGTATAAATACATTTAAAACATTAACTATATGTATTACTGTGTTAGAGTGTCGTTTTGGTTGGTGGTGGAGAGGCAGTAGAGGAATAGCTGACCGATCTCAGGCCCTGTCTAAGCAGGGCCAGCCCTGGCTCGGAGTTGGATGGGAGGCCAACCAGGAGCCCCAGGTCGCTTCTAGCCTAAGATGAACCTTACAAATCTCACAAGTCAATAGAAAACCGGGAGGATCTGACTTTTGTCCCTTTGCCACAAATGCTGCAGGCCACAACTTCCAAAGCAATTGGGGAAAGGAGCCTTTTTGGACCGTTGCTTACAGCATCCCCCACCAGGGCCACCTGTTTCTAAGCCTGTTTAACAGTCAGCTTCTTGCAGTGAGAACTCATTGATTTCTTTGTACATGGGGCAAAAAACTAGGATATATTTACAGATATGTATGCATGTTTGTCCATTTGTGACACAAAGGCTGTTGCCAGGTGAAGTGGCGCTCTGTGATGTCACTGGGAAAGAAAGGTGATGTGTGTATGAGGAAAAGGAAAGAACGGCAGCGTGAGCAAAGCAAGGCAAAGTGAGCACAGCGAGGCTGGGAAGAAGGGAGCCCGAGTGGAGAAGAAAAATTAAGTGTTTGGCAGGAGGGGGAAGAAAGGGTGAGAAGGGGGAGGAAGAGGTCCATGTTGAAAGCTGGCATGGGCACACTTGGACCTTCCAGGTGTTTTGGACTCCAACTCCCACCATTCCTTGCAGCCTCAGGCCATTTCCTCCCCCCCCCCCCTCAGCCTCTTAAGCAGGAAAGGGCCTCAGGCTGTTAGGAATGGTGGGAGTTGAAGTCCAAAGCACCCAGAGGGTCGAACTTTTTCCATGCCTGTTTTAGGGATCTTAAAGTGGTGAGCCTCCTTCCAACATTGTGATTCTGGATCGAAAACAAACAACATAACATTGTTTGAGTCCACAGTGCTCTCTGGGCGTAGGTGAACTACAACTTCCAAACTCAATGTCAATTTCCAAGCAAACCCTTTCAGTACTTTCTGTTGGTAATGAGAGTTCAATATGACAAGTTTGGTTCAATTCCATTGTTGCAAGAGTTCAGGATGCTCTTTGATTGTGTGTCAACTATAAATCCTAGAAACTGTAACTCCCAAATGTCAAGGCCTATTTTCCCCAAGCTCCATCTGTGTTCACATTTGGGCATATTGAGTATTCATGCCAAGTTTGGTCCTGATCCAACATTGTTTGAGTCCACAGTGCTCTCTGGATATAGGTGAACTACAACTCCAAAACCCACCAAACTCTTATAGTATTTTCTCTTGGTTATGGGAGTTCTGTGTGGGAAGTTTGATTCCATTCCATCATTGGTGGAGTTCAGAATGCTCTTTGATTGTGGGTGAACTATAACTCAGAGTTGTTGCCGTTGCAAGAACTTCGTGTGTGTTTTTTGCCATTCCTGCCAGGATATCTGTGTTGTGTTCATCGAAACAGGCCCAGGTTTCACACTGAGTGTATAAATACATTTAAAAACATATTAACTATATATTACTGTGTTAGAGTGTCATTTTGGTTGGTGGTATGCCCCAGAATTTTGTAAATGTAAAAAATGGGCCGCAGCTCAAAAAAGGTTGAAAAACACTGCTTTAGAGAACAACAATGAAATACATGTAAGTTAAAATTTTAAAAAAATTGAGTAAAAATACACATCAAAACATATAATCACGCCATCCATAGTTGTAATCTCGGGTTTTTTCCAAAAATCATTAATCATACTTACATTATGGGCACTTGATTATCTTTATTATATATATATATATATATATATATAGAGAGAGAGAGAGAGAGAGAGAGAGAGAGAGAGAAAGTTTTGAATACATATGAATAAAAGAAAGAAATTGGATTGCGGCTAGGAAGGTTTAGGAATATAGGGAGGATTGAAGGGTTAGGGAAAGGGTTAAAATAGAAAGTGTTGGGGGTAATGGTTTAATAGGGAGTCCTGGGAGGAAAGTACTGGATAAGAGTAGTGAGAAAAGATAGTAAAAGGGTATTTTGTTGACCTCCATCTTCATTATTCACTGGGTTTTGTTCTTGCTTGTCTGGTACAGTCCTCTTTGTTCTCTAATATTTGTCACTTCTTTCTTACAGTTCATCTTCTTTAACTATATATCAACATTGGGTCTTCATATAACTCTTGAATGGTAATCAGTGTGTTGTCTTTTCCCCTTTACTTTTAGAATCCTTCAGGTAGAGGGTGAGAGTATCCATGTCCGTTGTCTGTTATTTGTCATATGTGTAAATAGGCCTGTAAGTTTCTTTTTTCTTATCTTCCTTGCTTGCCATTCTCTTTGGGGGATTCCAAACCTTCTTCATCCACCTCTAAGGCATCCCGTTTCGAAGATCCGTATCTTGTGGTCGCCTTTGTATTTACCTCCTTTCTTTGTTCTACTTCATCCCGAATTCTCTTTCTGTTGAACTGTACCACAACATCTCTAGCTTCTTTGTTCTTCCTTACATAGGAGTTGGAGACTTTGGATATTTTATCAGTCTCTTGATCCATCACCTCGTCTTCTCTTTGGGAAGCGGTGGCCACCAAATTCTTAGTTTTCTGTCTTATATCTTCCTTAGATTCTTCCAAGGTGTTTTTAAGTTTCCGCTGAGGATCTGATTCTCTTTGTTCTAATTCTTCTTGCATTTGTCCCCGTTTCACATTCTTCTCCGCTCTCTTCTGCAATTCTCCTTGTATTGCTTGCAGTTTTTTCCTTTGTTCTGTTTAATCTCTTTTGCTTCTTCGTAGACAATCGTCAGCTCCATTTTTATGGAAGTCACATCTTTAATGAGTTCAGTTCTCATATTCTGCAGTTGTTCTTGGACCATTTTATGTTGATGGAATTGTGTTATGTTGATATGATAGAATTGTGTTGATAGTTGTTGATGTTTTTGTCTTGGGCAGTTCTTGCCATTTGTACACTGCCTCGAGTTGCCATCGGGCTGAGAGAGGCGGTCTAGAAGCAAAGTAAATAAATAAATATGTTGCTTCTCTTATCGGACCGTCATTATTTCCATCTTCTTCTGATGCACCTATTGTTGCTCTCCTAATTTCTTTATTTCTCTAATGACGTCTTTTAAAGTCATTTCCTCTATTCCTGGTCTTCTTCTATGCAATCCCTTGGAATCTTTTAATTCTCTGTCCCATTCTTTTAGTGCTGACATGATTATTTATCAGTTGATATGTTCAATGGATGAATTTATTCTTCTCTATAGCAGCAAATTGGTAACTTAATTAGAGAAAGTTTTCTTTTATTGTATAATTTAAAATTAGTATTAATTTCCCCCCGTTAATTATTGGGTTATTAATTCATTAAAATCTTGATTTATTTTTATTTAATTCAGTCATTGTCAACCTGTGTGCCTCGGCACACCAGTGTGCCGTGGGGCATCATCAGGTGTGCCGTTGGAAAGCCTCTTCCCCCCTCCCCTCTTCCCCCCTCCCCCTCAGGGCGCCACGTGGCCAAGGGCGCAGGTGCCGCGGCCGCCAGGATCATGCACAGGCCAACCGAGGGGAAGGGAGTGGGGAGAAGAGAAGGAGGCCAGGAAGGGAGGCCACGCCTCTTTCCCCCGAGCATGCCTCTCCCCCCCTCCAGCAAGCGCGCGCGTAGCTCCCTTTCCTCCTCCAAGGCAGCTGCGTGTGCGCGCCCCCCTCCTTGCGCCAGGCCTGGAGGCGCGAAAAGCCTCCCCCGAGCTTCCTTGCCAGCTGGTGAGAGCAAAAGAAGCAAGGAGCAGGGTCGCAGCAAGAAGGGGGGGGCGTGGCCAGAGGCGGCTCCAATCGCGGCTGCATGCACACAGAGTTCTTGGTAAGCCGGTGAAGAGGGGCTTTTCTCCCATCCCTTTCTTCCTTCCCTCTTTCCTTCCTTCCCTACTTCCCATCTTTCTTCCCTTCCCTTCTTCCCCCCTTCTTCTCTTCTTCCTTCCTCTCTCCCTCCCTCCTTTCCCTTCCTTGCTTCCTAATCTCCTTTCTCCCCTCCTTCCTGCCTTGCCTTCCTTCCGTTCCCCCCTCCCTCCCTCTTTCCTTTTTTCCTTCCGTTCTTCCTTTTCCCCCTCCCTCTTTCCTTCCTTCCTTCCTTCCGTTCCCCCCTCCTTCCTTTTTTCCTTCCGTTCTTCCTTTCCCCCTCCCTCTTTCCTTCCTCCCCCCTCCCTTTCCTTTTTTCCTTCCGTTATTCCTTTTTCCCCCTCCCTCTTTCCTTCCTTCCTTCCGTTCCCCCCCTCCCTCCCACTTTCCTTTTTTCCTTCCTTCCTTCCGTTCTCCCCCTCCCTCTTTCCTTCCTTCCTTCCATCCATCCCTTCTTCGTCTCCTCCTTCCTTACTTCCTGCCTCACCCCTTTCCTTTCCTTTCTGGCAGGAGCGCACGAACGGAGCAGGGCTGGCTTCCCTCCTTCCCTCCCTCTTCATCATTGCAGGGTTTTTTTTGCTGTTGCTTGTGGGGCTTCTGTGTGGGAAGTTTGCCCCAATTCTGTTGGTGGGATTCAGAATGCTCTTTGATTGTAGGTGAACTATAAATCCCAGCAACTACAGCTCCCAAACGTCAAGGTCTATTTCCCCCAAACTCCATCTGTGTTCACATTTGGGCATACTGAGTATTCATGCCAAATTTGATCCAGATCCATCATTGTTAGAGTCCACAGTGCTGTCTGGATATAGGTGAACTACAATTCCCAACTCTGCTTTGAACTGGATTATCTGAATCCACACTGCCAGACAATCCACTTCAATGTGGATTTTATGCAGCTGTGTGGACACAGGGCCCTTCCACACAGCCATATAACCCAGAATATCAAGGCAAGTCATCCACATTATCTGCTTTGAACTGGATTATCCCAATCCACACTGCCAGATAATCCACTTCAAAATCCCACATTTTCCGCTTTAAAATTAAGGTTGTTGTTGTTATTATTATTAAGAGTATTATTACAACATTATTTAAAAGAATAAATTCAGGGGCTTATTATACTCACATTTAGTTGAATTCAGTCTTAAAATATATTATATGGCTCACTGATATAAATTTCCAAATATTTTGCTTTTATGACTCTCTGAGTCAAAAAGGTTCCTGGCACCTGGTATAGTGTTGTTGCATTATCCTTACAACCTTTCTTATTGTCCTCTGTTGTTTGTTGTGAACCTTCCTGGTAAAGAAATATGTAATTTCTTTATGCTTGTGTGTACTTGTGGAGATTGTCTGGTTTGCTTACTCTGGAACATGCAATAACCATCATTGGTGGGATTCGGAATGCTCTTTGATTGTAGGTGAACCAGAAATCCCAGAAACTGCAACTCCCAAAAGTCCAGGCCTATTTCCCCCCAAACTCCATCTGTGTTCATATTTGGGCATATGGAATATTCATGCCAAGTTTGGTCCAAATCCATTATTATTTGAGTCCACAGTGCTCTCTGGATATAGGTGAACTACAAATCCCAAACTCAAAGTCAATGCCCACCAAAACCTTCTAGTGTTTTTTGTTGGTCATGGGAGTCCTGTGTGCCACGTTTGGTTTAGTTCCATCATTGGTGGAGGACAGAATGCTCTTTGCGGGTGAACTACAACTCCCAAATGACAAAATCAATTTTTTGACTGATGGTCCCTCCTTGGGTTAGTATTAGTATGTTTTGTGGCCAAATTTGGCAGCAATTTGTCCAGTGGTTTTTGAGTCATGTTATTCCCACAAATGAACATTATATATGTATATGTATATATATATATATATAAATAAAGAGAGAGAGAGAGAGCACAACAGCACAGGCAGAAAAGCAAACATCACAGGGAAGCATGTCTGTGTAGGAGGGTGAACATTAGGAAGAACTTCCTGAGTGTGAGAGTTGTTCAGCAGTGGAACTCTCTGCCGCAGAATGTGTTTCCGTCTGGCTGCTCTCTTTCCAGCCGGCTTCCCTGAGGACCGGGTACGTTTTCCATGAGGAAAGGGTGACTGCAATAAAAACTAAACACAGAGAAAGTCTGACAGCTGTTGAGCAAGACCTCCGTGTGTGTCTTTCTACCATTCCTGCCAAGATATCCATGTTGTGTTCATCGAAACAGGCCCAGGTTTCACACTGAGTGTATAAATACTGTGTTAGAGTGTCATTTTGTGTCATTTTGGTTGGTGGTGTGCCCCAGGATTTTGTAAATGTGAAAAGTGTGCCTCGGCTCAAAAAAGGTTGAGAAACACTGATTTAATTGATCAGTTTTGCTACCACTCTGATTGATCAATTCTAAAATAATTCGTAGCTTAAGTGAATTAGATAATGATTCCTTTTCTTAATTAATTAGTTATTGCTCTCACTTTTATTAATTTTCCTCCACTGTTTCTCTTCTTGCTTGTTGTTTACCTTCAGCTTGCTTTCAGTTGCTTTTACAGTCCGTTCTTCACCTCCGTATTTCTCCTCCGTTGGCTTTCCTCTCCCTTAGCTGGGCGACACTACGCTCCCATCCGGGCTTCACTAGCTCTCTCCTTCTTCCTTGTCCCTTGAAATCCGCCTGCTTTTTTCCTCTCTATATTTTATCTCTTCAGGCTTTATTTCCGCCCTCAGAGCATGGCTTCGTCCCTTTGCTTTTAATTCCTTATCTGGTTCTATTACACACTTCCTTTTTGGCTTGTCCGTCACCTTTAGTTGCCCCCCTCTTGTTAATTACAGTTCCTGCCGATCTATCTCACTTCTGTTTCGATCTCTCTGGTTTTAAATGTTTATAGAGAAGCTCCAGGATAGTCTAAGCAACTCCGGCTCAAAGTCAATGATCTTTATTCTTCCTCCATCGCCATATATTCTCTTTAATACTCCATCCAGTATTCAATATTCAAACAATCAGATCTGTCCTTCAAGATATTTGTTAGAATTAATTTTGTTTAATTTATCTTCCGAATTTGATTTTTTAAAAACTCCTAGAGTAAAAATCTTATTCCTGTTCGGCTTCTCTTCTACCCGAGCTATATTGCAAACAAAGTGATCATTCTTTCCCATGTGAATATGAAGATTTTCTTAGTAACTTATAGTTACTTCATTGGCTGGTCTTTGTGCCTCGCCATTTTCTTCTTTGTTTCTTTAAAAAGTGAGCTGGGCTGGCAGTTCTTGCGAGCTGTTGATGTAAGCCTTCGCAAAGTATTGTATACCATACTATTCCAGGATCATTTATCCATCGCGGATTTAAGGCCTGGAAAATGCGGACTTTGCGAAGGCTTACATCAACTTACCTCTGGTAAAGGTGAGGAACTGGATAATCCATAATCGTTCATGCTACTAAGCAAAATATATTATATAGGCACCTGGGACTTTATAGAATACTAGCTGTACCCAGCCACGCTTTGCTGTGGCTTTGTTATTTTCTGTGGCCCAGTCTGTATATATGTGTTTTGTGTGTGTATATATATATATATATGGATGTGTGTCTATGTGTACATATGTGTGTGTGCATATGTGTGTTGTTATGTATATGTGTATATGACTATGCGTGTATGTGTGTAGTTATGTATATGTGTTTGTATATGTATATGCGTGTATATGTGTTTGTATATGTATATGCGTGTATATGTGTGTATGTATGTGTTTTTTTGTATATTTCTGTGCATGTGTGTATGTGTTCCTTTCTTCTCCACTCCTTCCTTTCCTCCATATTTTTTTTCCTTTTCCCTGCTCATCCTTCCTGCGTGCCTTCCTATTTTATTGGTTTTCTCCCCTCCTTCCTTCCTTCCTCCCATCCATCCTTCCTGTTTTCCTTTTTCCCCCCTCCTTCCTTCCATCCAGTCATGTTTTATATCCTTTTGTTTTCCTTCTTTTTCTCTCCTCCTTCCTTCCTTTTTTCTTCCTTTGTTCTCCCCTTCCATTCTTTTTTTCTTTCATTTATCGCTCACCTTTTTCTTCTCTGCCTCCTCCTCATCGCCGCCGTCGCCAGGGCTTCATCATCGGGCGTGTTGAGCAGGGAGGAGGTGAGCGAGGAGGAGGCGGGCCGGCTGCCTCTCCCTCAGGGCGTCTCCTCATCCGGCGGCCTTGTTCCTTTCCCGAAGGCCCAGCCTTTCCTAAGAGGAGGCCCTGGTCGGGCCCTGGTCTTAGGAAAGGCCGGGGCTTTGGGAGGGGGAGGGGCCCGCCTCCTGGCCCGCCCCCGCCAGGAAAGGAGCAAGGCCACCGGCTGAGGAGACGCCGGGGGGGGAGGAGGGAGGCGTGTCCGCCCCTGGCCGCCTCCTGGCCCCGCCCCGCCAGGGCCTCCTGGCCCCGCCCCGCCAGGGTTTGGAACCGGGCGGGAGCCCGGGAGGAGGGGAAGGGCTTGGGAGGGGGGCGTGTCCCGCCTCCTGGCCCCGCCCCCGCCAGGGTTTGGAACCGGGCAGGAGGGGAGGGGGGAGCCCGGGAGGCGGGGGGAGGGGCTTGGGAGGGAGGGTGTCCCGCCTCCTGGCCCGCCCCGCCAGGGTTTGGAACCGGGCGGGAGGCGGGAGCCCGGGAGGAGGAGGGGAGGGGCTTGGGAGGGGGGGCGTGTCCCGCCTCCTGGCCCCGCCCCGCCAGGGTTTGGAACCGGGCGGGAGGCGGGGGCGGGAGGAGGGGGGGGGCTTGGGAGGGGGAGCCCGCCCCCGCCAGGGTTTGGAACCGGGCGGGGAGGAGGGGGAGGGAGGGGGCTTGGGAGGGGGAGGCGTGTCCCGCCTCCTGGCCCGCCCCCGCCAGGGTTTGGAACCGGGCGGGAGGCGGGAGCCCGGGAGGAGGGAGGGGCTTGGGGGGAGGGGCTCCTGGGAGGGTTTGGACCGGGCGGGGGGCGGGAGCCCGGGAGGGAGGGGGGGGCTTGGGAGGGGGGGCGTCCCGCCCCTGGCCCCGCCCCCCAGGGGTTTGGAACCGGGCGGGGGAGGCGGGAGCCCGGGAGGAGGGGGAGGGGCTTGGGAGGGGGAGGGGCGTGTCCCGCCCTCCTGGCCCCGCCGGGGAGGCGCCAGGGGTTTGGAAGGCGTGTCCCGCCTCCTGGGGCGGGAGGCGGGAGCCCCGGGAGGGGAGGGCTTGGGGGAGAGGGGCTCCTGGCCCGGCCAGGGGGAGGCGGGAGGCGGGAGCCCGGGAGGAGGGGAGGGCTTGGGAGGGGGGAGCGTGTCCCGCCTCCTGGCCCGCCAGGGTTTGGAACCGGGCGGGAGGCGGGGCCCGGGAGGAGGGGGAGGGGCTTGGGAGGGGGGGAGGGGTGTCCCGCCCCTGGCCCGCCCCGCCAGGGTTTGGAACCGGGCGGGAGGCGGGAGCCCGGGAGGAGGGGGGAGGGGCTTGGGAGGGGGAGGCGTGTCCGCCTGCTGGCCCGCCCCGCCAGGGTTTGGAACCGGGCGGGGGCGGGAGCCCGGGAGGAGGGGGAGGGGGGGAGGGGGCCTGCTGGGGAGGGTTGGAGGGGTGAGCCCTTGGGAGGGTGGAGGAGTGTCCCGCCTCCTGGCCCCGCCCCGCCAGGGTTTGGAAGGGGCTGGGGGGGGGAGGCGGGAGCCCGGAGCCCGGGAGGAGGGGAGGGGCTTGGGAGGGGAGGCGTGTCCCGCCTCCTGGCCCCGCCCCCACCAGGGGGTTTGGAACCGGGGGCGGGAGGCGGGAGCCCGGGAGGAGGGGGGGGGCTTGGGAGGGGTGGAGGAGTGTCCGCCTCCTGGCCCCCCGCCCCATCAGGCCAGGGTTTGGAGCCCGGGCGGGGGGAGGCTTGGGAGGGAGCCCGGGAGGAGGGGGAGGGGGGCTTGGGAGGGGTGGACGGGGAGGCGGGAGCCCGGGAGGAGGGGGGAGGGGCTTGGGAGGGGGGAGGAGTGTCCCGCCTCCTGGCCCCGCCCCGCCAGGGTTTGGAACCGGGCGGGAGGCGGGAGCCCGGGAGGAGGGGGAGGGGCTTGGGAGGGGGGCGTGTCCCGCCTCCTGGGCCCGCCCCCCGCCAGGGTTTGGAACCGGGCGGGGAGGCGGGAGCCCGGGAGGAGGGGGGGGGCGTGGGCGGGGGAGCGTGTCCGCCTCCTGGCCCCGCCCGCCAGGCGTGTCCCGCCTCCTGGCCCCGCCCCCCCCGCCCGCGTTTGTAACCGGGCGGGGGGGCGGGAGCCCGGGAGGAGGGGGGAGGGGCTTGGGAGGGGGGAGGCGTGTCCCGCCTGCTGGCCCCGCCCCCACCAGGGTTTGGAACCGGGCGGGAGGCGGGAGCCCGGGAGGAGGTGGGAGGGGCTAGGGAGGGAGGCGTGTCGCGGTGGCAGGGGAGGTGGGAGGGGCTGGGGAGGAGGGGGAGGGTTTCCCTCCTCCTTCCAGGTCCCCCCGCCGCTCTGCCTGAGGAGGCGGAGGAGGCGCTCTGGCTGCCATGTGCGAACGTTTAGAACGTTCGCTGGCAGCCAAGTGGCCGAGGTTAGGAGTTCCGTTGGCAATTTTTGGGGTTCGTTTTTGGGTGCTGGGAGGTATGTAGGTCCGGTTTTTGCTGTTGTCTGTAGCGAGTGTAATGGTCCAGTAGGCTGCCAAGTTTGGTGCTTCTGCGACTTATAGTTTCTTTGTCTATATTCTTCTTTGCACGACCGCGTCTCCTTTATATATATAGATATTGCTTGTTGCTTATTTACATGCATTTCACTTATGAGAGTTTGACTTGAGGCTTTATGCATATATATATATATGTGTGTGTGTAAGATCAACAGTCTTTGTCCCTCCAGTATGTCTTAGGGAGTATCTCTTGGGTCAAATAATACTGTTCTTACTATTGTGGATTCTATGTCTATGTAGATTTGAACTCTCAGAGCTCTTTCCACACTCTGTGAATTTCTAGAATTTTTCCCTAGTGTGGGTCTTTTGATGCAAATAATGACTTGAATTACAAGTGAAACTCCATCCACACTCCAGACATTTATAAGGTTTCTCCCCAGTGTGAGTAATTTGATGTGAATGTAGAAATCCACTCTCAGAGGAAACCTTTCTTCACTCCAGGCATGTATAAGCTTTCTCCCCAATGTGAATCCTTTGATGTGAACGTAGACTTGAACCCCAAGTGAACCTCTGTCCACAGTCCAGGCATTTATAAGGTTTCTCCCCAGTATGAGTCCTTTGATGGAAACGTAGACTTGAAGGATGAGTGAAACTCTTTCCACACTCCAGGCATTCATGAGGTTTCTCCCCAGTGTGAATCCTTTGATGCAAACTTAGACTTGAACTCTGGGTGAAGCTCTTTCCACACTCCAGGCATTTATAGGGTTTCTCCCCAGTGTGAGTCCTTTCGTGTGAACCTAGATTTGACTTACGAGTGAAGCTCTGTCCACACTCAAAGCATTTATAAGGTTTCTCTCCAGTGTGAGCCCTCTGGTGCACATGTAGGTTTGCACTCTGAGTGAAGCTCTGTCCACACTTCAGGCATACATAGGGTTTCTCCCCAGTGTGAGTCCTTTGATGCAAACGTAGACCTGAATTATGAGTGAAGCTCTGTTCACACACCAGGCATTTATAAGGTTTCTCCCCAGTGTGGGTCCTTTGATGGCCACGTAGACCTGAATTACGAGTGAAGCTCTGTCCACACTCCAGGCATTTATAGGGTTTCTCCCCAGTGTGAGTTCTTTCATGTCTATGTAGACTTGAATTATCAGTGAAGGTCTTTCCACACTCCAGGCATGCATTGGGTTTCTCCCCAGTATGAATCCTTTGATGCAAACATAGCTTTGAATTACTTGTGAAGCTCCGTCCACACACCAGACATTTATAGGGTTTCTCCCCAGTGTGAATCCTTTGATGCAATCGTAGATTTCCACTGTGAGTGAAGCTCTGTCCACACTCCAGGCATTTATAGGGTTTCTCCCCAGTGTGAGTTTTTTTATGTCTATGTAGACTTGAATTATGAGTGAAGGTCTTTCCACACTCCAGGCATGCATACAGTTTCTCCCCAGTGTGGGTCCTTTGATGTTTGTGTAGATATGAACTACGAGTGAAGCTCTCTGCACACTCCACACACTTATAGGGCTTCTCCTCAGTATGAGTCCTTTCATGTTGCTGCAGATGATGCCTCTGAGTAAAACTCTTTCCACACTCCAGACTTTTAAATGCTTTCTCCTCCATGTCAATAGTAATATGTGTGTTGAATTGCAATACAGATGCTTGATGCTACTTTCTTCCTGTCTTCTGTAAGTGAAGTCAGGAATTCAGCAAGAGCATCACCTTGAGATTATTTCTTCCTATATTAATGGTTTCCCTACTGCACCCAAGAGCTGGCTCCCTAGAATCCTCATTTCCCTGGTGAAGAAAGAAGCAAAAGATCAGCAATGAAAGCCAGAAATCTTATTTACCTCCAAGATTTCCCCCCTTTCCTTCATGGGTCATGATGAAAATAGGAATACCAAGAAATGCAGAGAGCAGGGTCTCAAGCACATACACAGATGCCAACAAAGGCAATCACTGATTTCTAAACAAGAAGGAAAAGAATCCAGAAAGAAAAAAAAAGGATGGAGAATTAAAAGAATGAATGATAGAATGAAGAAAAGGTGACACCTAATACTTATCTCCCTTTGGCAAGATAAAGCACGGTATAATAATAATAATAATAATAATAATACTAATAATAATAATCTATATATATAAAGGAACAGTCGTCATGTGAAGACTACCTCAAACAGAGAAACCTAACAACGCAGAAACACAAAACTTGCCAACAGAAATAGGCCTCAAGCAAGGTACGTTTGCAGCAAAGAAACTCCCCCCCCCCAAAACCTAAAAGGCCCCAAAACGAGTAAAAAAAACCTACATTTCCCAGCCTCCTCCGGGGCTGCCAAGGACTCCCCAGCCTCTACATTCTGACAACATGATTGGCTGCCAATAAGGGCGGATTTGCATAACTGCTGTACTGGCCAGCCAACATGAACATTCCGACCCATAACAAACTGTCAGATGACAGCCAGAGCCTCCTCCAACACTTTCAAATCAGAAGACCATGATGGAGATCAACACCATTCAGGGGGAGCTCTTCTTCCTTTCCCAAAAGATCTCCAGTGGCTTGGAATTCCACATTAATAAGAGGACCATCCAGCAACAATGGGGTTTGCCAAGGAGGGTGCTCCAGCCCCTCTATATGCTGGCTCCAAGGGATGGAGGTCATCACCAAGTACCTTCTGATGCCCAGCGCTGGAAGAGCTCCCTCAGATGGCCTGTCCATGAGGAAAGCCTCATCGGACATCGACCAATGGGTGCAAAAGACACAGAGCAGGACATCTTGAAAAAGAGAGGAGCAGAAAGTAAGCTAGACATGAAGATCTTGAGAAAGGTGGCTAAAAGGATACGGAAAGGATTTTTAACAGTCCCCAACAGACACTTGACGCACCTGTGAAGATAGAGATCCCCTGACAGGAAAAGCCCTCCCCAAGCTGATCCATCCTGGCCATGGTACAAGTCAAACACAAAGGACTGCAGGCAAAGAGCTGAGGCACAAACATAAAACACCCAATTCACTAACAACAATTCCAACCTTTACATCCTCAGACTTTCTCGCATCTCCTAAATAGGGCACAGCAACGCGTGCCGGGTACCGCTAGTAATAATAATATACTTATAACCCGCCCTCTTCCCGTGAGGAGACTCAGGGTGGTTTCCAGGAAATAATAAAAACGGCAAACATTCAAGGCCAAGAACAGCCACACAGCAATAAAGACATAAATGATCTCACTATAACTTATAAAACCAACCAAAAATTAACCGAGAATGGAATTAGGTAAACATAATGTAACATAAGGAGTCACAGAATTAATCACAATACATTAAAATAAAATAGTATACCATGTCCAGCGGGCTGAGGTAGATCAACGCGAAGAAATACGTAAAAGGATATTAATCTCCGCCTCTCCATAAGATAGATTGCATATATATGTTTTTTAAAATTTTTAAAGGAGGAAAGTGGGGGGCATGTATATATTTTTAAAGATTTTATCTGACAATATATTTATTTACTGACACATACACACACAAAGACAACCCACCGCCCACAGTACAGAAACTCCACAACCTACCCACTACCTTGATTTCCATCACTTAACCTTGCGGAGTTTGTACACATTTTATTTAATCCTCTGTATTTCTAGCTGTATAAATTCTTCTTTTTTATTTCTTATGATCTCCTGTCAAGTATGCCAAGGCCAGCTTCCAGTTTCTTTTTTAAAAATTCATGATTTACATATGTCAAATTGGTAGAAATCTTATCCATCTGGGCATAATCCCACAATTAATCCTTCCGATTTTTAATGCTTAATATTTTTTCTGCCTTCTAATCTTTGGCAATCGTAATGCATGTCCCAACAGCACCTGGGAAAGTGGGTCTGTTCAAGTTTGGTGTTGATCATTCAATGGATGAGGGTCGCAGTAGTCTCAGAAGGTGAGTGAAGGTACTTCAAGTCCTGTCATCCATGGTCCATCCCCTCCAAACAGCACCAGGATGTAGAGTGGGTCATGAGGGCTTTGTGTGCCAAGTTGGTCTTGATTAGTCATTGAATGAGGGTCGCAGCAGTCTTGGGAAGTGAGTGGAGGTACTTCAAGTCCCATCATTCGTGGTCCATCCTCCTCAATACTGCACCAGAATGTAGAATGAGTCATGGGGGCTCTGTGTGCCAAGTTTGGTCTTGATCAGTGTTTGGATGAGGTTGGCAATGGTCTGGTGAAATGAGTGGAGGTACTTCAAGTCCCATTATCCGTGGTCCGCCTCGAACTGCATCAGGACGTCCATTGGGTCATGGGGCTTTTTTGTGCCAAGTGTGGTCATGATTATGCACTGGATGAGGGTCGCAACGGGCTTGGGAAGTGAATGGAGGTACTTGAAATCCCATCCTTCATGGTCCATCCTCTAAACTGCAGTAGGATGGAGTGTGGGTCATGGGGGTACTGTGTGCCAAGTTTGGTCTTGTGGTTCAGGGCCGCCTTGGTCTGTGGGGAATGAAGAGTTTGAAAGTACTACAAATCTCATAACCTGTGATGGTACTTCAAGTCCCATCATCCATGGTCCTCCCTACTCCAAACTGCAGTAGAATGAATCATGGGTCATAGGGGCTCAGTGTGCCAAGGTTGGTTACTGTTAATTCAGGCCATACACAATGTCCCATTAACTGAGGCCTAGTTAGGGAAATCAAGTTAATGAAGCCGTACTGTAAATTTTGGGCCTGGTTTGTGATTTGTAGGGCATACAGTGTTATCTGGGAAGTTAATTGGGTGAAGGTACTGCAAATCCCATCATTTGTGGCCCATCCTGTCCTAAACTCTCTTTTGGGGCCTGTAATGTTCTGGCCTGCTCTGCTGGTAATTGGTAACTTTAAAAGGCCAAATGGCAGGCAGCCGTTTTCTAAAAGCTGAGGGGAGGAGAAAACAGGAATCCATTTTGTTTTCACAGAGCCAAGTGGGGAGGGAATGTTGATGGTGCATTTTCCCCTCAGTGGGAAGAAATCCTGTTGTTTGAATGTAGAGGCCTGGATTCTGGGATGCTGGCTAATCAGTGGCAATCAATGCCCTCTGTTTGGTGCCTTAGAATTTTGGAGTGGCGAGGCTGGCCAATCAAAGGACTTTATGCAAATAGCTGCCACATTTTTCCCCTCAGTGGGAAGAAATCCTGTTGTTTGAATGTAGAGGCCTGGATTCTGGGATGCTGGCTAATCAGTGGCAATCAATGCCCTCTGTTTGGTGCCTTAGAATTTTGGAGTGGCGAGGCTGGCCAATCAAAGGACTTTATGCAAATAGCTGCCACATTTTTCCCCTCAGTGGGAAGAAATCCTGTTGTTTGAATGTAGAGGCCTGGATTCTGGGATGCTGGCTAATCAGTGGCAATCAATGCCTCTGTCTGGTGCCTTAGAATTTTGGAGTGGCGAGGCTGGCCAATCAAAGGACTTTATGCAAATAGCTGCCACATTTTTCCCTCAGTGGGAAGAAATCCTGTTGTTTGAATGTAGAGGCCTGGATTCTGGGATGCTGGCTAATAGAATTTTGGAGTGGCAAGGCTGGCCAATCAAAGGACTTTATGCAAATAGCTGCCACATTTCCGCCCTTCCGCCCTCCGCACACATACAAACATTCCGTTTTATTAAGGCAGTGCTGTCCAACTTCTAACTGGCCAAGGGCCGGATTCCAGGTCACTGATGACCTGGGGGGCCGCCCGGCCCCGCCCCTGGCCCCGCCTGCCGGGAATCTTTGGAAGAGAGGGAGGAGCCACGCGGCACCCCCCTCCCTTCCAAGGCATCCTAGCCACAGATGAAGCTGGCGGTTTGGCCGGCTTCAGCTGCTGCCGGGATGCCTTGGAAGGGAGTGCCGCCGGGGGACCCCCTCCCTTGCAAAGCATCCCGGCAGCCGCAGAAGCCGGCGCTGGCTTCAGCCGCTGCTGCGCGATGCTTTGCAAGGGAGGGGGTGCCGCCGGGACCCCTCCCTGCAAAGCATCCCGGCAGCCGCAGAAACCGGCGCTGGCTTCAGCCGCTGCTGCGATGCTTTGCAAGGGAGGGGGGTGCCGCCAGGGACCCCCCTTCCTTGCAAAGCATCCCGGCAGCCGCAGAAACCGGTGCTGGCTTCAGCCGCTGCTGCGATGCTTTGCAAGGGAGGGGGGTGCCGCCGGGGACCCCCCTCCCTTGCAAGCATCCCGGCAGCCGCAGAAACCGGTGCTGGCTTCAGCCGCTGCTGCGATGCTTTGCAAGGGAGGGGGTGCCGCCGGGGACCCTCCCTTGCAAGGCATCGGCGCCAGGCGATAGAGGGAAGAAGAGGGCGGTGCAGGGAGGAGGAGCTAGCCCTCTTCCTCCTTCTTGTACCACCCCTTGTCCCTCTTCACCGCGCCCGATGCAATCGGCGGCGCGGAGAGAGGGACGAGGGGCGGTGCAGGGAGGAGGAGCTAGCCCTCTTTCTCCTCCCTGCCCCGCCTCCCCCTCGGCCGCCATTTTTTTAAAAAAAAATTTAGATTTTTTTTTAAAAAAATTAAAAATGGCGGCTGGGGGCATAGCTGGGGCCGTGCCCAACAGGCTGGGAGGCCGTATCCGGCCCCAGGGCCGCCAGTTGGGCAGCCCTGTATTAAGGTATACAGATAAGTTGTCCCTAATTGAAGTTGCCACTGCAAATGTTAAGCCTTTGTTCAACAGGTTTTCTCAAATGTCGAAAACTATACTTCTCCCTAGATCTTTTGTCCATGAAATCATGATTTTTTTGTGACTATCTTCCAAATTGTAACATAGGATATATTTGTACAATCTGGCTATTGGACTTTCCCCCCTTTACCTAGTATAATTTTCAGTTCTGATTTTTGGGGGGCAAATCCCCTTTTTGACTCTTTCGTATAATTGTGGATAGTGGAACCAGTCTTTGATACCCAGTTCGTCTTTCCCCCTCAACATCCTGATGAGTATTTCCCCGTATGTTCTGACATCATCCTTAGAGGTGGGGCTCGCAATAGCTCCTATTGGTCTCACCCACAGGGGTGTTCTTGGTTCCATACCTAACATGTACCTGTTCCAGACGTCTATTAGGGTTCTTCTAATTATATGTTTATTAAAAGCCTTATTTAATCTCATTCATACCATAGATATGCATGCCACCCGTATCTTATTCCGTGTCCTTCTAAATTAAGTAGGTTTGTATTCTTGAATTGTATCCAGTCTCTGACTCAGCTCATGCAGACACCTTCTTAGCATGTTTTTAGGTCTGGTAAATTAAGCCCCCCTCCCCCCCTTGGCATCATATAATCATTGAGTTGAAAGAGACCTCATGGGCCATCCAATCCAATCCCCCACCAAGAAGCAAGAAAATCACAATCAAAGCACCCCCATCCAGCCTCGGTTTGAAAGCCTCCAAATAAAGAGCCTCCATCACAATCCGGGGCAGTGAGTTCCACTGCTGAACAGCTTGCAGTCAGGAAATTCTTCCTAATATTCAGGTGGAATCTCCTTTTCTGTACTTTAAACCCATTATTCCACATCCTAGTCTCCAGGGTAGCAAAAAACAAGCTTGCTCCCTCCTCCCTATGACTTCCTCTCACATATTTATACATGGCTATCATATCCCAGGTTATATGGCTGTGTGGAAGGGACCTGAGAGAAATAGAGTTTGGGAAATTGAGACAAGGAAGGGGGGGGGAGGAGGCCCTGCTGCAGCCATTGTAAAGATGTTTTGGGGGATCTGTTTCCTGGCAGAAATTGCACTAAAAAGGGGGTGGAGCTTCCATGGAGCCTGTTCTCAACCGGGAAGAATGGAGTGGATGAGGCAGGATGGGAAGCACCAAACAAAGGACGTAGAGAGGCAATGAATAGTCCATGCTCTGGCTACATCCCGTATAGATTACTGCAATGCTCTCTATGTGGGGCTGCCTCTGAAGACTGCTCGGAAGCTTCAATTGGTTCAACGTACAGCAGCCAGGTTGACAACAGGAGCGACAATCAGGGAGCAGAATTCAAAGTGCTGGTTTTGGCCTTTAAAGCTCTAAAGAGTTCTGGTCCAACTTACTTGTCCGAACGCATCTCTCCCTATGAACCATCAAGATGCTTAAGATAATCCGGAGAGGCCCTGCTCTCGGTCCCGCCTGCTTCGCAGGTGCGTCTGGAGGGGACAAGAGACAGGGCCTTCTCAGTAGTGGCTCCTCGGCTTTGGAACTCCCTTCCTAGTGACATCAGATCGGCCCTCACCCTCCTGACATTTCGTAAGAAAGTCAAGACTTGGCTGTTCGAGCAAGCATTCGCAGACGAACTTGATCAAGAACAAAGGATTAGTATGACGATGAAACGGAAACCGATTTTAAGATTGTGGAGCTGAGATTTGTATTTTGTAGTTTTAATTGCTAATTTATATGGTTTTATATGATTGTTTTTATCTTATTATGATGTGTTGTATGTGGGCACTTGCTGCCGCCTGTTCACTGCCTTGAGTCGCCTTCGGGCTGAGAGAGGCGGTATAGAAGCATGGCAAATAAATAAATAAATCTCAGGCCCCTGCCAAATAATCCAGTCCAAAGCAGATAATCTGGATTTGATATGGCGGTGTAGAAGGGGCCATAGTGACATCATGAATAATTTATTATTTATCATAATAGTAGCGGTGACAGCAACACAGTAATAACATTAACAGACAATATTAATAGTACTGACAATGACGATAACAATAATGGCATCACCGCTACCTCTTTTGGCAGTACTACTAATAATAACCACAACAGCAATAATAACAAACAATATATTCTGGCTACTTGTCCTCAGTTCCCTAAAGTAGTGTTTCCCAAACAGTGTGCCGGGGCACACTAGTGTGCCGTGAGCCAGAGCCGTAGCCAGGATTTTGATGGGGGGGCTGAGACTGGGTGGAAGAGGGTCTAGCGGCTAGCCTAGCAAACCTTTTGTATTGTTATCCCAATAACCCCATTAATGTGGGATATAATGAGCATGGTGATCAGATCATGATATGAATAAACATAACAGTTTAAATAATGTACCAGTAAGGCCTTCTCGCGGACCACATGCCTGCCGTGCGCGATCATCAGGTGTGCCGTGGGAAATTGGAACCTCCAATACCCTTTCTTCCCCCTCCTGCCGAACACTTTTTCTTCTCCACTCGGGCTCCCTTCTTCCCAGCCTCGCTCTGCTCGCTTTGCCTACGCTGCCGCTTCTGTGGGAGGGGGGAGGGAGGAAGACGTGACCCGTGCGGGTGTTACTGCGCAGACTCGCCCCACATCTTCCTCCCTCCCCTTGTAGCACAGCAGTTCTCGTTTGTGCCTGGAGGGCAGGGAACGGGTCCCGGGGTGCCATTAGCATTAGGGCCTGCAGCAGCAGATGTGGATTCAGAGGATGAGCTAGATGACTGGGGTGAAGCACAGGGCCCTTCGGATGGGCCTCAATCGCCTACAGAGAGTCTGGCATGGGATGAGATGATGTTTGGGCCTAGCATAGATTCCGATCACCAGGTGGAGATGGGAAGCAGCGAAGGGAGTTATGAACACCCAGGGGGGAGGAATTCCCAAGACCGTGATAATGTAAACATGGAAGAAGCCGAATGGGAAAGCGCAAGGGAGGAAAGTTCCCAGGAAGATAGCGACACAGCTGTTGAGAGGCAAGGTCGTTCCTTCGATAGGAGACGAGACATTGAGTCTTCCCGAAGGGCTTGGTCTAGGGCCCTAGACCGACCGAGGTCCGTGAGCAGAGATTGGAGACGGAGAAGCCTAGAGCGTCGCGGACCTCGGCCGAAGGATTAAGTACAAGGGCCGTGGGAACGCATCTTCAGTTCTCCGGCCACGTCGTACCTGTACTGGCGAAACGGAGTAGGACCACAGGCGGTGGTCACCATGCATTGCCTTGCTTTACCTTGCCTTGTTCCTGATTCACATTGGTTTGCGAAGCCTTGCTTCTTTCCTGATTCGCATTGGTTTGCGGAGCCCTGCCAAGCTTTGAACTATTTGCTACCTTTTGGACATTGATACTCTAAGCCTTTTGGATACTCTTTTGGACACTCTTTTTATATTGGACTATATTCTTAAGCTGTTTTTATACTCAATAAAGTAGTTAGCCTCTAGTACGTCTCCGTGTGTGTGTTTAAGGGGCCGGTAAGTCCGTGATTGTGACACCCCTCCACAGTGCTCTCTGGATATAGGTGAACTACAACTCCAAAACTCAAGGTCAATGCCCACCAAACTCTTATAGTATTTTTTCTTGGTTATGGTAGTTCTGTGTGGGAAGTTTGATTCCATTCGATCATTGGTGGAGTTCAGATTGCTCTTTGATTTCGGGTGAACTATAACTCCCAGCTGTTGAGCAAGACCTTTGTGTGTGTCTTTCTGCCATTCCTGCCAGGATATCTATGTTGTGTTCATCGAAACAGGCCCAGGTTTCACACTGAGTGTATAAATACATTTAAAAACATATTAACTATATGTATTACTGTGTTAGAGTGTCATTTTGTGTCATTTTGGTTGGTGGTGTGCCCCAGGATTTTGTAAATGTAAAAAATGTGTCACGGCTCAAAAAAGGTTGGGAAACACTGCCCTAAAGGACACAGATTCTGTCTAAGTATGGCCAGCCCTGGCTTGGACTTGGATGGGAGGCCACCCAGGATCCCCAGGTCACTTCTAAGATAAACCTTATAAATCTCGTAAGTCAATAGGAAACCAATTGCCCCAAATGCTGCAGGCCAGAACTTCCAACACAATGAGGGAAAGGAGCCTTTTTGGATTGTCACTCCCAACATCCACCACTAGGGCCACCTGTTTCTAAACCAGTGATGGGCAACCTTTTGAGCCTGGTGTGTCAAAATTCACCAAAAGTCAGAGCATAATTCAAGTGGTGTGTCACTTCAAAAAAAAACCCATAATGTTGCAATATTTAGTTTAAATAACAAAAATATATAATTGTAATATATAACTATATTTAATAAACCATGTTGGTCTTGATATTATTTAACTTGTGTGGGGTGCTGTGAACTAAGATAATTGGGGAGGGAATACTTTAACTAACCTGCCTATTCATGACTTTTTTGTTGTTGAATTTCATTGGTTAAATCTTCAATTGAAGGTTGGTATTTTGTACACTTCAAGCCCAAGCAAACACTATTAACTTCCTCTGTCAGTTGGTTTCTTTTGTTGGTTTTGATATAATTTAATGCTGAGAATAAGGTCTCACAAAAGTACGTAGAGAGAAAAATGTGAGTAAAGTCATTGCTATATTTTTGTGCTAAAGGTTATCGGTTCCAGGCACTCCAAATTTCCTGTTCATCGTGGCACTCCTTTTGATTCTCCAAGCAGTACCTTTCCAGATTCTCAACCTGTCAAGGAACTCAACACATAGCTGCTAAGCCCCATAGAATGAGGTTGGTAATGGCAGAATGGGGTTGGCCTGGATAATCTTTGGGGTCTCTTCCAACACTAGGTTCTATGTATTTATTATTATTATTTTAATAAACATAAAGATAATAATAATATAAATTTTATTTGGGTTGTTGTGAGTTTTCCAGGTTGTCTGGCCATGTTCCAGAAGCATTCTCTTCTGACGTTTCACCCACCGAAGCGGAGCACGTAGAAGAGGCCAGAGGATGCATCTACACTGGAGAATTAACAGAGTTTTATTATATTATTGTTGTTGTTGATACTGAGGATCAAGGGGGCAAAGCTAGGATAGTTTCCCTTGCCCCACACACTCTGCCTCCTTTTTACAGGGGGGAGATAAAGCAGGATATGAATATAATAATAATAATCTGAAAAGCCTTAATTTGGACACAACATCAATCCACATTTATAATATACTGGTAGTGTATTATATATATTATAGTATAATAATATAGTGCAATATAATATATATTAAGGGTATATTATATATTACATGAAATATTACTAATAATATTGTAGTATAGTACAATATGATAATGTATAATAATATATTAATTGTATATATATTACATGTAATAGTACTGATATTATTGCAGTATAGTGGTATAGTACAATATATTACTATTGCTATGCTAATAACATAATATATTATATATACATATAATATTAATATTATAATATAATACTACTAATAATTGATTTGTCAAGAGAGGTTCAGTTTTAGGCCTTTTTCACACAGCTGTATAAAATCCACATTATCTTCTTTGAACTGGATTATATGGCAGTGTGGACTCAGATAATCCAGTTCAAAGCAGAGGAGTGCGGCTTGGGTGTGGGCAGTGAAGACACTTTGGGAGTGGGGAGGGCAGCTTGGGTGTGAGGAATGGATAGGGAAGGCATTTTGGGATTGCAGCTGGGGTGCAGGGAGGGCGGTTTTGGTGTGGGGAATGAGCAGGGAAAGTGGCTTGGGCAGTGAGGGTGGCTTAGGTGTGGGGAGTGGGCAGGGAGAGAAGCTTGGGAATGTGGTGTGGGAGTGGGCAGGGAGGGCAGCTTGGGTGTGAGGAGTGGGTAGGCAGCTTGGCATTACAGCTTGGGTGTGGGGGGTTGGTATGGGGTGTGGGCAGGGAGAGGGAGGGGAGCTTGGGAATGTGGCATGAGCATGGAGGGCGGTTTTGGTGTGGGGAGTGAGCAGGGAAGGTGGCTTGGGCAGTGAGGATGGCTTAGGTGTGGGGAGTGGTCAGGGAGAGGAACTTGGGAATGTGGGTGTGAGCAGTGGTGAGCAGGGAGGCTTGGGTGTGAGGAGTGGGTAGGGAGGGCATTTTGGGATTGCGGCTTGGGCGCAGGGAGGGCGGTTTTGGTGTGGGGAGTGGGCAGGTAAGGCGGCTTGGGTAGTGAGGGTGGCTTAGGTGTGGGTAGTGGGCAGGGAGAGGAGCTTGGGTGTGTGAGTGGGCAGTGAGGGTGGCTTAGGTGTGGGGAGTGGGCAGGGAGAGGAGCTTGGGAATGTGGCTTGGGTGTGGGGAGTGGGCAGGGAGGGCGGCTTGGGTGTGAGGTGGGTAGGGAGGGCATTTTAGGATTGTGGCTTGGGCGCAGGGAGGGCAGTTTTGGTGTGGGGAGTGAGCAGGGAAGGCGGCTTGGGCAGTGAGGGTGGTCTAGGTGTGGGGAGTGGGCAGGGAGAGGAGCTTGGGAATGTGGCTTGGGTGTGGGGAGTGGACAGGGAGGGCGGCTTGGGTGTGAGTGGGTAGGGAGAGCATTTTGGGATTGCGGCTTGGGTGTGGGCAGGGAGGGCGGCTTGGGTGTGAGGAGTGGGTAGGCAGCTTGGCATTACAGCTTGGGTGTGGGGGGTTGGTATGGGGTGTGGGCAGGGAGAGGGAGGGGAGCTTGGGAATGTGGCTTGGGTGTGGAAAGTGGACAGAGAGGGCGGCTTGGGTGTGAGGAGTGGTAGGCAGCTTGGCATTGCAGCTTGGGTGCAGGGGGCGGTTTTGGTATGGAGGTGGGCAGGGAGAGCAGCTTGAGAATGCGTCTTGGGTGTGGGGAGTGGGCAGGGAGGGCAGCTTGGGTGTGCGGAGTGGGTAGGCAGCTTGGCATTACAGCTTGGGTGTGGGGGGTTGGTATGGGGAGTGGGCAGGGAGAGGGAGGGGAGCTTGGGGATGTGACTTGGATGTGGGAGTCGGCAGTGAGGGTGGCTTAGGTGTGGGGAGTGGGCAGGGAGGAGAGCTTGGGAATGTGGCTTGGGTGTGGGAGTGGGCAGAGGCTGGCTTGGGCATGGGGCTTGGGCAGTGAAGAGAGAGGGCCCCAATGCTGTAACATTCACAACTGCTTGGCACAAACAAGGGTTCTTTCCTTTGAAACTGGACATCCCACAGATATTCTGCACACCCCACTCGCTTGACCTCAAAGTGAACCTCTGAAGATGCAGCAGGCAAAACGTCAGGAGAGAGTGAAAACTCACAGCAGCCCAGTGATTCCGGCAATGGAAGCCTTCGACAATACAATAACAATAATTGTGTTTCTTACCCGCCTCCCCTTGGGCCTCGAGGCAGGTTACAGCAGAACTAAAAGGCATCGTAAACAATAGAAAAAACCATAAAATACAAATGCTAAGCAGTATTTCTATAAAAAGCTAAAAGGCGCACACTGAAAGGTGTATCTACAAAATACATCTTAAAATACACAGGGACAGAGATCAAAACACAAGACAGAGTTTGAAACCCATGCTCAAAATATGAATGCAGGTTGTGCAAGGTGACTCCAGAAGGGCCCGGATGTCTCTCCCTCCCTCTCCCTCTAGGCCTGGCCTCCAGGGGAGGGAATCCCTCAGGAAAGAGGAGGCTGCGGCTGAGGGAAAGGCCTCCCTCCCCAGGAAAGGCCTAGGCCTCTCTCTCTCTAGGCCTGGCCTCCAGGAAGGGAATCCTCAGGAAAGAGCAGGCTGTGGCTGAGGGAAAGGCCTCCCTCCCCAGGAAGGGTCTAGCCTCTCTCTCTCTCCCTCAAGGCCTGGCCTCCAGGAGGGAATCCCTCAGGAAAGAGGGGGCTGTGGCTGAGGGAAAGGCCTCCCTCCCCAGGAAGGGCCTAGGCCTCTCTCTCTCTCTCTAGGCCTGGCCTCCAGGGAGGGAATCCCTCAGGAAAGAGCAGGCTGTGGCTGAGGGAAAGACCTCTCTCCCCAGGAAAGGCCTAGGCCTCTCTCTCTCCCCCGGCCTGGCCTCCAGGAAGGGAATCCCTCAGGAAAGAGCAGGCTGTGGCTGAGGGGAAAGGCCTCCCTCCCAGGAAAAGGCCTAGGCCTCTCTCTCTCTCTCTCTCTCTCTCTCTCCAGGCCTGGCCTCCAGGGAGGGAATCCCTCAGGAAAGAGGGGGCTGTGGCTGAGGGAAAGGCCTCCCTCCCCAGGAAAGGCCTTGGCCCCTCTCTCTCTCTCTAGGCCTGGCCTCCAGGAGGCCTGGCCTCCAGGAGGGAATCCCTCAGGAAAGAGGGGCTGTGGCTGAGGGAAAGGCCTCCCTCCCCAGGAAAGGCCTAGGCCTCTCTCTCTCTCTCTCTAGGCCTGGCCTCCAGGAAGGGAATCCCTCAGGAAAGAGCAGGCTGTGGCTGAGGGAAAGGCCTCCCTCCCCAGGAAAGGCCTAGGCCTCTCTCTCTCTCTCTCAAGGCCTGGCCTCCAGGGAGGGAATCCCTCAGGAAAGAGGAGGCTGTGGCTGAGGGAAAGGCCTCCCTCCCCAGAAAGGCCTAGGCCTCTCTCTGGCCTCTAGGCCTGGCCTCCAGGGAGGGAATCCCTCCCCAGGAAAGAGGAGGCTGTGGCTGAGGAGGCTGTGGCTGAGGGAAAGGCCCCCCTCCCCAGGAAGGTCCTAGGCCTCTCTCTCTCTCTCTCTAGGCCTGGCCTCCAGGGAGGGAATCCCTCAGGAAAGAGGAGGCTGTGGCTGAGGGAAAGGCCTCAGGCCTGGCCCCAGGAAAAGGGGGCCTAGGCCTCAGGAAGGGCCTCTCTCTCTCTCAAGGCCTGGCCTCCAGGGAGGGAATCCCCCTCAGGAAAGAGCAGGCTGTCTCTCAAGGGCTGAGGGAAAGGCCTGAGGAAAGGCCCCTCCCCAGGAAGGGCCTAGGCCACTCTCTCTCTCTCTCTCTCAAGGCCTGGCCTCCAGGGAGGGAATCCCTCAGGAAAGAAGAGGGAAAGGCTGCCCAGGCCTCTCTCTCTGGGCCTGGCTGAGGGAATCCCTCAGGAAAGAGGGCTGTATCTCCCCCAGGAAGGGCCTAGGCCCTCTCTCTCTCTTTAGGCCTGGCC
>JARBWK010000003.1:3971310-4288810 GCA_030556195.1 Anolis apletophallus | reverse complement strand
AACACTGCCTTTTGTAGTTGAGCCTGAGGCTGAGAGGGAGGAGTCTTTAGCTAGGAATGCCAAACGGTCTACTTGTGAGCAAGAGTCGGAAGAGGAGCAAGAAAGGAAGAGATTGAGGCAAATACTTAGCGATTCTTCTGGGGATGAAACGTTTTTGGGTTTTTCGGAGGATGAAGGGAGTGGGGATGAGGAGCAGTCATTGGAAGGTATTGATGAGGGTCCACAGAGTACTGAAGGAGACTCTAATGAGATGGATTATTAGACTAAGGTGCAACAAATACAGGATGTCTGCTTGGAACCCACTAGCAGTGATTCGTTTGCAGGGTTCATGGGAGATGGGAGTTGGAGTGCTGGGAATGGGTCTCATGGGGACTGTTGGGGAGAGTTGAGTCGTCGCAGGAGACGGATCGCCTGGAGAGAAAGACAGAGGGCAGCATGGGAGGAGATGCTGGCAGCTGAAGGAAATGGGGAAGGGGCTTTGGTGCAATCAAACCCTGAGAAGGACTGAATAAAGAGGGTTTGCACTTCACCATTCCTTGCAGCTGGCAAGGTGTTGTTCTTGCTATCCAGGCTGTTCCCTTCTGTGCTGGGTTGCTGCTGGACTGATCGTTGGACAGACTGTGGACGTGGAATTCTGGATCTTGGTATTGTATCTCATGGGCTTCCGCATCTTTGTATCCTGCTTTTGGCTACACCACCTTAAATCCCTTCTGTGCTAGATTTCCCTGCTTTTTCGTTTTGGACTCTGGATTGAGTTGACTTTGCTTCTTCGTCTACATTCCTCCTGGTTTGATGTAAGGACTGACTGACAACTCTACTCATCCTGTTTTCCTCCTGGCATGACGTTTGGACTGTGTGACGACACTACTACTTCTTGACAACGCTGTTACCATTTGTTTGTTACTCTACCTTGGAGTAGCCTGTTCTTCTTGGCTGGTTGTGACCTTGGGCTGCACGCACACACACTCTCAGCCTCATTTCCTTTTGTGAAGGAGTTAGAACTTGGAGTTTTCTACCTTTTGGTTTGTTTCATCATTTTGCTGTGGCTTTTATCATACTTGAGACGCTATGAGAAGCTTTGGGGCTGTTGCTAATAAATTATGTTTACTTTATTGTGCCTGGATTCTTAAGGTGGTCTGGTTCACGACAATACCTTATGCCACTCATTGGCAAACTTGGGCCCTCCAGGTGTTTTGGACTTCAACTCCCACAATTCCTAACAGCCGACCGGCTTTTGTATTTGATCGCACGTTTGACACTTCCCAAGTGTCTGGGACTGTGTCATGTATTGGCAAATAATGTGTGCAGATCCGATTAGGGTGGCCTTTTGCAACTGACAGGTGGTGGTCTGGTCAGCGTCGATTGTTTTTAAGTGCAGGCCAAGGTCTTGAGGCACTACACCCAGTGTGCCGATCACCACTGGGATCCCCTTGTGCCAGAGTCTTTGCAGTTCGGTTTTTAAATAAAACAGAGGTCCTCCTGGTCAGTCACAAGGCCGAACAGGGCCTAGAGTTACAGCCTGTGCTGGATGGGGTTACACTCCCCTTGAAGGCACAGGTGCACAGCTGGGAGTCCTCCTGGACTCATAGCTGAAACTGGAACCTCAGGTTGTGATGGTTGCTAGTAGGCCTGGGTAGGTTCATCGCAATGCTCATGAATTCGGATTTAATTCACCTTTGAAGCGGTTTTGAAGCAATGTAAGCAACCCGGAAGTGAATTTGCCATTCTGAAGCCACCATTTCCGCCATTTTCGGAAAGGAATCGGCATTAGATTCCCAGCCCTCCCGAGGTGCTTTCCTCTCGTTGGCTGTTTAACCCAGTTTGTAGGCGGATGCCATTTCCTCCAGCCCGCTTTGGCCGCCCCGCCAGCATCCTCTGCCAACAGCCTTTGCAGCGGGCAAGGAAGGAAAGGCAAAGCGTGGAGAGGAGCCCCTGCAGATCCCCAGCCTCCTTGGAAAGGGATTCCAGCCTTTTGCTGCCTCCTCAGTGGAGATCTCTCTCTCTCTCTCTCTCTTGTCCCAGGCCGCCGCCAGGCCCTCTCCCCCGCCCAAGTGGAGGAGGCCTCCTTCTGGGGCAGGCGCCTGCAACCGGGCGCGCTCTCCTCCGCCAGCGCCCATCCTGGGAGGGAGGGAGACCTCGCTGGAGGTTTCCTCCCAGAAGCACGCTCCTCCCGTTTCCTCCCAGAAGCACGCTCTCCTGACGTTTCTCCCTCAGGGGCGGGCTGAGACAACATTTGTTTTGGGGAGGGGGGGTCTGTGATCTGCGCCCCCTTCGGCTTGCACTCCTAGGCCATGGCCTAGGGTGGCCTTATGGGTAATACGGGCCTGACATCCGATTATTATCATACAATTATATTACATTAAACAAGGTTGGTATGCAATTCATAAGTACTCCCTAACAGTCTCTCGCTCCTTGAATGTGAATGGAGAATGTAGCCCGAATGTATCAAATAATAATAATAATATCAATCCCCATGATATATTAATATTATTACAAAGTCCCATGAATTAATAACAGGCAGGAGTTTCTTGCTCAACCTCTTTCCAGTTGCTAGGCAACTCGGAGTTTACTTTTGGGAGGATTTTGGAGAGAAAACCTGGAGCGAGAACACCTCTGCATCCACTGACACTGCAAGGATGTTAGCTTTACATTGCAAATGTCCCTTTCCATTGCGAACAGCCATTCCTGATACATTTGATTCCACATACCATAATCCCCAGTCAACACAGTTGTGGAAGTTGGGCATTGTTGTAGTCACATTTGGAGATCGGTCCAGGCCCAGAATTACAGAGTATAGTTGGAGGGTTAGCAAAACCCCCGAAGGACAGAATCAGACTGGCGAAGTGACGAATTAGCGTCAGGGGAAATACTTGTTCTCGCTCGACTTGATCAGTGTAAAACATATCTCGCCTTCCTTGCCACAATGAAGTGCCCTCGGCCGCCGGAAGGGGAAAATCAATGCCAGACAGTACGAATCGCCTCAATTCACCACACGGCAAGCAATAAAATATATCGAGTGAGAGGCAAGAAATACGGAACGACACAAAAGAGTGAAACAACTCCTGGGTCTGTCTGGCTAAGGTTATTTCCTGCCAAAGGCATGTTTATTGGGACTTCAATGGTGATTTATTGGGTCCTTGGGACTACAATAGCTTTGCAATGTTTACTCTCAATAAGTACCATAAACAGGCACCAGAAGATCCTCAGTTATGTCTAATGGAGGGAATAAGCTTTCGAATTCAAATTCAAGACTCATATGGAGTGGCCCCCTGTGTCCTCCACAATGTCTCCCACCCTCAGGCACAAGATATATGCCTTTTTGAGATATTAAGTAAAGTTAAAGGTTTGCCCTTGATATTAAGTCTAGTCGTGTCTAACTCTGGGGGTTGGTGCTCATATCCATTTCTATGCCGAAGAGCTGGCGTTGTCCATAGACACCTCCAAGGTCATGTGGCCAGCATGACTGCATGGAGTGCCATTACTTTCCCACCAAAGCGATCGCTATTGATCCAAACAAATTTGCATGTTTTCGAACTGCGAAGTTGGCAGAAACTGGGATCTGACAGCAGGAGCTCACCCCGCTCCCCGGATTCAAACTGCTGACCTTTTGGTCAGCAAGTTCAGCAGTTTAAATTGCTGCACGACCAGGGATTCTGATATTATTATTGTGATAATAATAGTAGTAGTTTACAAAAGTCTCAAAAAGTAATAATATCACAATATTATTTGAAACATTTATAAATTATTACTATTATTATTGCTCACTTTCTCTGAAACAAGAGTCAAAGTGATTTATTTTAATGCAAAAACAAAAAAACATCCAAAAATGTGCAAGATGCCTTGTAATCTGGGGGAAAGCCAAAATAATAAATTAACAAATGCATGAAACAAGGAGAGAATTAAACACTTGCCGAGTGCCTTTGGGGAGAGAGGGTGGGTTAGAAATAAAGTCATTATTATTATTTATTATTATTGCTTCCGCCAATTTTTGTGAACCCTGAAATGCCTTCCTTACCTCATCGAATGGAGCTTCATTCTCGCAGTTCTCAAGCACTCTGGTGTAGAAGGAAAGACCTGCAAGCAGCCAAAGAAAAAGAAAAGGAAATATATTTAGTATTTGCAAAACACTGCAGAAGGTCCTGTTGATGAGAATAAAGGAAGAAAATGCAATGAACATACAGTATGGTCAAGGCAATCGTAGGCTGCATCTAAAGGAGTAGAGTGACTAGATCTGTGTTGCTCAACCTGGGGGTCGGGACTTCTGGGGGGGGGGTCATGAGGGGGTGTCAGTGGAGTTGCCAAAGACCACCAGGAACATAGTATTTTCTGTTGTTCATAGGGGTTCTGTGTGGGAAGTTTGGCTCAATTCTATCTTGGGTGGGGTTCAGAATGCTCTTTGATTGTAGGTGAACTATAAATCCCAGCAACTAAAACACCCAAATGTCAAGGACTATTTTCCCCAAACTCCATTTGGCCATATAGAGCATGCCAAGTTTGGTCCAGATCCATCATTGTTTGAGTCCACACTGCTCTCTGGATGTAGGTGAACTACAACTCCAAAAATCAAGGTCAATGCTCACCAAACTCTTCCAATATTTGCGTGTGCAAGCGTGACACACCTTGCGCCAGGAAATAATGCAGACACAATTGGTTGGATAAAAAATGGCCACAACTCGTTTATTGAAAACAGGAACAAAGGGTTGGCGGCCACGCATGGGTCCTGGATCAGGGTAGAATAGCCCCCACGAATGTCCAAAGGCGTTTGCTAGCCTGGGGTGCGAGCGGCCCAATGCCTGTCCATGGAAACTCAGCACCCCAGGGGGCCTGGCCGTTATCCCGCTTCCAATCAAGGGGCGATATGCCAATCTGATCCAGGGACAACAAATAGTACAAGACTAAGATATAAAAATATCTATTTCATGACAGCATAAACAGCATAGGGTTATACAGATGTTACAGACATTAATCAGGACTAGTCATACATAGAGAAACATCACAGGAGATGCTCTATTCGCAATAGAACAATGGCTATAAATCATAGTAGAATCGCAACTCCTCAAATAATATAGTGACTGTCCATAGAATCAAATGATGTCCCCAAATACTGTAAAGTCCAAATGGCGGATGACACAGGGATATAGGAGGTAGAATAAGCTCCAAAATATAAGTTCAAAAGGAGGACAACGGGCTGGCGATGCCAAAGTTTTTTTCGGGGCCACTCCCCCCTTTCGCCCCCGGGTGGGGCTTTCTCAAGGCCATAAATGATATTTCAGTGGTCCAAGTGTCTAGAGAGAGGTATTAGGTACATATCAAATACAATGCAATAGTCTATAAACAACCCAGAATAAATTATAAATTAAAGGTAACATACCAATCAGCGAAGCATTCAGGCTTAACCTTACCTAGGCGGCAAGGTGACCATAAAGGTGAGAGAGGAAGTGTATTATAAAGTAATTCAGGTGGAACATTAGGTAATTAGTGATTGAACACTGATTACCTCGTTTAACCCATTCGGAATCTCTGAGTTTAATTGGATTATCCAGAGTCTTTCAAGTTTGCAAAGGGCCTTAAAGGGGTCTGTATGTGTATGTGGTTCAATTTTATCAAGTACTCTAATGCGCAGTGAGTCAGGTTGGTGTTTATGTTGTAGGCAGTGTGTGTACAAGGGTAAATCAGTGTTCCCTGTGTTAATCCTACTTCTGTGTTCGATAAAACGTTGGCGTAACGATCTAGTGGTCATCCCAACATAAACTGACGGGCAGGAACAACTGATGGCATACTGGCGCAGGTAGCGAAACAACGTACTTCAAAATTCTTCCCTAAGGAGGGGCTGTGTATAGTAGTATCAGTACAAATGTTTTTGCAGATAGAGCATCTGCCACAGGTCTTAGTGCCCTTACTAAGATTGCTCATGATATGTGTATATGCATGATTCGAGTGGGTCAGGGTGTCCCCTAAATTACGTGTACGCTTATAAGCGACAAGAGGGGGATGCTCTAGCTCTTTGATGTGTGAAATAATGGGCCAATATGTTCGTATAAGTTTGATGATAGAACTCGAGTGAGGTGTAAGTGTCAAAGGCCACACCACATTATCCGTTTGGGCCTTAGGTTTACTCATGAGTAGGCTGTTTCTATCTGTGTGTCTGGCTTTAATGAGGGCCTTAGAGACTATCTGTTCTGGATAACCTCTTGCTAGGAATTCCTTTTTCATGGTCTTAGCTTCTCTTTCAAAATCATAGTTAAAAGAGGAGTTGCGTTTCAGTCTGGAAAATTGTGTAAACGGTAGATTTGATTTTAAAGGGACGAGATGGCCCTTGGGGTTTCCTTTGACTCTAGGACTCTGTCATTCTGTGATACCATTGGATTCAAATGTTAATTTCTTCCATGGGGATTGGAGTTTGTCTTAAGACAAAATTAAAAACCCAATAGTTTTCTTTTATTCCCAGAGGACAAGGCGTTTAATCGTCACCCGAGTTTGCCAACTTCATTTGGATGGGATGGTAGACACTCCAGTTAGTCATCTTCTCTAATGCAGTGCTGTCACTGATCACCTGGGGGGCCGTAGGTGATCAGTGAGCGGGGGCGGGGCCGATCGCGGAAGTGGGGCAGGGGCGGGGCCACTCGCGGGGGGCGGGGCCACTCGCTCACGTAGCCCCATCTCTTTCCCCCCGCCCGCGCCCTTGCCCCGATCCCGAGCGCCGGCGCGGCGAGGGGAAGGAGGAGGGGCGAAGGAGGAAGAAGGCAGCCAGCTGACTTCCTCCTCCTTCGCCCCTCCTCCTCCCCCGCGGACGCGCCGCGGCTCCGATCGCGAGCCGCGGGGAGGGGAAGGAGGAGGGGCGAAGGAGGAGGAGCTGGCTCCCTCCTCCCTGCCCCGCCTCCTCCTCCCCCCCCTCCCCCCGCCGCCATTTTTTTTGAATTTTTTTTAAAAAAAGAAATCTTGCAGGAGGGTAGCGGGGGCCGTGTCCAACAGGCTGGGGGGCCGTATACGGCCCGCGGGCCGCCTGTTGGACAGCCCTGTTCTAATGTATTGTAAATGGAGAGGCCTAAGTGAAGGCTTGTGGATGTGCAAAAAAAAAATCAGGAGATGAACATCTCTGATTGACATTCTGGGTTTAGCAGTCTCTCGTGCATTTTAGATAATCCATCGGCCGCTTAGACGCTCCGCCGTCTCGCAGGGTCTTGGTTCCCATTCACAGCTTTTCAAAGTTTTATGTGCTTATAGCAAACCTGTCTTAAGGAGCAATTACAGGAAACGAAGGTAATGCATTTGTGTAACTCTCGTTATGTCCGCGATTCATCACAATCTTTCAGAAACATCCCTGTGTGGAACCTCCAATAGATACATGTACAGTTTATGGGGGGCACTGTTCCAACAAGACATGAGCTTGATTGCGTGCTGAGATTCTGCAAGGGCCACAAAGGCAACCACAAAGCGGCATCTATCTACCATGTCGAACTGATGCAGTTTGACACCCACTTGAACTGCCTTGGCTCAATGCTATAGAGTCGTGGGAGATGCAGCTTCACAAAACAGTGCTTTGCAAAAGAGTGTAAACCACAACTCTAATGATTCCATAGCATGGATCCAAGCTTGTTGGCGCTCCGCACAGCCACAGTGATAAAAGGACTGATGAATTGCAGTCATAAATCACTTAACAATCTTTTTCAGCATGATGCTCCAAAGGACTACGGCAGATTTCGAATAAGAAGACTGTCATATAGATACGCTATCGTACTCATGGTAGCTTGTTCAACTTAAGCCGTCTGAGGACTCGCACTAAGACTTTAAATTATCTAGTCCATGAGCTGCTTTTTGCTGAGGATGCTGCCCTTGTCGCCCATTCAGAAGCAGCCCTGCAGCGCCTCCCATCCTACTTTGCAGCAGCTGCAGAGCTGTTTGGGCTGGAAGTCAGACTGAAGAAAACGGAAGTCCTCCACCAGCCCGCACCCCAGGAAGAACATCATCACCCCCACGTCAGCATAGGCAAATCTGTGCTTAAGTCCGTTCAGCAGTTCACCTACCTGGGAAGCATCATCCCTTCAGATGCCAAGATTGACAAAGAGATAGATCACAGATTAGCAAAGGCATATAGTGCATTCGGAAGGCTTCACAAAAGAGTCTGTAGTAACAAACACTCTGTACACACAAAAATCAGTGTGTAAGGAGCTATCGTACTGTCTATTCTCCTTTATGGATCTGAAACATGGGTCACCTATCGCCAACACCTACGACTCCTCGAACGCTTTCATCAGCGCTGTCTTCGCACAATCCTAAATATACACTGGACTGACTATGTGACAAATGTTGCTGTCCTTGAGCAAGCAGGGATCACCAGCATTGAAGCCATGCTATTGAGAACATAGCAGGGCATGTCTCTAGGATGGAGGACCACCGCCTCCCAAAGGTACTACTCTACAATGAACTTGCCACAGGTCAGCACAAGAGAGGCACCCTAAAAAAAGAGACACAAGGACTCCCTGAAGTAACACCTCAGGCTCGGCCAGATTGATCACCAAGAATGGTCCACCCTGGCCTCACATCGGGAGGCATGGAGACGCACTATCCACAATGCTGTGGCTTCTTTTGAGAAGACACGCCAAACGAGTCTCAAAGAGAAATGACAACGCAGAAAGAACCGCAACCTGGAAACAACATCACCCACTGTGCTTGTTTATAAAGCTATTGTCCTCCCAGCCCTTGAAACATGGACTGTCTACAGATGTCAACTCCTGGTACGATTCCATCATTGCTGCTTCCAAAAAATCCTGCAATTTTTTGGGGAAGACAGGCAGACAAACGTCAGCATGCTGGAAGGAGGAAAGACCACCAGCATTGAAACGATGGCCGTCCGCCATCAAATCTCCTTGACTGGCCATGTTGTCTGAATGCTCAAAGATCACCGTCTCCCAAAGCAGTTACTCTACTCCGAACTCAAGAACAGGAAACATAATGTTGGGGGACAGGAAAAGAGATTGAAAGATGGTCTTAAAGCCAACTTCAAAAACTGTGGCATAGACACTGAGATCTGGGAAGCCCTGGCCCTCAAACGTTCTAACTGGAGGTCAACTGTGATCAGCAGTGCTGCGGAATTTGAAGAGGCACAAATGGAGGGCGAAAGGGGGAAATGTGCCAAGAGGAAGGCGTGTCAAGCCAACCCTGACTGGGACCACCTTCCATCTGGGAACTGATGTTCTCACTCCGGGAGAACATGCGGGTCAAAAACAGCACCTACGGACCCACCACCAAGACACCACATCTGGAAGACCATCATCTTTGAGCTATGAGGGATCGTCTAAGTCAGGACTGTCCAACTTCTACTGGCCCAGGTCACTGATGACCTGGGGGGCCGTAGGGTCTGCCGCCGCCCTCGGCTCTGCCCCTGCCCCGCCCTCTCCCCCGGCGCCCTCGCCCCTTATTTTAATTTAATATTAAATATATTTAATTCCATCCTCCCCTCTCCCCTTATTTTAATTTAATATTAAATATATTTAATTCCATCCTCCCCTCCCCCAATTTTATATTTAATACATGAGGGAGATGGGGGAGGGAATGAGGAGCCCCCCTGCGGAGCCCCCTGCTTTGGCCTACCTTTTCCAAGCGCGCAGGATCCAGGAGTACCCGGACGACGAGAGAGGCGACGACCGACGGGGTCGAAGGACGTCCTAATCGCGTCTGTGGCCTCAGCGATCCAGTAGTAGAGTAGCCGAAGAGTATCACGAGAATACGCAATCCACACGGGATTTCGCTGTCAACGCCAGCGTGATCTCGCATTGACAGCGAAATCCCGTGTGGATTCGAGATACTTGCTCCAAACCCGGAAGTAGGTATTTTTTAAAAAAAATATTATTTATTTTATTTGTCAATTTTAATTTTTTAATAAAGAGTTTAGGGGGCCGTAGGGAAAGGGCTGGGGGCCGTATACGGCCGCGCGGGCCGCCAGTTGGACAGCCCTGGCCTAAGTAACAGTAATTCCACTGCCAAGTATCTCTTAAAGTCAGGAAGTTGTTTAGGTGGGATCTCTTTTCCTGCCGCTTCAATCCGTGGCTCCGTTACAGCCTATTCTTGACCTATAAAACCCTATACCAGGGGTGCTCACACTTTTTCAGCATGTGAGCTACTTCTAAAACAACCAAGTCAAAGTGATCTACCTCCCCACTACAAAAATGTGAAACATATAACACAATATCTGCTTTGAACTGGGTTTTCTGAGTCCACACTGCCATATAATCTGATTCAAAGCAGATAACATAGGATTTTATTCAACTGTGTGGAACGGACCTCAGATAACCCAGGGCCCGCAGCACTTGGGTGGCGTCGGGAGCCTGCGGGGTGGGACTGAGCCTTCCTCCCACCCTGGCTGTGATCTACCAGGGCGCCCTTCGCGATCTACCAATAGATCGCGATCTACCAAATGAGCATCCCTGCCCTATACGTTTCCGGTCTGGCGTACCTTTCTGAACGTATCTCCTTCTACGTCCCACCTAGGAGTTTAAGATCTTCTGGAGAGGCCCTCCTCCCGGCCCCTCCCCTGTCACAAACACGGTTGGCGGGGACGAGGGGCAGGGCCTTCTCGGTGGTGGCCCCTCACCTGTGGAATTCACTCCCTGGGGAAATTGGGTCATCTTCATCCCTCCTCTCCTTTAGCAAGAAATTAAAAACATGGGTGTGGGACCAGGTCTTTGGGTAACCTTGCAGACTTAAATAAATAGTTCCCAAAGCAGTAGAAAACAAGCTGGCCCCCTTCTCTTCAATGGGACACCTTCAGACTCAAGGAAGGCATTTTTGCAATCGAAATGGGAGCAAATCTGAACGTGAGGGGCTTTTCGTGGTTGCGCTTATCGTGAGTCCTTCTTTCAGAGCCAGCAATGAGTTTGCAGCATTATGAACACAGAGACATTGCAAGGAGGCCTGGGAATTGGAGGCTAGCTTGGCAACCTCCTCAGGGAGCCCCTGATTCCCTCGCTGGAGGAGCTGCATTGCTGTATCTTTGGCTCCATCTGTTTTCTGCATCAGTTGCCAGGACTCCAGGGAATGGGTTTCATAGTCTCAAGAGGCGACGGCACATGGCGCTGTGTTTCCCACCGATGCACGCTAGGACATAAACCAGGGAGTGGAAGCCAATGGCAAGAAAAGACATGGCCTGACATTGCAATAGACATTAGCATTAGCAGGTGGTGAACTCTCCATCCATACCCTCTGGATTTTGAGTGCCACGGGGGACCTTGTTAAAGGCCTTATGAAATCAAGACATGCTGTATTTTCCACTGCCTTCCTTCACTGGGACTGTGGTACAGCTGGCTGCGAGTCTACTACTGACCAAAAGGTCATGAGTTCGAAGCCAGCCCAGGTCGGAGTGAGCTCCCGACCAAAGTTGTGTAGCTTGTTGTCGACCTTTGCAGCCCGAAAGACAGTTGTATCTGGCAACTAGGAAATTTAGGTACTACTTTGTGGGGAGGCTAATTTATCTGATTTACGAGGCCATAAATATCTCCAGGAAGTATGCAAAGAATGAGGAAGCGACAGCTCCCCTGGTGGCCAGGAGCTGGAATGTTAAATAGCCTATGAGTGTCTGTCTATATGTGTTGTGTGGGGTGAGAAGGGCTTTTTTCCTTTTCTAATTTTTTCTTCTCTTTTCTTTTCTAATGTACTGTCATATGTTATATGTTATGTGTATTTTACCTTTCTGTTATTTTGAAAATTTAATAAATACTCTCTCTCTCTCTCTCTCTCTCTCTCTATATATATATATATATATGTTGTGTGTCTATGGCATTGAATGTTTGCCATGTATATGTACATTGTAATCCGCCCTGAGTCCCCTGCAGGGTGAGAAGGGCAGAATATAAATACTGTGAATAATAAATAAAATAAATCTATGTATATAATAAAAGCCAGTGTTTGCGGCCGGAGGTGCAGAGCTGCGGAGGAATATGTGGCAGCGTTTCAATTGGTTGCCACTGTGGGAATATTTGCATAAAGGCATCTGATTGGCCAGCCTCAGAACTCCAACACACTAAGGCACCAGACAGAGGGGATTGGTTGCCACTGAGGGAACATTTGCATAAAGGACTCTGATTGGCCAGGCTCAGCACTTCAACATTCTAAGGCAGCAGACAGAGGAGACTGGTTGCCCCTGAGGGAGTATTTGCATAAAGCACTCTGATTGGCCATCTACATTCCAACATTCTAAGGTGACGCAGAGGGGAAAGGAAAGGCCTCAGGAAGTCAGTCACTGCGGCCCACAGCAATGACGGATCAGGACCAAACTTGGCACACAGATCCCCCAAGATGCACCCTACATCCTGGTGCAGTTTGAGGGAGGATGGACCATGGATGATGGAACTTGCAGTACTTTAATTCACTTCCTTAGAGCACTGTGGCCCACACCAATGACGAATCAGGACCAAACTTGGCACACAGAGGCCCAATGGCCCACCTTACAACCTGGCGCGGTTTACGGCAGGATGGCTCACAAATGATTGGATTTGCAGTACCTTCACCCAATTCACTTCCTAAACATCGTCCAGTGATTGAGGAAGACCACACTTCGCACCCAAAGCCCCCTTGACCCACTTTACATCCTGGTGTAGTTTGGAGGAGGGTGGTCCACGGATGGAACTTGAGGTACCTTCACTCATTTCCCAAGACTGCTGCGACCCTTACCCAATGGCTGATCAAGACCAAACTTGGCACACAGAGCCCCCATCACCCACTTTACATCCTGGTGCAATTTGGAGGAGGATGGACCATGGATTATGGGACTTGAAGTACCTTCACTCACTTCCCGAGATCACTGCAAGCCAAATAAACAATTGATAAGGACCAAACTTGGCACACAATGTCTTTCTCAAATAACCCGGGCAGGGCCGGGTCCCCAAGCTAGTAAATAATAAATACCAAGCTCAGGGTTCTGGAGTTCGGACCAAAAAGTAACTTTTCTTGCCAAGCAAGGATCCTACATGGTTGTTTTGAAAACACGGGATACATCATTCTGTAAATCAGATTAATTTGACACTGCAATCAGATTGATTTATTGAACCCGCCCCGAAAATAATATTAAAGGTTTGCTAGGTTCTGTGCTGCAGAGCGGTGACTGTGCCGTGCCTTCAGCCCACCAATCTTCCCACATTGCTTCTGGTGCAAGAATATTAAGAGAGAAGTGAGCTGTTAAGGAAGAAGGGTGGGGATGGGGTTCCGTTGCCATGGAATTAAAGGTGGATTCATCCATTTGGGAACAGAGGTGGATGATGCCAGAGGGCTGGGAAAACTGTGCTGGGTTTTAGTGCAAAGTTGAAAAGAGTGCTCCAAACAGAGAGCCCAGGGGTAGCAGTGCAAAATCCTCTTTGCAAGAGATCTCGCATTGACTCTTATTCATAGAATCCTATGAATGCCACAAAATCCTTTCTCAACCTTCCTAAGGCTGCGACCCCTTAATACAGTTCCTCATGTTGTGGTGACCCTCAACCATAACATTATTTTCATTGCTATCGTACTGATGGTAGCTTGTTCAACTTAAGCCGTCTGAGGGCTCGGACTAAGACTCTAAACTATCTAGTCCGTGAGCTGCTTTTTGCTGACGATGCTGCCCTTGTCGCCGATTCAGAAGCAGCCCTGCAGCGCCTCACATCCTGCTTTGCAACAGCTGCAGAGCTGTTTGGGCTGGAAGTCAGCCTGAAGGAAAAGGAAGTCCTCTACCAGCCCGCACCACAGGAAGAACACCATCATCCCCACGTCAGAATAGGCACATCTGTGCTTAAGTCCGTTCAGCAGTTCACCTACCTGGGAAGCATCATCTCTTCAGACGCCAAGATTGATAAAGAGATAGATCACAGATTAGCAAAGGCATATCGTGCATTCGGAAGGCTTCACAAAAGAGTCTGGAGCAACAAGCACCTGAGGCAAAGCACCAATGGGTCTGAAACATGGGTCACCTATCGCCAACATCTACGACTCCTCGAACACTTTCATCAGCGCTGTCTTCGCACAATCCTAAATATACACTGGACCAACTATGTGACGAATGTTGCTGTCCTTGAGCAGGCAGGGATCACCAGCATTGAGGCCATGCTATTGAGAACACAGCTTCGCTGGGCAGGGCACGTCTCTAGGATGGAGGACCACCGCCTCCCAAAGATACTACTCTATGGTGAACTCGCCACGGGTCAGCGCAAGAGAGGCGCTCCCAAAAAGAGATATAAGGACTCCCTGAAACAGCATCACAGGCTCGGCCAGATTGATCAGCAACAATAGTCCACCCCAGCCTCACATCGGGAGGCATGGAGACGCACTATCCACAATGCTGTGGCCTCTTTCGAGAAGACACAGCGAATGGGTCTCGCAGAGAAACGACAATGCAGAAAGAACCGCAACTTGGAAACGACATCACCCGAGGAGACTCTCTGCTGTGCTTTCTGCAACCGAACTTGCCTATATCAGATTGGCCTTTTTAGTCATCAACGTACTTGTAAAAAGCGTGGGATGAGTCCTTCCTAAGAATCTTCGTTCGCGAAGTAATGCCGAGAGAGAGACTTCATAACTGTCATTTTGATACTGTTATGAATCGTCATGTCAGTATCTGATATGCAAGATGCATTTTCATTCACTGGACCAAAGTTGGCACAAATACCCAAATTTGAATACTTGGTGAGAAAGATTGGTTTTGTCATCTGGGAGTTGTAGTGCTGGGATTGATAGTACACTTACAACCAAAGAGCATTCTGAACCCCACCAATGATGGAATTGAACCAAACTTGGCACACAGGACTCTCATGACGGCCAACAGAAAATACTGGGTTTGGTGGGCATTGGGCTTGAGTTTGGAAGTTGTAGTTCACCTACATCCAAGAGAATACTGTGGACTCAAACAATGATGGATCTGGATCAAACATGGCACGGATACTCAATATGCCCAAATGTGAACACTGGTGGAGTTTGGGGAAAAATAGACATTGACATTTGGGAGTTGCAGTTGCTGGGATGTATAGTTCACCTACAATCAAAGAGTATTATGAGCTCCACCAACAATGGAATTTAACCAGACTTGGCACACAGAACTCCCATGACCCACAGGAAATACTGGAAGGATTTGGTGGGTGTTGATCTTGAATTTTTGGAGTTGTAGTTCACCTACATCCAGAGAGCACTGTGGAGCACTCAAACAATGATGGAGAGGATGAAGCTGTTTTGCAAAATGCTGCCACTTTCCTTCTACTTTGCGCTACAATCCCGTCCACATTATCTGCTTTCGAACTGAGTTATGTGGCAGTATGGACTCAGATAACCCAGTTCAAAACAGATATTGTGGGATGTTCAGCCTTGATATGCTGGGATATAGGGCGGTGTGGAAGGGCTCGGCCTCATGTAAGCCGCCTCGAGTCCCCATTGGGGAGAGGGTGGCGGGGTACAAATAAAGATTATTATTATTGTTGTTATTATACATGGCAAACATTCAATGCCATAAGCACACAACATATATACGAGACACACAGAGGCTATTTAACATTCCAGCTTTCATGAGAGTACTCTGGCCACCAGGGGAGCTGCGCTTGACCATTTGTGACACTGATGGAGTATTCCTCGTTTTTTGCTTGCTTGCTGGAGATTTTATGGCATTGTAAATTAGTTAAATTAGCCTCCCCGCATAAGGGGAGGCTAATAATGCTGGAGATTTTATGGCATTGTAAATTAGTTAAATTAGCCTCCTCGCATAAGCGGTACCTAAATTTTCCAACTGTCTTTTGGGCTGCAAAGGTCGACAGCACAGCTACACAAATGGTTGGAAGCTCACTCTGACCCGGGCTGGCTTCGAACTCATGACCTTTGGATCAGTAGTGATCTTAATGCAGCTGCGCCACATTCTTGGGAATGATCTGCTCTTTTATCCCTCCTGAAAAGTGGTTAAGATGGTGGTTAAGATCTAAGACTTTGGATGGAACATTGTTTTAATGGTGATGAATGTACATGATGTTTTAAATATTACCGTGTTTCCCCGAAAGTAAGACAGCGTCTTACTTTCTTTTCCCCCCCGAAAAGTCCCCCTACGTCTTACTTTCGGGGCACGTCTTATATAAACAAAGACGTACCCGTCGCCACGTGCAACCGGCCCATCGGCGGCGCACCCTCTCCAAGGAAGGGAGGAAAGTCCCAGGCCGTGGCTAAGCGGCGCTGCGCAAAGTGACACGTTGCCGCTAGCCACGGCGGACTCTTTCTGCTCCCTCTCCAAGGAGGGAAGAGGAAGAGTCCCAGAGGCGTGGCTAAGCGGCGCACGTCAGAGTGATGCGCGCCGCTTAGCCACGCCTCTGGGACTCTTCCCTCCCTTCCTTGGAGAGGCCTAGCAGAAAGGTGCGCCGCGGAGGTGTGCCGCGTCGATGGGCCGGTTATTGGGCGGAGGCGATGACTCAGGTACGGCTTACATTCGGGGTACGGCTTACATTAGCCGACCCCCCTGACACCCCCGATACGTCTTACAATCGGGGGTGTCATACTTTTGGGGAAACACGGTAACTGTATTTTAATGTATTTAATTCTAGGTGTATTTTAATGTATTTTAATTTTAACTGTTGTTTACTATGTATTGTGTGGCATCGAATTGTTGCCGTCTGTTAGGCTGCACTGAGTCCCCCCTCAGGGGTTGAGAAGTAGCGGCGTTTAAACACTGGAAATAAATAAATAAATAAATAAATAAAAAACCAAAATGACCTTAGCAGATTAGAGAGCTGGGATAAAACTAAGCAAATGAATTCCAATAGGGAGAAAAGTAAGGGACTCCTCTGAAATATTATCCACGGCACCTTGGATCCATGGGCGGCCTCCCATCCAAGTCCTAACCAGGGCTGACCCTGCTTAGCTTCCAAAATTACAATATGGGATCTAGAATAGTACAATTTCTAAGTTGCAAAAGTTATCATCTCCAAACCTACAATGCCTATCATCCCTGATGTGCTTAGCCAATAGCTATGCTTTCAGGGGAGGATGGGAGTTGGAGTCCAACCAATGGAGAAGGGAGAAAGGGAGGTTGTAACCCAGACATGGGTAAACTTGGGCCCACCAAGTCTCACAAGGTAAAGGTTTCCCCTTGACATTAAGTCTAGTCGTGTCCAACTCTGAAGAGCCAAAGGGCCGACGTTGTCTGTAATAATAATAATAAATAATAAACTTTATTTGTACCCCGCCACCATCTCACCAAAGGGGACTCAGGGCGGCTCACATAAGGCCAAGTCCAGAGATACATATCCAGGCCCGGATTACCCATAAGGCCAGGCTAGGCCATGGCCTAGGGGTGCACGCCGAGGGGGGCGCAGATCACGGACCCCCCCCCCCAAATGTTGAAACAAATAAAAATGTAACGGCGCATGGAGATGAGGCAGGAAGCCGCTGATCCTGGACTGCCTCCGCCTCATGCCGCTCTGTCCCACCGCCAGCTGGGGCTCTAACCTGTTCGTGGAGCCGCCAGCAGCCTGTGGCTTCCCCACCTCGCCTCCTCTGCATAGCAGCGTCTGAGGGGCTCGCCCGCGGGAAGAAGGAGGAGAGAAGGAGGAGGTGGAACCAGAGCCCCACTACCACACACGCCCACAAGCAGAGCCCCGGAGGGAGGGACAACGGGCGCAACGGGCTCCGTGGAACTCACCCTCAGGAAAGCCCAGGAGGCGCTGGCACAGGAGAGGAGCGAGCTGCGCAGCTGAGGCACTAGGGAGGGAGGGCGCCATCGACGTGTCTCGTGAGAACGCCCCCCTCAGGGAAGTGGCCTCCAGTGGCCCAGATGCAGGCCGCAGCACATGCGCAGGAGGAAAGGTGGCAGCGATCCCCCAGCGGGGAAATAGCAGCAGGCCAAGTGGGCGGGCCCGCGTTCGGGAGCAACGGCTGGGTCAGTGGGGCCTAGAGGGAGGTTCAAGCGGGACCAGAAGATCAACAGCAGCCAATGGAGCTCCTTAAATAGGGGGGTTGACCGCTCCCTGTAATTTGCTCCAGTTATTAATCTGGCTGCTGCACGTTGGACCAATTGAAGTTTCCAGGCCATTTTCAAGGGAAGCCGCACGTACAGTGCATTACAATAGTCCAATATAGAGGTAACTAAGGTGTGGACCACTGCGGTCAAGTCAGTCTTCACGAGGTATGGTCGCAGCTGGCTCACGAGTTTTAATTGTGCGAAGGCCCTCCCAGCCACCGCCGACACCTGCGCATCGAGCGTCAGCACTGAGTCCAGGAGGACCCCCAAACTGCGGACCTGTGACTTCAGGGGGAGTGCAATCCCATCCAGCACAGGCTGCCACCCAATACCCTGGTCAGGCATGCGACTGACCTGGAGGACCTCTGTCTTATCGGGATTAATTTTCAGCCTATTCGTCCTCATCCAGTCCGACACAGCAGCCAGACACTGGTCCAGTATCCGAGGGGCTTCCTTAGAATCAGGTGGAGTTGGGTGTCATCTGCGTAGAGGTGGCACCCGACTCCAAAACTCCAGATGACCTCTCACAGCGGCTTAATGTAAATATTAAAAAGCATAGGAGACAGAATAGAGCCTTGTGGGACCCCACAGGTCAATGGCCAGGGGTCCGAGCAGGAGTCCCCCAGCTTCACCAACTGGGAATGACCCTCCAGGAAGGACCGGAGGCACAGCAGGACCGTGCCCCCGAGTCCCATCCCAGCGAGTCCCCCCAGGAGGCAGGCCCGGATTAACACTTTTTTGCACGCTAGGCCACACTTTGGAATTACGCCCCCTTTAAGCCAACCTCCCGCCACCTCCAAGGTCCCCATTCCCACCAGCTGGAAAGCTCCGCTGTGCTCTGAAGGTCTCCTCGGGAGTCGGGAGGTTTGGGGAGAGTGCAGTGGGAGCAAACTCGCTCCAAAGGCGCGCACGAGAGAGAGAGAGAGCGCGCATGCGAGAGAGAGAGCGCGAGAGAGAGAGAGAGCGAAAGAGAGAGCACGCGAGAGAGAGAGAGAGACGGAGGGGACGGAGCAGAGACTTTGCCGGGAGAAAGAGTGAGGGGGGGGGGGGCATGAGAAAGGGGGAAAGAGGGGCACAGGCCAGGTTTTTTTGGGGTCCGTGATCTGGGCCCCCCCCCCCCAGCTTGTGCCCCTAGGCCATGGCCTCGTTGGCCGTATGGGTAATCCGGGCATGTCAGGAGGATACCATGGTCGATGGTATCGAAAGCCGCTGAGATGTCCAAGAGAACCAGCAGGATCACACTTCCCTTATCCAGTTCCCTGCGGAGGTCATCCACCAAGGCAACCAAAGCCGTCTCGGTACTGTGCCCGGGTCTGACGCCAGACTGCGAACGATCCAGAAAGGTCATGTGGCCAGCATGAGTCCATGGAGCACCATTACCTTCCCACTGAAACGGTACCTATTGATCTACTCACATTTGCATGTTTTCGAACTGCTAGGTTGGCAGAAGCCGGGCCTAACACTGGGAGATCATTCCGCTCCCCAGATTTGAACTGCCAACATTTCAGTCAGCAAGTTCAGCAGCTCAAAAGTTAAACCCGCTGCTCCACCAGGGGGCCCTCATATGAGTCTACACTGGCAAATAATCCAGTTCGAAGCATATAATCTGGATTTTATATGGCAGTGTATAAAAGCTTTAGATGACTCAATGCTATGAAGCCATGGGAGTTGTAGTTTTGCAAGGTCTTGAGCCTTTCCTGGGAAAGAGTGCTGGCGCCTCACCATACTACAGGTCCCAGGATTCCATAGCGCCATTGAGCCGTGGCAAAGTAAGTGGTGCGCCGCTGCATTAACCCGACAGTAATACTATAGATGCACTCTCAGGATTGAGTGTTAACATGAGCCGCAAATGTCTTTGCCGGGGATCATGAAAGATTCATTAGGAAGCCTGTCAATTAGGGCTCCGAGCTGTACTACTAAATATTAACACCACACTTTTACATTTCGTGCCTCCCACAGCACCGGCTTGGGAGCAAACTTTGCAAGCATCGAACTGGGGAACCGGCCAATATTTTGTGTCTGTGTGTGTTGCTAGAAATATTACGACTCAATACAAAATGTTCCAGCAGATTAGTTAGACAAACAAGAGTAAAAAAATGTCTGGTTCAGTGACGACTTCCACTTGAGCATCTACACTGAAGGAGGAATGTCGTTTGGCACCTCTTGAATTGCCAAGGCTCACTGCTAGTCGATTCTGGGAGTCGTAGTTTGGTAAGCCTCCTTTTGCTGACGATGCTGCCCTTGTCGCCCATTCAGAAGCAGCTCTGCAGCACCTCACATCCTGCTTTGCAACAGCTGCAGAGCTGTTTGGGCTGGAAGTCAGCCTGAAGAAAACGGAAGTCCTCTACCAGCCCGCACCACAGGAAGAACACCATCATCCCCACGTCAGCATAGGCACATCTGTGCTTAAGTCCATTCAGCAGTTCACCTACCTGGGAAGCATCATCTCTTCAGATGCCAAGATTGATAAAGAGATAGATCACAGATTAGCAAAAGCATAGAGTGCATTTGGAAGGCTACACAAAAGAGTCTGGAGCAACAAGCACCTGAGGCAAAGCACCAAAATCAGTGTGTACAGAGCTATCGTACTGTCTATTCTCCTCTATGGGTCTGAAACGTGGATCACCTATCGCCAACACCTACGACTCCCCGAATGCTTTCATCAGTGCTGTCTTCGCACAAGCCTAAATATACACTGGACTGACTATGTGACTAATGTTGCTGTCCTTGAGCAAGCAGGGATCACCAGCGTTGAGGCCATGCTATTGAGAACACAGCTGCGCTGGGCAGGGCACGTCTCTAGGATGGAGGACCACCGCCTCCCTAAGATACTACTCTACGGTGAACTCGCCACGGGTCAGCGCAAGAGAGGTGCCCCAAAAAGAGATATAAGGACTCCCTGAAACAACATCTCAGGCTCGGCCAGATTGATCACCAACAATGGTCCACCCTGGCCTCACATCGGGAGGCATGGAGACGCACTATCCACAATGCTGCGGCCTCTTTCGAGAAGTCATGCCGAAGGAGTCTCATAGAGAAACCACAATGCAGAAAGAACCGCAACTTGGAAACAACATCTCCCAAGGAGACTTTCTGCTGTGCTTTCTGCAACCGGACTTGCCTATCTCGGATTGGCCTTCTTAGTCATCAATGCGCTTGTAGAAAGTGTGGAATGAGTCCTTCCTGAATTTGAATCTTCGTTCGCGAAGAAAAGCCACTAAAAATGACAAAGTTCCTAGACCGGGCAGAAAGGAAACATTTAAGGCTAGTCTATGCACCCACCCTGGGCTTTAGTCCAAACTTTAGTCCTTGTTCCCCAAACAGTTCTCAACCTTTGACTCGATGAGCCCCAGCATGCCTGCTTTACCTGCAAATTGCTTTTCTTCCCGCATTTCGCAGGAGGAAGGGAATAAAAGAAAACATAACCTTTAGGCCATAAGAAAGTTATTTGCCTATTCCTCATCCTCCAAATGTCCTCGGGGAAATTAACTGCGCAGAAAGGAAGCCAAAAAAGAAGGAGAGAGGATAAAAAGAAATCAATGGAGGAAGAAATGACGGCACGGTAGCCATTCCTCTTGGCCCGGTTCTCTTTCTGCCTCCAATATTTGTGGGGCCATGCTGTCTGGGGATTCTGGGAGTCCGAGTACCCTAAAAGTAACTTGTTTGGATCATTACAGCTCCCAGAATCCTCTATCTGGCAAGAAAACAAGCCACAATAATGAGTATCCCTGGCTGCTTCCGATTCAGAGGGATGGTCAACCCGCTCTGGGTTTTAGTCGGAAGTGTGCAAGAGCTATCCAAGATGCTGAGGGCTATCTCCAAAACAGCTTCAGCATTTCAAAATATATATTTAATATTTAATGCCTAGAGCAGTGTTTCCCAACCAGTGTGCCGTGGCACACTAGTGTGGCGTGAGCGATCATCAGGTGTGCCTTGGGAAATTGGAACCTCCAATAAATACCCTTTCTTCCCCCTCCTGCCGAACACTTTTTCTCCTCCACTCGGGCTCCCTTCTTCCCAGCCTCGCTCTGCTCGCTTTGCTCTGGGGCGAGTCTGTGCAGCAGTGCCTGCATGGGTCACGTTTTCCCCCCTCCCCCCTCCCCTCCTGAACACGCTCATGCTGCCCCCTCGGATCAAAATAGTGGCAGAATGGGCAGTGTAGAAGAAAAGGTAAGTGTTGGGCAGGAGGGGGAAGAAAGGGCGCGAGGGGGAGGGGGAGGAAGAGGTCTCTGTCGATAGCTGGCATGGGCAAACTTGGACCTTCCAGGTGTTTTGCACTCCAACTCCCACCATTACTAGCAGCCTCCGGCCCTTTTCCTCCCCCCCCCCTCAGCCACTTAAGCAGGAAAGGGCCTCAGGCTGTTAGGAATGGTGGGAGTTGAAGTCCAAAGCACCCAGAGGGCTGAAGTTTTCCCATGTCTGTTTTAGGGACCTTAAAGTGGTGAGCCTCCTTCCAACATTGTGATTCTCGATAGAAAACAAACAACAAGAGAACATAACATTGTTTGAGTCCACAGTGCTCTCTGGGTGTAGGTGAACTACAACTTCCAAACTCAAGGTCAATTCCCAAGCAAACCCTTTCAGTACTTTCTGTTGGTAATGAGAGTTCAATACGCCCAGTTTGGTTCAATTCTATTGTTGCAAGAGTTCAGGATGCTCTTTGATTGTGTGTTAACAATAAATCCCAGAAACTGTAACTCCCAAATGCCAAGGTCTATTTTCCCCAAACTCCATCTGTGTTCACATTTGGGCATATTGAGTATTCATGACAAGTTTGGTCCTGATCCAACATTGTTTGAGTCCACAGTGCTCTGGATATAGGTGAACTACAACTCCAAAGGCCAAGGTCAATGCCCACCAAACTCTTATAGCATTTTCTCTTGGTTATGGGAGTTCTGTGTGGGGAGTTTGTGTCTTTCTGCCATTCCTGCCAGGATACCTATGTTGTGTTCATCGAAACAGGCCCAGGGTTCACACTGAGTGTATAAATACATTTAAAAACATATTAACTGTATGTATTACTGTGTTAGAGTGTCATTTTGTGTCATTTTAATTGGTGGTGTGCCCCAGGATTTTGTAAATGTAAAAAATGTGCCACGGCTCAAAAAAGGTTGAAAAACACTGGCCTAGAGCATGTTAGGGCATGTAAGAAATCAGTTAGTGTGTGTGTGTAAACTGTAAAATAAGATGCCTGACGGACCAAACTTGGCACATACATCCTACATGACCAACAGAAAATATTGTTTTTAATTGTTTTTAACTGTTTTTATAATGTTGTGCATTGAATTCTTGCTCTTGTAAACTGCTATGAGTCACCCTAGGGCTGAGAATAGCTGTATAAAAATGGAGTGAATAAATAAATAAATAAATAAAAAACTGGAGAGGTTTGGGGGGATTGATCCTGGCTGCTGGGAGTTATAGTTCACCCACATCCAGACAGCACTGTGACTCCCACCCACGATGGATTGTGACCACACCTGTGGCCTACTTTAAATACTGGTGGAGTATGCAGGGAATCGACCCACAATGTCGGGAGTTGTAGTTCACCCACGTCCTTATGCCTTTTCGAATGGGATCAGTCATAAAATCCAAAAACAAACAATGACCACTTCTAATATTTACCTATCTTTATAAAATGCCTTAGCATTGCTGGGTGCCTAAGCTATAAAACTAGAAATCCCAGGCTGGTTTTCATTGGGGCACTCCAACCCAAAACAGTTTCAAAGGAGGTCCATTCAACAACCAATTCGGGTGGAAGGAGTGTCACCTTTCCACTTCCACCAGTAAGCAAAACTTCGGCAATCCAAATTAGGATCCTTGGGAGTTGCAGTTTGGTGAGGCCCCGGTCCTCTTGGGCTGAGAAGGCTCGAGACCTTGCAAACAGAAACTCTCATGGTGCCGTTGCACAGAGCCACAGCAACAGTATCAAATGATGTTTGTTCTACAATATAGGTGTTACCCTGGTGGCGCAGCGGGTTAAACCTCTGAGGTGCTGAACTTGCTGACTGAAAGGTTGGTGGTTTGAATCTGGGGAGCGGGACGAGCTTCCGCTGTTTGCCCCAGCTCTGGCCAACCTAGCAGTTCGAAAGTGTGCAAATGTGAGTAGATCCATAGTTTCCACTTTGGCGGGAAGGTAATGGCACTCTATGCAGTCATGCCGGCCACATGACCTTGGAGGGGCCTATGGACAATGCCGGCTCTCCAGCTTAGAAATGGAGATGAGCACCAACCCCCAGAGTCGGACAGGACTGGACTTAATGTCAGGGGAAACCTTTACCTATACTTTTACTTTTACGTTACACATACATCACTAAGTAACGGATGTATCAGCAAATAATCACACTATGTATCACAATGTTTGTTCCCGGGTTATAAATGTCACCTCCTAACTGGTTCGATCAGTTACATTTAACAACTGAGAAGAGAAAGGGACTCTTTCCATGCAAAGGATATTATTTAATGCAAGCATGCTTCCTATTACGTTATCCGTGATTCAATGCCGGTCCGATTCCTATCTTTTATCAAGCTTTTGAGGCCACCTCCACAAATTTGCTATACGATGGCGCACTCAACACTCCTGGTTTGCTTTCATGGATGATGGGCGTCACAGAAACACCTCGGATTGTCCAATCGTGCGCAAGGAATGCCTCCGAACCACAGCTGCCAGAAGGAAACAGACCACAACAATCAGCCAAAGCGTGGAAGGAAAGGACCCAAAGTGCAAAGGTTTCCTCGCAGGAAACAAAGGCAGGATTCCTTCTCAGCCTGTTGCAATGTCGCAAACGGAATAGCCCAGCTTCACAGTGTCCATTTCGATCAACATTGGGGCATGTACTCTGAATAAGTAATGCTGTTTGACTCCCATTTGAACTGCCAAATCTCAATACTATGGAATGCTGGGAGTTGTAGTTTGGCTGTCCTTTGGCAAGAGTGGTGAAAGCCCTTGCAAAACTACAGCTCCCAGGGACTTTGCTTGCCAACAAAAAGCACCGGGACTGTGTGGCAACTGGCTGGGAAAGGTCATGAGTTCGAAGCCAGCCCAGGTCGGAGTGAGCTCCTGACCAAAGTTGTGTAGCTTGTTGTCGACCTTTGCAGCCCGAAAGACAGTTGCATCTGTCAAGTAGGAAATGTAGGTACCACTTATGTGGGGAGGCTAATTTAACTGATTTATGAGGCCATAAAAAACTCCAGGAAGTATGCAAAAGAATGAAAGAATGCGACAGCTCCCCCTGGTGGCTAGAAGCTGGAATGTTAAATAGCCTCTGAGTGTCCGTCTATATATGTTGTGTGTCTATGGCATTGAATGTTTGCCATGTATATGTACATTGTAATCTGCCCTGAGTCCCCTGTAAATAAATAAATAAATAAGAAAGCCAGGAGAGAGACAACTTTAGGTGCATCTGCACTGTAGAATCAATTCAGTTTGATGCCACTTTAACCACCATGGTGCCATGCTATGGGACCCTGGGAGCTGTAGTTTGTCATAGTAGGCTAAAGACTTTGCGAAACTACATTTCCCAGGATCCCGTAGTATTGAACCACAATAGCAACCTAATTCCTCAGTGCTCTCATTCAAGGAGCTAACATTAATTGGAACCAGGAATGAATAAGAGCAACCAAGCCTGAATTATGGAAACTCCGAAAAACACGGCTTGTTCTTAGAAGGGAATTTTGCACGGGATTTGTAGTTTGCTCACCATTTAGTGTGTGCAGCAGATGGCAGGGACATATTATTCCTGCAAGGATGCTAAGAGTTCATTTAGAACAGGCATGGGCAAACTTGGGCCGGTAGGCTGGTAGGAATTGTGGGAGTCGGAGTCCAAAACACCTGGAGGGCTCAAGTTTGCCCATGCCTGGTTTAGAAGGAATGGCATTTGACATCACATTAACATCCATGGCTCAATGCTCCAGAATAGTGACAGCTTCTGTGTTGCAAGAGCTTTCATTTTCTTTTGGTTAAAAGTACTGATGCCAAACTACAAATCCCAGGATTCTGTTGCATTGAGCCACAGCAGCGCAAGTGGCGTCAAACTGCATTCATTCTACAGTGTAGAAGATGCATCATTAGAAGCACAATGGGTACCTAGAAGTGTCCCCAAGTGTGATTTGTGGCTTGCACACTATTAAGTGTGCACAAGGAAAATATGGCCTTTTGCCTCTCTTTGTGGTTAAAACCACTCCTCAGGACACTTGCGTAGTGATGTCGACAGACTTGACCTGCCCAGAGAATCAGGAAGGCAGAGAGAGGGCTTCTGCAAGGGAAACCAATGGTAGAAGAAGAAGAGAAACGTGGACTGGCAGATGATGGGAAAGGCAGTCCAGAACCAACATTGAGGGACATCAATAGTAGTAAACTGCTTCAAATGCCAAAGACAAAGAGGGAATACTGTAAAAACACAATGCAGAGCAGAAGAAAAAACTAGCCAAAGAAGAAGGCTCTCCATGGACAGTTCTTGGTATGGATCATCAATGTTGCAGTCCCAGGTGATAGCAGGATTGAAGAAAAACAACTGGGAAAGCTGACACGATATGAGGATTTAAAGATCAAACTGCAAAGACTCTGGCACAAGCCAGTCAAGGGGATCCCAGTGGTGATGGGCACACTGGGCGCAGTACCTCAAGACCTTGGCCTGCACTTAAGCACAATCAGCGCTGACAAAATTACCACCCGTCAGCTGCAAAAGGCCACCCTACTGGGATCTGCGTATATATTAATCGCTGATACACCATATAGTCCTAGACACTTGATCCAATACAACAACCAGCAGAGTGATTTTGTTTCCTGTGTACTAATCTTGTTGTGTTTCTAATAAATATTAATAATAATGTTGCTGTCCTTGAGCAAGCAGGGATCACCAGCATTGAGGCCATGCTATTGAAAACACAGCTGCGCTGGGCAGGGCACGTCTCTAGGATGGAGGACCACCACCTCCTAAAGATACTACTCTATGGTGAACTCGCCACGGGTCAGCGCAAGAGAGGCACCCCAAAAAAGAGATACAAGGACTCCCTGAAACAACATCTCAGGCTTGGCCAGATTGATCACCAACAATGGTCCACCCTGGCCTCACATCGGGAGGCATGGAGATGCACTATCCACAATGCTGCGTCCTCACGCCGAACAAGTCTCGAAGAGAAACGACAACGCAGAAAGAACTGCAACTTGGAAACAACATCACCCAAGGAGACTTTCTGCTGTGCTTTCTGCAACTGGACTTGCCTATCTCAGATCGGCCTTCTTAGTAATCAACACACTTGTAGAAAGTATGGGATGAATCCTTCCTAAGAATCTTCGTTCGTGAAGAAAAGCCAAGCCACAATAATAATAATAATAATAACTTTATTTATAACCCGCATCCATCTCCCCAAAGGGAACTCGGAGCGGCTTACATGGGGTCGTGCCCGAACAAAAAATCACAAAAAATAAAACTACCACTGGAGAAATTATACTGTTTAGCCGGTTTTGCATCACCTGACATCTACTGGGAAGTAGCAGCAAACAATGAAAGCACCAAGGCAGTGACATCTCCAGCCCTGTTCAGAAATCCGCCAGCACAGCAATGGCTTAAATCAAGAAATAGCTTCCTAACATCTACAGAGACACTTGCAGCAACACCTCAGCAAGTTAGAGTCCAAAAGTGGCAGGCTAAAACCCAGAACCTCAAACCATGGTTGATACCAGATGAGAAACACCTCCCCCCCCCCGGCACACAGAAAACTGGGCAACGTGGAAGGCAGATGCAGAGCCAGCCTTAAGAAATGGGGCTACAAAGTGGAGTCCACAACATGCGAGTGCGGAGAAGAGCAAACCACAGACTTCCTATTACAATGCAACCTGAGCCCTGCCACATACACAATGGAGGACCTTCTCACGGCGACACCAGAGACACTCCAAGTGGCCAGCTACTTGGTCAAAGCACATTTAGTATCATGCCAAGTTTTTAAACTTTGTGTGTGTGTGTTTTAAAATACATTAAAATTGTACCTTTGGTTCGCTTCTGATACGATGAATAAATAAATAAATAAATTACAGTATAAATAAGAATTATTATATTTATTATTATTAACTATTATTATTAATTATTATTATTAATTATTATTAATTATTATTATCATTAACTATCTCAAAGCAGCTTAACATAAAAGCGTCAGCATACAGACTTTTGGAGAGGTCCCTTTGAGCTTCATCAATGTCTCTCATCTACAAAGCTTTGGAAAGAACAATAGAGCTGGAACGTGTAGTCCAGTCCCTTGGCAAGAGAAACTCCAAACCCGATTCTACCCTTTGGCTCAGAAACGGGAAGGAGGCCTGACTAGCTGACCCTTGGAGGTCCCAGTCCTCGATGTGACTGCCAGGACCCTAGCGCTGAGTGGGGCCATCCAGGGGACACGGGAGTTCCTCTCTTTGATTAGGGGAGGGCTAGATGACCGCTGGAAGCCCCTTCCAGTGCTGAACCCTCGCAAATGCTGCTCAGTCATAGGAAGGGACTTCTAGTGCTCTCGTAGCCTGGCATCCTTTGCTGGAGAGCCTCCAAAACCCGTTCTATTGTGTACAGAAATACTAAAGGAGTTGGACTAGATGTCCCTTCTAATGTGGCACCCCCCGCACAATACTGTAGAGCTCAGGCCTGTCGGGGGTGCTTCCAGAGGTCATCTAGTCCAGCCCTCTTTGCAAGAGAAACTCCAAAATTGATTCTATATACTATAATTGCTCAGAAATGGGGAAGGAGGCCCGACTAGAGGTCCCAGTCCGGGCTGTGACTCCCGGGGCTCTAGCACCGGGAGGGGCTATCCTTGGGACATGGCGAGGGGAGGACTAGATGACCTCTGGAAGCACCTTTCCAGTGCTGAACCCTCGCAAATGCTGCTCAGTCACAGCACGGGACTTCTAGTGCTCTCGTAGCCTGGCATCCTTTGCTGGAGAGCCTCCAAAGCCCATTCTACTAAACGGGTTGGACTAGATGTCCCCTGGAGGTCCCTCCTAATGTCGGTGGCAGTCTTGAGGTGGTGCAGCTCGGGCCTGTCAGGGGTGGTGGTTCCAGAGGTCATCTAGTCCAGCCCCCTTTGCGAGGGGAACTCCAAAACCGATTCTACAGAAATGGGACTAGATGACCCCTGGAGGTCCCAACCCCGGCGGTGACTCCCGGACCTTAGTGCTGAGATGGGCCACCCACGGGACATAGAGTTCCTCTCTTTGACTAGGGGAGGACTAGATGACATCTGGAAGCCCCTTCCAGTGCTGAACCCTCGCAAATGCTGCTCAGTCACAGCAAGGAACTTCTAGTGCTCGTGTAGCCTGGCATCCTTTGCTGGAGAGCCTCCAAAGCCCATTCTATTAAAGGGGTTGGACTAGATGTCCCCTGGAGGTCCCTTCTAATGTCGGTGGCAGTCGTGAGATGGTGCAGCTTGGGCCTGTTGGGGGGGGTGCTTCCAGAGGTCATCTAGTCCAGCCCCCTTTGCAAGAGAAACTCCAAAATTGATTATATATACTATAATTGGTCGGAAATGGGGAAGGAGGCCTGACTAGAGGTCCCAGTCCGGGCTTTGACTCCCGGGGCTCTAGCTCCGGGAGGGGCTATCCTTGGGTCATGGCGAGGGGAGGACTAGATGACCTCTGGAAGCCCCTTTCAGTGCTGAACCCTCGCAAATCCTGCTCAGTCACAGCAAGGGACTTCTAGTGCTCGTGTAGCCTGGCATCCTTTGCTAGAGAACCTCCAAAGCCCATTCTATTAAAGGGGTTGGACTAGATGTCCCCTGGAGGTCCCTTCTAATGTCGGTGGCAGTCTTGAGGTGGTGCAGCTCGGGCCTGTCAAGGGGGGGGGGTGCTTCCAGAGGTCATCTAGTCCAGCCCCCTTTGTGAGGGGAACTCCAAAACTGATTCTACAGAAAGGGGAAGGGACCCGACTAGATGACCCCTGGAGGTCCCAGCCCCGGCGGTGACTTATTGCTGAGATGGGCCACCCAGGGGAACAGCAAGGGACTTCTAGTGCTCTTGTAGCCTGGCATCCTTAGCTGGAGAGCCTCCAAAGCCTATTCTACTAAAGGGGTTGGACTAGATGTCCCCTGGAGGTCCCTTCTAATGTTGATGGCAGAGGGAGCAGGCATGTAGCCAGGGGGGGCTAAGGGGGCTTCAGCCCCCCCCCCGAAATTCTCAGGGTGGTCCAGGATTTTGTTTTGAGAAGGCCTTACTGGTACATTATTTAAACTGTTATGTTTATTCATATCATGATCTGATCACCATGCTCATTATATCCCACATTAATGGGGTTATTGGGATAACAATACAAAAGGTTTGCTAGGGTAGACCCTCTTCCACCCAGTCTCAGCCCCCCGAACCAAACTCAGCCCCCCGAATCAAAATCCTGGCTACGGCCCTGGCTAGGGTAGACCCTCTTCCACCCAGTCCCAGCCCCCCCCCCCCGAATCAAAATCCTGGCTACGGCCCTGGGAGGGAGTAAACAGCTTGGGCCTGAATTGGGGGGGGGTGCTTCCAGGAGTCATCTAGTCCAGCCCAACTCCAAAACCGATTCTACAAAAATGGGAAGGGACCCGACTAGATGAGCCCTGGAGGTCCCAGCCTCAGCCCTGACTCCTGGGACTCTGGCGGTCAGAGGGGCCGTGCATGGGACACGGAGTCCCTCTCTGTGGCGAGGGGAGGACTAGATGACCTCGAGCCCCCCTCCCTTTGGACCCAGTGCTTCTCCTACCTCGGAAGGCCACTTTGGCGATGCGGTCTCCCCTCCCACGCAGGTCAGTGGCAGTCTTGAGGTGGACGACCAAAGCCATGGTGGTGGATGGAAAGAGGAGGGTGGGAGAGAGGGAGGGGGTCCTGGGAGCAGCAGTGGTCACAGCTTTGGCCAAAGACAGGGAGTGGGCTTTTGCGGCAATTGCCGGCCGGGCGGCCTCGACCCTCCGCCTGCGACCATGGGCTCCCCCTCTTCCTCCTGCTCTTCCTCCTGCTCTTCCTCCTGCCTTCTCTTCCTTCTCCTCCTTCGGGGGATCCCTTCCTTCCTCGCCTGCGCCGCCCTCTCCTCAATTATTCAGCAGCTGCCGCAGCCGACGCCGCCTCCTCGCCCCCTCCAGCCAGCCACCCTCCGCTCCATCTACCATCGCCGCAGAAGCAGCATCAGCACCCTCCTCCCAGGCCGCCCCCGGTTTCCTTGCTGCCTGAGGCCGGGTTCGGAGGGGCGGGGCCTCCTTCACGCCCCGCCCCCTTCTCCCCCTCCTCCTCCTAGAATCATAGACTCCTGAAGTTGGAAGAGACCTCATGGGCCATCCAGTCCAACCCCTTTCTGCCAAGAAGCAGGACAATCGCCTTCAAAACACCCCCGACAGATGGCCATCCAGCCTCTGTTTCAAAGCCTCCAAAGAAGGAGCCTCCACCACACTCCAAGGCAGAGAGTTCCACTGCTGAACAGTCCTAGTCTCCAGGGCAGCAGAAAGGAAGCTTGCTCCCTCCTCCCTAGGACTGACTTCAATCTCACACGGCCCTCATCATGTCTCCTCTCAGCCTTTTCCTCTTCAGGCTAAATATGCCCAGCTTTTTAAGCCCTCATAGGGCTTGTTCTCCAGACACTTGATCGTTTTAGTCGCTCTCCTCTGGACACATTCCAGGGAAATCGCTTTCAAAACACCCCCGACAGATGGCCACCCAGCCTCTGTTTCAAAGCCTCCAAAGAAAGAGCCTCCACCACACTCCAAGGCAGAGAGTTCCACTGCTGGACAGTCCTAGTCTCCAGGGCAGCAGAAAGGAAGCTTGCTCCCTCCTCCCTAGGACTGACTTCAATCTCACATGGCCCTCATCATGTCTCCTCTCAGCCTTCTCCTCTTCAGGCTAAATATGCCCAGCTTTTTAAGCCGCTCCTCATAGGGCTTGTTCTCCAGACACTTGATCGTTTTAGTCGCCCTCCTCTGGACACATTCCAGGGAAATCGCTTTCAAAACACCCCTGATAGATGGCCACCCAGCCTCTGTTTAAAAGCCTCCAAAGAAAGAGCCTCCACCACACTCCGGCACAGAGAGTTCCACTGCTGAACAACTCTCACAGTCAAGAAGTTCTTCCTCATGTTCAGGTGGAATCTTTTTTCTTTGAAGCCATGGCTCCATTGCGTCCTAGTCTCCAGGGCAGCAGAAAGGAAGCTTCCGCCCTCCTCCCTAGGACTTCCCCTCACATATTTATACATAGCCCCCATCATGTCTCCTTTCAGCCTTCTCTTCCTCAGGCTAAACATGCCCAGCACTTTCAGCCACTCCTCATGGGGATTGTTCTCCAGGCCCTTGATCCTTTGTATTTTGTATTTTACTGTGTTGTATTGTATTTTAGAAGGGCTTGGCCTCATGTTAGCCGCCCCGAGTCCCCATTGGGGAGATGGTGACGGGGCATAAAGATTATTATTATTATTATTATTATTATAATTTCTGCAATGCCATTATTATTATTATTATGGGGGCAAGTCAATGAGCTGCAGAACTTACTGACTGGAAGGTTGGTGGTTCAAATCCGCAGGACGGATTGAGCTCCCATTGTTAGCCCCAGCTTCTGCCAACCGAACAGTTCAAAAACATGCAAATGTGAGTAGATCAATAGGTACCACTTTGGTGGGAAGGCAACGGCACTCCATGCAGTCATGCTGTCCAAATGACTAAGGACAATGTTTCTCAAGCTTCCCAATGCAGTGATGATGATAATAATAATAATAACGGCTGGAGGTAAGCTGACGATGCCAAGATGGCCGTTTCGCGTAACCGCTTCCTCAGGGCACTGATCACTTCTGACCGCTCCTCCCCAGTATTGTAGTAGACCAATTTAGACTCAAAGTCAAAATGAGAGATTTCGCGTTTCTGCGTTTCAATACAGATCGCTCTTGTGAGTTATCTCCCGGGCTGCAATCAGGACTTCATTAAGGGTTACTCAGTGCCAAGTGGAATACTCCTTCGCCCAACCATGTATATGGGCTTGTGATTCATGCTCATACTGTATATTAATCACATGATTGATTATTTGCATTACATTGTACTGTTTGTAATATTGTTCTGCTATTGAGCATATACTGCCATACAATATAGTGGTTTTTACCTATATATGCTATGTCTTGGTATTCCTATTGACAAATACCCAATATGTCCACATTTGAATACTGGTGGGGTTGAGGGGGGATTGATTTGGTCATTTGGGAGTTGTAGTTGCTGGGATTTATAATTCACCTGCAATCAAAGAGCATTCTGATCTCCGCCAATGATGGAATTGAACCAAACTTGTCACAACAGAACTCCCATGAACAACAGAAAATACAGAGAGGCTTTGGTGAGAATTGACCTTGAGTTTGGGAATTGTAGTTCACCTACATCCAGAGAGCACTGTGGACTCAAACAATGATGGATCGGGACCAAACTTGACACAAATACTCAAATTGCCCAAATGTGAACACTGGTGGAGTTTGGGAGGAAATAGACCTTAACATTTGGAGTTGTAGTTGCTGGGATTTATAGTTTACCTACGGCAGTCTTTCTCAACCAGTGTGCCATGGCACACTAGTGTGCCGTGACGGACCTCCTGCTGTGCCGCGAGAAAAGCTCTCTGCCCCCCTTCCTCCCCCCTCCTGCCGAACTCCTGCTGCTTGGGGGAGGAGGAAGGGCCGGGCAGTGGTGAAGAAAAAGAAGAAGACCGGGGCACCGCCTCCTTTGGCCGTTTCCCCAGCCAGCCTCCAATCCACCATGACTCCCACCATGACTCTCGCCCCTTGCTCGCTGAAGCCACGTGGAGGAGGAGCCCCGCCCACTGAAGCCCGTCCACCGCTCATGCTGCTCCTCTGTAGGAGAGCTGAAGCTGGGGGAAGGGGGTGGGGCATGGGCGCCTGTAGGAGAGCTGGCCTGGGGGGGAGCAGCCTGAGAGCCGGGGGAAGGGGGTGGGGCATGGCGCGGCCTGTAGGAGAGCTGAAGCCGGGGGAAGGGGGTGGGGCATGGCGCGGCCTGTAGGAGAGCTGAAGCCGGGGGAAGGGGGTGGGGCATGGCGCGGCCTGTAGGAGAGCTGAAGCTGGGGGAGGGGGTGGAGCATGGCGCGGCCTGGCTCTGCCCCCTCCCTTGGCTTCAACACTCCCAGCAGCTGCTCCAGCCTTGAGGGGACAGTGCCAAGCCATCATTGTGCTGGCTCTGGCACCGCTGGCTTGGCACTGCCCCTCAAGGCTGGAGCAGCTGCTGGGAGAGGTGAAGCCGATGGTAGGGGCGGGGCATGGTGCAGCCTGGCTCCGCCCCCTCCCCAGATTCGGCACTCCCAGCAGCTGTTCCCAGCAGGCCACCAACCCCCAGCCGTTCTTTACTGTGTTAGAGTGTCATTTTGTGTCATTTTGGTTGGTGGTGTGCCCCCGGATTTTTTTAATGTTAAAAGTGTGCCGCGGCTCAAAAAAGGTTGGGAAACACTGATCTACAGTAAAAGGCACTCTGAACCTCACCAATGATAGAATTGGGCCAAACTTCCTACATAGAACCCTATGACCAGGCATGTAGCCAGGGGGGGGGGTAAGGGGGCTTCAGCCCCGAAATTCTCAAGGTGGTCCGCGAAAAGGCCTTACTGGTACATTATTTAAACTGTTATGTTTATTTATATCATGATCTGATCACCATGCTCATTATATCCCACATTAATGGGATTATTGGGATAACAATACAAAAGGTTTGCTATGACCAACAGAAAATATTGTGTTTTCTGATGGCCTTTGGCGACCCCTCTCCCTTGCAACCCCCCCCGGTCCTGACCCCCAGGTTGAAAAATGCTGACCTTGGAGGTGTCTATGGACCCCCACACACCCCCACGCAGAGTCGGACACGACTAGACTTAATGTCAGAGGAAACCTTTACCTATGATTAGTATTCTGCTTTTCTCTCTGGATCAAGACCCAAGCCCCTTGCAACTCAAAGGCATGCTCCAATTGCTTTTAAAGTTCTATTTATATTGTTATTTTTTGTGTGTTTTTCTTGATGACAGTTTTTATCTCTTCCCAGCTTTTCAAGCCGCCTGCTTAACGGGTGCCGTGCAAGCAGTTGCCAGCACAAAATACAACTTTCCCCCCCTAATTATCTGCAGCAATTTTGTTTGTGTATACAGCAATTTGCAGCAAACTGTTTTCCAGGCAGTGTTAAGCCAAGCAACCGCAGAGACAAGCTGTACAGTTTTACGGCTGGGATTAAGGCTTAGAAAAGACAACAAAGACAGGGTGTATTCCTTTGTGGGCCCAAATGGGAGAAATAGAGAGATATATATTTATGATTTCTCAGGTTAATTGCCTTCTGGACTCCATCACATATCAGGGACGGCAGGGAACCAAGAAGGATATTTGAGATAGATGAATACACACACAATTCATTGTAAAGAACACACATATTTGGGCTTTTAATCGGTCCCACCAAGAAGCAAAGGATCGTAACAGCCGGAAGGGACCCGCAAAGCTCATCTAGTCCAACTGTGTTCTGCCATGCAGGAAGACAGAGCTAAAGCACTCCCGAAAGATACAGAAACCCACCTTAGACCCTGCAATGTTGACCAACTACAGCCCGGTCTCTAACCTCCTGTTTCTTAGTAAGATGATTGAACGTGCGGCAGCGATCCAAGTTCAGAAATTCTTAGACGACACGGATGGCCTGGATCCATTTCAATCTGACTTCCGTCCCGGACATGGGACCGAGACTGTTTTGGTGGCTGTCACCAGACTAGACAAGGGAAGATCGGTACTGCTGGTGTTGCTCAACCTCACCACAGCTTTCGATACAGTAGACCAGGGCTGTCCAACTGGCAGCCCTGGGGCCGGATCCGGCCCCCCAGCCTGTTGGGCACAGCCCCAGCTATGTCCCCAGCCGCCATTTTAAATTTTTTTAAAAATTAATTTTTTTAAAAAATGGCGGCCGGGGGGGGGGAGGCGGGGCAGGGAGGAGGAAGAGAGCTAGCTCCTCCTCCTGCACCGCCTCCTCCGTCCCTCTCTCCTCCGCCGAAAAGGAGGAGTAGGCGGCGCCAAGGGGCGCGCCACACGCCCGGCCGGTGTCGCGCTGCCCATGGCGCCGCCGTCGGCTCTCCTCCACCTCTTTCCCGGGCGCCGTGCCTTTCCCCGGCGCCGTGGCGCTCGGGACAGCCACGGTGCCCGGGAAAGAGGAGAGGAGGAGGAGGAGAAATCTCCCTCCTCCTCCTCTTTCCCTGGCACTGTGGCGCCCTGGCACTGTGGCGAATGACAGCTTTAGGAGAGGGCGGGGCCTGGGCTGGGGGCGGGGCCTGGGGGTGGGGCCAAGCGGCCCCCGAAGTCATCAGTGACCTCTATTCCGGCCCTGGACCCGGTAGAAGTTGGACAGCCCTGCAGTAGACCATGATCTACTGATGCAACGATTAGCTGCTATTGGAATTCAAGGATGAGTAATAACGTGGTTCAACTCATTCTTGCGAGGGCGTGTGGCTGGGCCAAGTATCTGAGAAATCCCTTCTTGACTGTGGAGTACCCCAAGGCGCTATTCTATCGCCAATGCTGTTTAACATCTATGTTCAACCTCTCGCCAAGCTAGTCCGGAGATTTGGATTAGGATGTTTCCAATATGCTGATGACACCCAGCTTCTCCTAAAACTAGAACCTGGAACAACTTGAGTACCGGATAACTTCACCCGGTGTCTTGGAGCAGTGACAAGATGGCTACGTGCCCATAAATTGAAAGTAAATCCAGCAAAAACTGAAATCTTGTGGCCTGGCTGCCCATCAGAATTGGTCGGTCTATTACCATCTTTTGAAGGGGAACCATTAGTTCCACCCCCCACTGTGAAGAGTCTCGGTGTTATCCTGGATTCCAAAATGACGATGGAAGCCCAGATTGCCTCCACTAGGAAAAGGGACTTCTTTCATCTATGCCAAGCTAGGCAATTGGTGCCTTATTTTCCAACATTTATTATTATTTATTTATTTAAAACTTTTGTACCCCGGCCTTCTCACCTCTATCGAGGGACTCAGACCGGCATAACAGCAAAGATTCAATGCTATACAATTTAAAAACAACTAGAACAACATATAAAAATACATAAAAACCCAGCATAAAACCACATCGCCATTTAAACAATTCCACTCAATCTGTAAACATGGTCATACATTCAAACAATAGCCAATCTTAGCCTATTCTGGGAAGGCTTGGTTCCATATCCAAGTCTTCACCAGCCTCCTAAAGGTCAACAGAGAGGGGGCAGTTCTAGCATCACTTGGGAGAGAGTTCCACAGCTGAGGGGCAACCACAGAGAACGCCCTGTCTCTCGTCCCCACCAGACGCGCTTGCGAAGCTGGCGGGACCAAGAGCAGGGCCTCTCCGGAGGATCTTAATGTCCTTGATGGTTCATAGGGGAGAATCCATTCGGACAGGTAAACTGGGCCAGAACCGTACAGGGTTTTGTAGGTTAAAACCAGCACTTGAATTGTGCTCGGAAACTAATTGGCAGCCAGTGAGCTGGCGCAGCAAGGGAGTGGTATACTCCCTGTGCCCCGCTCCTGTTAGTAGCCTGGCTGCCGAATGTTGGACTAATTGCAGCTTCCGAGCAGTCTTCAGAGGCAACCCCATGTAGAGAGCGTTGCAGTAGTCTATTCGGGGTGTAACCAGAGTGTGGACCACTGTGGCCAAGTCAGACTACCCAAGGTACGGGCGCAGCTGGCGCACAAGCTTTAACTGTGCAAAAGCTCTCCTGGCCACCGCCGAGACCTGGGGCTCCAAACTCAGCGATGAGTCCAGGATCACTCCCAGACTGCGAACCTGCACCTTCAGGGGGAGTGTAACCCCGTCAAGCACAGGCTGTAACCCTATGCCCTGTTCGGTCTTACGACTCACCAGGAGTACCTCTGTCTTGTCTGGATTTAGTTTCAATCTGTTAGCCCTCATCCAGTCCGTTACAGCGGCCAAGCACTGGTTCAGAACTTGAACAGCCTCCTTAGTAGCAGGTGGGAAGGAGTGACAGAGTTGGACATTATCTGCGTACAGATGACACCGCACCCCGAAACTCCGGATGATCTCCCCCAACGGCTTCATGTAGATGTTGAACAACATAGGGGACAGTACTGAACCCTGCGAGACCCCACAGAGCCGCTGGCTACAGTAATCCGTGCTACGGTTACGTCGAGGCTGGATTACTGCAATGTATTGTATGTGGGCTTACCTCGAGCAGCAATTCGTAAGATCCAAATTGTGCAAAATGCAGCTGCTAGACTCCTCACAAGAACATCAATGAGGTGCCATATAACACCGTCCCTACAGTGCTTGCATTGGCCGCTGGTTGAACACAGAGTCTTCTATAAGACTCTGGTCCTAGCATTCAAGGCCTTTCGAGGTCAGGGTCCTTCATATCTAAGAGACCGTTTAATGCCACTCCACCACCAGAGACTGCCACGGTCAGCTCATGAGAATCTTCTCTATGTCCCTGGCCCTAGAGAGGTCTGTTTGGAGTCCACAAGCCAGAGATCCTTCTCCATTGTAGCCCCAATCTTGTGGAACTCCCTACCGTCAGACCAGAGAGCCACTCCTGATCTACATACATTTCTAGGGGCACTTAAGACATGGCTCTTCAGAAGAGCCTATGACTGTTAAGTAACAAGCTGTGGCTATGTAATCTGTTTATTTTAATTGTGTAAGTCGCCCAGAGCACCTTTGGTGGAGGGTGACTCATAAGAAATAAAGTTGAGTTGAGAATCTGTGGATACCGAGGGTTGGTTGTACCGTGACATGGAATATACTGACTTTGGTGATATACAGACACACTTTTTCACAGCAACGGTGGGGGAAAATCTTAGCTACTGGATTTAGAGGAATGTTTTTAAAAGTAGGTATGGGGATGTATAATGTTAAAAGGGAGCAGAATAATAAGTTTTAGTAGTTATATGTCCAGGATGCATATATTAGTGTTGACATGCCTTAGGTTGGTGTGCTTATTTCAGATTTTAGTTTTGTTAGATGTAATGGCTTTAGTGTCCTATATTTGTTGTATGTCAGTCTGTTCAGCCTGTGATTGTGTCTGATGTTCATGCTGGGAATGGGGATGATGTTCCTGATGGTGGGCCTGGGTCTGTTCACAGTGGGGAGCCAGCATTGTCCGTAGACACCTCCAAGGTCATGTGGCCACTGGCATGACTGCATGGAGCACCGTTACCTTCCCTCTAGAGCAGTACCTATTGATCTACTCATATTTGCATGTTTTTGAACTGCTAGGTTGGCAGAAGCTGGGGCTAACAGTGCAACTCCACAGATTTGAACCCATGACATATTTATTTATTTATTTATTTACAGTATTTATATTCCGCCCTTCTCACCCCACAGGGGACTCAGAGCGGATTACAATGTACACATAAATGGCAAACATTCAATGCCATAGGCACACAACACATATAGACAGACAGTCAGAGGCTATTTAACTTTTTTCCTGGCCACCAGGGGAGCTGTCGCCTCACCGTCCATCTGCGATACTGATGAAGTACTTTCCGCATTCCCCGCATGCTTTTTGCTGGAGATGGTTTATGGCCTTGTAAATTTGTTAAGTTAACCTCCCCACACATAAGCGGTACCTAAATTTCCTACTTGACAGATGCAAAGGTCTTTTGGGTTGCAAAGGTCGACAACAAGCTACACAAAATAGGCCGGAACCTCACTCCGACCTGGGCTGGCATTGAACTCATGACCTTTCGGTCAGTAGTGATCTTAATGCAGCTGACACCCAGCCAGCTGTGCCACAGTCCAGTGTATTTGCGTATATATGTGTGGTTTTGCGCATGCGTTGTAATGTATTGTTTTTGGTTTTTGGCTTTCTAAGTCTCTTCTGCCGGGTTTTTCAGTGTTTTTATGAGTGATGGTCACTCGTTGGCCTGATAGGTGTCTTGTGTCCAAATTTGGTGTCAATTCGCCCAGTGGTTTTTGAGTTATGCTAATCCCACAAATGAACATTACATTTTTATTTATATAGATTTTGCACATTTATATCCCGTCCTTCTCAAGCCCTGAAGGAGGGCTCCAGGCGGCTTACAACTGGCAATCATTACATGCCAACAAACAAACAATCACAGTACAAACAATTAACATTAAGTAAATCAACAAGATTATATAAATACATTAAAATATTGACCATCAAGCATTAACACACAACGAAGATCCGTTCGTTTACAGGAAAAGAAAGATTTTAAAACCCCTTTATCTGGTGAGAATATCTAGTGAAATGCTTTCCTTTCAGTTGTGGGATCTGGAAAAGCCTTATATTGAGTCACGGGAAAGAGTTGCCTCAGTTGGGTCAACATTGGGATTTCATGCCTAGCCTTGCTCTCAAGTGTTCTTAGCTTCATGCACCAAGTTTTTGCCAAGCTCCTGATCTGTGTTTTGGATTTTTCATGCTGCCTTGTTTCATGGATTCATGTGTCTGTTTCGTGGATTGATCTGTCTATGGCAGTGTTTCTCAACCAGTGTGCCGTGGCACACTAGTGTGCCGTGAGTGATCATCAGGTGTGCCGCGAGAAAAGCTCTCTGCCCCCCTTCCTTCCCCTCTCCTCCTGCCGAACTCCTGCTGCTTGGGAGAGGAGGAGGAAGGGACGGGCGGTGGCAAAGAAAAAGAAGAAGGGGCCGGGGTGCCGCCTCCTTCGGCCGTTTCCCCAACCAGCCTCCAATCTGCCATGACTCCCGCCATGACTCTCGCCCCTTGCTTGTTGAAGCTGCGTGGAGGAGGAGCCCCGCCTACTGAAGCTCGTCCACCGCTCATGCTCCTCCTCTGTGAGAGAGCTGAAGCTGGGGGGAGGGGGGGCATGACGCAGCCTGGCTCTCCCCCCTTCCCCCAGCTTCAGCACTCCCACAGCTTCGCCAGCCTTGAGAGGGCAGTGCCAAGCCAGCGATGGCAGAGCCAGTACAATGCTGGCTTGCCCTCAATGCTGGCGGCTGTGGAGAACTGAAGCCGTGGGACGGGGCGGGGCATGGTGTGGCCTGGCTCCGCCTCTCCCACAGCTTCAGCGCTCCCACAGCTTCACCAGCCTTGAGGGCAGTGCCAAGCCAGTGGTGGCCCTGCCCCTCAAGGCTGGCAAAGCTGTAGGAGAACTGAAGCCAGGGGGAGGGGCGGGGCATGGTGTGGCCTGGCTCCTCTCCTGGCTTCGGCACTCCCAGCAGCTGCTCCCAGCAGGCCACCATCCCCCAGCCATTCTTTACTGTGTTACAGTGCCATTTTGTGTCATTTTGGTGGGTGGTGTGCCCCCTGATTTTTTTAATGTTAAAAGTGTGCCGCAGCTCAAAAAAGGTTGGGAAACACTGGTCTATGGACCTTGTTTTGCCTTGAAGCTCATGAACTTATTTTTGTTTTGGAACTTGACTGTTTTGCCGATTTTACTGCTTTGCTTACTTATATTCTTCAATTAACTGCTTGCTGATTTCACCAAGCTGGTGTAGTTTTTAAGGTCAGAGGTGTTCCTGCTCTGGTCCACGACAATATTTATTTGTTTATTTATTTATTTACTTTACTTCTATACCGCCCCTCTCAGCCCGAAGGCGACTCGAGGCAGTGTACATATGGCAAAGACTGCCCAAGATAAATCTCTCTCGGCATTACTTTGCGAACGAAGATTCTTAGGAAGGACTCATCCCATGCTTTTTTACAAGTGCGTTGATGACTTAGAAGGCCAATCTGAGATAGGCAAGTCCGGTTGCAGAAAGCACAGCAGAAAGTCTCCTTGGGTGATGTTGTTTCCAAGTTGCGGTTCTTTCTGCATTGTCGTTTCTCTTCGAGACCCGTTCGGCGTGTCTTCTCGAAAGAGGCCGCAACATTGTGGATAGTGCATCTCCATGCCTCCCGATGTGAGGCCAGAGTGGACCATTGTTGGAGACCAATCTGGCCGAGCCTGAGATGTTGTTTCAGGGAGTCCTTATATCATGGAGTCCTTATATCAATCATATCATGTACAAATTAGCAATAAAAGTTAAAACACAACATCTGAGTCTCATTATTAAATCGATTTCCAATTGCGTTGTTGTCGCTCTTGAGGTCTCAATTTAATAATCATACTACATCTGCAAATGCCTGGTCAAATAGCCAGGTCTTGACCTTCTTGCGAAATGTCAGGAGGGAGGGGGCTGATCTGATGTCGCTAGGAAGGGCGTTCCAAAGCTGAGGAGCCACCACTGAAAAGGCCCTGTCTCTCGTTCCCACCAATCGCGCCTGCGAAGCAAGCGGGCCCGAGAGCAGGGCCTCTCTGGATGATCTTAAACATCTTGAAGGTTCATAGGGAGAAAAAATATTGTGAAAAAAATTGTTTTTAGTATTGTCTCTGTTTTTGCTATTTTTCCCCCTTCCATTTTTGCATACAAAATAATTAAAACAGGAATATGTTTTGGCTGCACCATCTTGTTGTTGATAATATACATTTTTATTAAATTTTGACAATATATACTTGTTTTGCTTGTGGTTGGTTTCAACTTATGGTTTTTCTCCCAATGAAAGGTCTGGCAACGATGATGATTACCAGATTTCTTCAATTCTAAGACACCATCAATTGTAAGATACTCTTAATTTCTGTACCAACAACAGAATATCTATCTATCTATCTAATAAAAGTCAGTGTTTGCAGCAGTGCGGAGGTGCGGCGGTGCAGGGGGAGGAATATGTGCCAGCGTTTCGATTGGTTACCACTGTGGGATTATTTGCATAAAGGACACTAATTGGCCAGCCTCAGAACTCCGACACTCTAAGGCACCAGATTATTTGCATAAAGGACTCTGATTGGCCAGCCTCAGAACTCCAACATTCTAAGGCACCAGACAGAGGGCATTGATTGTTGCCACTGAGGAACTGACGGTTCATCCATTTTGCATAAAAATAGGACTTTTGATTGCCTCCACCAACAGAAGGACAGATATTTTCCTTTCTGTGCATATGACTTCTCTACTGTTTATGTTGAATCTGCTATTATGCATTTGATTTCATGAAATTGTACTTATATGCTGTATAGCGACATTGCTGTAATTGTATTTATACCACTGAATAGCGACATTGCTCCTGTGGTTTGTCCACTTGTATTTGTTTATGTACCCCATAGTGGAGATTGATACACATATGTATTGTTACTCAAATAATTGATTTTGTTATAATTAGCCTACTGTGCTTATTTCATTTGCGTTAGCCTGAAGTTGGAAATGGAATGTTCATTTTTGGGAGGTGCAAAAGTGCCAAGGAAATGTGACAGCGTTTTTTTCAGTTGCCAAATGGAATATTTCATTTTTCTGATTGGCCAGCCTCAGAACTCCAACATTCCATGGCCCCAGACAGAGGGCATTGGTTGCCACTAAGGGACTATTTGCATAAAGGACTCTGATTGGCCAGCCTCAGAACTTCAACATTCCATGGCCCCAGACAGAGGGGATTGGTTGCCTCTGAGTGAGTATTTGCATAAAGGACTCCGATTGGCCATCCACATTCCAACATTCTAAAGTGACTCAGAGGGAAAAGGAAAGGCCTCAGGCAGTCAGACTCTGCGGCCCACAGCAGTGACGGATCAGGATCAAACATGCCACACAGGGGCCCAATGGCCCACTTCACAACGCGACCCTCACCCAATGACCACTACAGACCAAAATTAGCACACAGAGCCCCATTGACCCACTCTACACCCTGGTGCTGTTTCCAGGAGGATGGACCACAGATGATGGGACTTGAAATACCTTCACTCACCTTCCGAGACCGCTGCAAACCTCATCCAAAGAATGATCAAGACCAAATGTGACACACACAGCCCCCATGACCCACTCTACAACCTGGTGCTGTTTGGAGGGGGGTGGACCATGGCCAACGGGACTTGCAGTACCTTCACTAAATTCCTGAGACCACTGCAAGCCACATACACATCTAATAAGGACCAACCTTGGCACACAGTGCCTTCCTCAAATAACCCCGGGCACCGCCGGGTCCCCAAGATATTGTGTGTGTGTGTGTGTGTGTGTGTGTGTGTGTGTGTGTATCTCCTCTTTGCATTTCCTCTTTCTTGGAACCCAAGAAAGGCTTGCACACTTTTTTTCTTGCAGGATTTCTGAACGCTTCCTCTGGAACTAGCAATTATTGCAGGCAATGAGGCAAGGCCGCTCCATCCTAGTGAGCCTTTCTGGGAAGATTTTACATCAAATAAGACACTCGTATTGGGTCTTCCTGGGCTTGAGAGCATGAAGCCAGAAAACTCCTTTCCTGCTGGGATATCAAGAGAGAGAGGGAGAGGCAATGAGGTGAAGCAATTGCCGGGTGGAGAACTGAGGATGATAGGCAAATTGGATGCCCAGGGATTTCTCCGCATTTTGGATATTGCTGTGGGGTCTCTTCTTGGTGTTGCCTGGAATTAGATTCTCTTTGTGGCTTTTTCTTTCCCCCCCACATTTTGTTTACCATTAGCTAATTTTTTCTATCTATATACTGCCCTCTTGTGGTTTCACCTGGGCTCTGCATACATACAAATCCAGTTGTGGGTAGCTAATCCTTTCTATCTATATACAGCTCCCCTGTGGTTCCACCTGAGTACTGTATGCATACAAACTTACAGGCCACTAGCCGGTACTGTAGCCAGGATTTTGATTTGGAGGGGGTGGGGGGCTGAGTCTGAGTGAGAGAGTATCTACCCTAGCAAACCTTTTGTATCATTATCCCAATAACCCCATGCATATGGGATATATTGAGCAAGGTGATCAGATCATGATATGAATAAACATAATAGTTTAAATAATGTACCAGTAAGGCCTTCTTGCGGACCACCCAGAGAATTTGGGGGGAGGGGCTGAAGCCCCTCAAGCGCCCCCCCCCAGCTACATGTCCGCCACTAGCTAATCCTTTCTATCTATATATTAATGCCCCCTTGTGGTTGCATCTGAGCATGGCATACATAGCTATAAGCCACTAGTTCAGGGGTGGGCAATAATTATTTCCAAGGGGCCACACGAGAGCCAAAAAATATTATGGAGGGCCGCACCTAAAGGCTGAACTACATTCTAATCTAATCATAATTTATTTATTTACTATATTTACTATATATTACACATCATTAATATTAACATATTAATATATCAAGAAATATTCATATATTATTAGTATTAATATTATTAGTATTAGTATCAGAAGCTGTCCGATTCTGTGAACATGTTCCGCCCCATATTTCATGGGATGGACACACACGTTCTTGTGAAATGCTGATGATGACCCCAGAGTCTCCACCCCAGACCCTCTCCGGCAGGAATCCCCAGATCTGTGTTGGGATCAATCTTGGGACTTTCCAGTCGATAAATCCATCGAAGGGGAACCGGGAGGCTCAGATGAGCAACAGTTCCCTCGGACGATGTTGTCATGAGGGCGGCCGAGAAGGAGGACACCGAGCCAGAACGGGTCTAGAGGTCGGGGAGAACAGAGAGCCCGTGGTCAGACCCGGATCCTCAGCCCCGGCGGCGGATCCCTGGGAATTGTGTTATCCTTGCGCAGGGGCGGTCTAACCTAATCCGGGGGGGTACGCAAAGAAAATTTTGTCGCCCCCCCTGCCGCCACGTCACTCGCCGCCAACGCCACCGCTGCCGCCACGCCATGCTGGGCGTGCTGGGCGCACCTCCGCAGCCGGCTCCATCGGCCGCGGCGCACCTCCGTGTACATGGAGATTTCTGCACGTGCGCGATCATCCGCGCATGCGCACTGGCTCCTAAGCGCGCCTGCCGCTTTGGAGCCAGCGCATGCATGCAGGTTTTGCGCATGCGCTGGATCCAAAGCGGCAGGCGCTCGGGAGGCAGTGCAGTGCGTGTGCGCGGACGTTCACGCATGCGAAGAAACGTCTACAGGCGCTACAGCGCCTTTGGGGTGCTTCTGCACGTGTGCAGCCGGTGGGGCCGGCTGTGGAGGCATGCCCAGCGCGCCCGGCACACCCGGCGTGGCGGTGGCGCAGGGCAGTGCAGCGGCGGCGGGGGCACGGAGGCAGCGCGGCGGCGCCCCTCCCAGCCGGTGGTGCCCCTCCCAACCGGTGACGCCCTACGCGGCCGCGTAGGTGGCGGAATCGGAAAGACCGCCCCTGTCCTCGCGTCGCACCCAACCCTGACGGGAGTGCTGAGGTGATGGCTGGTGGTCCATGGCCAGTCAGGAGTGATGTTGATCGGCCCAGCTGTCCGTCGCCGGCAGGATGCCTCTGGAGAGACCAGAAGCCTTTGAACCTTACTGAGGTCCTAGCCTGTGCTCAGAGACCCTGTCCCCGACATCGTGGCCGCCTGGTGGTGACGAGTCGGGAGCTCGAGGGGCTGAGCAACATGGCGGATGGCCTTGAGGACGCTGAAGGGAGGCAGTCTTCTTCCTCCTCCTTGGACCCGGCCTGGAAGAGACAAAGGTGCAGGTGCCGGAATAGACACCGGAGGAAGAAACCGAAGGAACACCCAACTTCTGGTCCGTCAGTGGACTATCTGGGGACAGCAAACTTCCAAGAGGCCGACGTTCCTAGGGAGTCAAGCCTCTCCTCACTGAACAGAGTCAACCCAGAGGGCCGCCAAGGACATCGGGCTGCCCCCATATCCCTAGATATCGCCAGCATTTTGCGGTGCTCCTGTTACTACATGTGATGTGTTGTTCCTGCTGCGAGACGCTCGCGAGAATTGCTGTATTGGCCACGCCCCCGGTCCTGAGGAAGCCCTTCGGGGAGAAACGAAGGCGCGTATGATAACCATTCGTTGACCGCTGTGGACGTCTCCCAGAGATTCCCAGATGCTGAGTATTTATATTTTGCTTTTGGCACTCTGAACTGACTTATACAAGCATTCTCATAGTATTTTGGGATGGCGTCCGGGTCCGTGTCCGTCTTTGATGACGTAGGAACTTTTCTCCTCCCATCCTCGGCGTCTCTGCTCACTCCCGTGTGGGCCTACAGCCCGTAGTTGCTGTTTATGTTGATGATACTCAATTTATATGGCATCTGCCTTTGTATGTATGATATTATGATATTCGAAATGAATTTATGTTATGCTATTGCTTGAACACAAAGACCAGTTGGTCTATTGCCTGAAGATAAAGCTATACCGCTGTTATTTATAGTATTGTTGTGTTGCTTCTGCCTTACGTACTTTGGGGAGGAGCAAACATAAGAAATACAAAACCAGGACCTTCTGGGGGTTGGACTTCGGGAGCTGGGCCAGATCAGGCTCCCATAGTCTCTCAATTTAAACCAATAAGACTCCAAACACCCTGCCAAAACAGAAATGTAGAGTCTACTGAACAAGCCAGTACCTGCCGCATACCAGTACTGCCATCTGTTGAGGAGTTACGACGGTGGAGGCATTACTTTTCATTCAATTCTCGTACATATAGGTGGATAATGACACCTTGGACAGTTCAATGTACACAATGATTGACTTTGTTTCATGTGCAAAATCGTTTACAATACCGCGTATAAAGAAAAAGCCAAAGACCTTGTCAAACTACAACTCCCAGGGTTCCAGGAAGGCCTCCCCACTCCTCACCCCAACCATGCCACCTTTGTTGTTTCTTTCCTCAACCCTTAAGCACTGCTTTGGGTGGGTGAAATATGGGGAAGGTGCATTTATATTCGATGTCAAATCATACCTCCCACCTCTGTTCAGGCGCACTGCTGGAGGCGCATTAAGTTTCAGCAGTGTGCAAATTTGGAAATGGAAATGGCAAGGGGAAAAAGCCCAGCAGTGCCTTATCTAGGCTCCTGAATGCGAGCCTTGGTCCTAAATTCTCTTGCAGGCATTTTTCTCCTTTGCAGCAACTCTATTCCTCCACGCCTCGGCTGCTCTGGTTTCTCATTCAACCTCGGCTGGAAATTAAAGCTTGCTGCGATAAGAGCACACCTTGTTCAGTTTCAATTAGTTTTCTATTGCTAGCCTTGCAAGCCTTGGTGAGCGAAGAAGCAGCAGCAGCCGCCTTCGAGGAGAGAAGAGCTTGGGCAGCCTTTTTCGCAGCCAGGATAAACATTACCTCTCCCCAAACATGGAGAGGGATGCCGTTTCCAAAGGCATGATGCTCACATTCAGGACCTAAAGGTGGATTGGAAAGGGTCCCAAAGGCTATCTAGTCCAACCCCCTGAAGAACCTGGTGCATGATGCTTAAACATGGGGATCTTAGAGCAGTGTTTTTCAACCTTTTTTGAGCCGCGGCACATTTTTTACATTTACAAAATCCTGGGGCACACCACTAACTGAAATGACACAAAATGACACTCTAACACAGTAATATAATATAGTTAATATGTTTTTCAATGTATTTATACACTCAGTGTGAAACCTGGGCCTGTTTTGATGAACTCAACATAGATATCCTGGCAGGAATGGCAGAAAGACACAAACTTCCCACACAGAACTCCCATAACCAAGAGAAAATACTATAAGAGTTTGGTGGGCATTGACCTTGGGTTTTGGAGTTGTAGTTCACCTATATCCAGAGAGCACTGTGGACTCAAACAATGTTGGATCAGGACCAAACTTGGCATGAATACTCAATATGCCCAAATGTGAACACAGATGCAGTTTGGGAAAAATAGACCTTGACATTTGGGAGTTACAGTTTCTGGGATGTATAGTTAACACACAATCAAAGAGCATCCTGAACTCTTGCAACAATGGAATTGAACCAAACTTGGCCTATTGAACTCTCATTACCAACAGAAAGTACTGAAAGGGTTTGCTTGGGAATTGACCTTGAGTTTGGAAGTTGTAGTTCACCTACACCCAGAGAGCACGGTGGACTCAAACAATGTTATGTTATGTTGTTGTTTGTTTTCTATCCAGAATCACCATGTTGGAAGAAGGCTCACCACTTTAAGGTCCCTAAAACATGCATGGGAAAACTTCAGCCCTCTGGGTGCTTTGGACTCCAACTCCCACCATTCCTAACAGCCTGAGGCCCTTTCCTGCTTAAGTGGCTGAGGGGGGAAAGGAAAAGAGCCCAAGGCTGCTAGGAATGGTGGGAGTTGGAGTCCAAAACACCCGGAAGGTCCAAGTTTGCCCATGCCAGCTTTCAACAGAGACCTCTTCCTCCCGCTTCCCCTTCGCGCCCTTTCTTCCCCCTCCTGCCCAACACTTACTTTTTCTTCTACACTGCCGCTGTCAGTTCGATTGATGGTGGATCCAGACCAAACTTGGCCCACAGACCCATCATGACCAATTTTAACTGCTGGTGGGGTTTAGGGCGATTGATCTGGGATTATGGGAGTTGTTGTTCACCCACCACCTTACGCGTTTTCTGATGGGACCATTCATAACATCCATAAACAAACAATGGATATTTTGAATGAATAGCACTCCAAAAGACTTAACCCAGTCATTGACGAGTACCTAAAGCTAATAAATAATAATATTTATTAAAGCAGCTTTTCCTGTTTGAACTCAATTTGCAGCAATTGATATAAGCCAGGGACAAGGGGGGGGGGGGAGTGGGAAGAGGTGAGAGAAGCTAGAACATTTTAAAAGCAGTCGAAAAAGCAGGATAGCATTAGGTGAGAACCAGAGGGGTGTTTTAGTACACAAGAAGGAATTGCCAAGCGAAAGGTGGTTAACATATAGAAATCTATTAAAGATTAATGGACAAGAAGTTGAACGGAAAGGATTGGAAGAGGTGCAGAAAAATGGAACCTAGGACAACGTGGTTTCATTACTGGCAAATAAAAGAGAACTATAGGCAGGGGCGGTCCTACAAGATAGGCCAAGTAGGCGGCCGCCTAGGGCGCCATCTGGGAAGGGGGCGCCATCCTGGCTGCATGGGGCGCCATCCTGGCCCTGCCGATGTTCCTCAAACAGTGCTGCAGCTGCCTGCTTTTTGACCCCGGCCTTGTGCGCTCCGACACCGCTTCTGGGCACGCGCGGAGGTTTTCATGCAGGCGCAGTTGCTCCAGAGCTGAAGTTGAGCGCAGGAGCAACTGCACATGCCCGAAAACCTCAGCGCATGCCCAGTAGCTCCCTTGCGCAGAAGCCTGTAAGCAAAGCACTCCCTATCGGGCAGGCAGGGAGTGCTTCCCCTCTCCCTTTGTCTCCGCCGCCCAGGTGCGTTTGCAGGGAAGGGGAAAATAATAAGTGAAGGAAGTGTAAGTGAAGGAATGAATGAAGGGCTTTCCTCCTCCTCCTCCCTCTGTGACCTCTTCTCTTCCTCCTTCCTTTCTTCGGCTGTATTTCTGTCTAGGCCTGAGGGGCCTGAGGCTATGAGGAGTTGTGGGAGTTGGAGTCCAAAACACCTAGAGGGAGGGAGGGCCCAAGTTTGCCCAGGCCGCGCTGCCTGTATTCGACCTCATTTGAACATTTTGGCTGTTTTTCTATTTACATTTACATTGGGATCCTAATTTTGGACTTATGGGAGACTCCTATGGATTATGAGACGGGTGGTAGGTAATATATTCTGATTTTGATGCATTTACATTGCATTTCTTGTTGATTATTATACAGTTCTGCTTAATATTGTCATACAATATAATACAAATACAATATAACAATAGAATAATGATATATTTTATATTACATGTAATATTACAAACAATATTGCAGTATAGTGGTATTGTACAAAATAGTAATATGTAATATTTTATTTTACTTTATTTTGGGTTATTTGAGTTTTATAGGAGTAATGAAAATATTTAGTAGAGGATAATTTTATTTAAATAAATAATTTTATTATTTTATAATAATAATATAATAGAATGTTACATTATATTATAATGTCAATATATTATAATATAATTATATTGTAATGTAGTATAATATAATTATGATATAATATAGTATGAGTATGGTATAATATATTGTATATACATTGATACAATATAATACTACTAATGGTATTGTGATATTATAATTGTATATTTGTTTTACATGGGGGGGCAAAATAATGTTTTTGGGGGCACCAAAATAATGTTCGCCTACCATTTAAAATTACCTTAGGCCCCTGACTATAGGCTTGACCTAAAAAAAGGGATTTGAAATAAAAGAATCCATTTGGGACAGGATTATTAAAACAGAGACAAAAATGATAAAGAAGATTTACCAAATGTTATTGGGATGGGCCACGGAAGACAACTTAGTCAAGGAGGTAATGATAAAGTGGGCCAGGTTAGTAGGTCATACGATTGACTTAAATAAATGGGAAGAAGTATGGAATAGGAAACTCAAGTATACCTACTGTATGCTTCTGAGATAAAAGAGAACTGGAATAAGGTTTTTTACATGTGGTATTTGACGCCGGAGAAACTGTCAACATATAGTAAAGGGAAATTGAATAAGAAATGTTGGAAGTGTGGAGAAAATACTGGCATGTACCGTATTTTTCGCTCTATAAGACGCACCTGCTGATAAGACGCACCTAGATTTTAGAGGAGGAAAATAGAAAAAAAATATTTTGAGCCAAAAAGTGGGCTAAAATATTTATTACAATAATAGAATAACTTAACATGAACAATAGCCAACAGCAGCATTAAGAACCATCATTACTGTAAAAGATAAGGTCTCTAGTCATTGGGAAATCCCAAAAATTCCTCACAACTGTCCGAACTTGTCACGCTCAGTGGCTCACTATCACTGGTGTCAGGGTCTTCATAAAGGACATCATCCTCTGAACCATTCAAGGCATTACTGATGCCACATTTCTTGAAGGAACTTACAACCGTTTCATCCTTCACGGCTTGCCATGACGTTTTCACGCAATTCTAGTTTTGGTGCGCATAGCAAGGCCAGATCTTGCCACACCTATTGAGGTGGAATACACCAGAGATCCTTTCTCTAAGATTCTCGCCGCTTGCCATGTGATGCATTGTGAGGGAATCAATACTTTGGCATTGAAAAAGACCCGGGGGGGTCGAAACGAGGTGGGACCCCTGTACACTTGTGTCCTCGTCGGCCAGAAGACTTAGCAGACACCACCTGAGAAACCAACTCTCCACATTGGGGACGCTACGAAGCCCAGGATTGGGGTTTGACGGCGTGCCTGCCTTCCATTTCCCATTGGATAACAAATACCCATCGGGGTTGGATTATAAATACCCATTGGGGTTTAGAAAACTTACTTTTGCGGCGTTACTCCACCTTTTCATCCCACCCAGGAATTGGGAACTTATTTTGTTTACATGAACATTCTAATTGTAAGGGATTGAAATATGGTTGTATTTAAGGCACCCAACTGGGGCTGATATGTTGATTTGCCTGCAACTCCTCAGGAGTAATTATTGAATACAATATCCTTTAAGTGAATCCAGTGTTTGGATACTTTTTCTTTGATCCAGTAAAGTCGTCAATGCCTTTCTCTGCAGCAAGACGCTTGGCTTCATATCTTATCATTTTCGTGGAGACTGATAATCCATTGTTCCTGTGATGTATGATCCACTCTTTCATTTCCACATGTATCTGTGGCCATTTTGCAGTATGCCCACGAAAAGTGTGTTTGCTTTTATCTGCTTTTTGCAGTGCTTCCTCCTGTTTCCTCCATTCCCGTATCATTTTTTCAGTTGGAGGTGGCCCAAACTGTCTTTCAGCTGCCCTGTTTCCATGTTCTTTGGCGTATTTTACTACCTCCAGTTTAAATGGGATTTTGTAGCTTAGCCTTTTCTGCTTTGACATCTTTGTAAAATTGGATGCAGCAGGAGACTACGGTAGTGTTCTACAACAAAAATGTAATGAAAGAACTGTCATCAAGAGCTGCCATCTGCCCAAGGCACTATTGTGGGGGCTGGCTACTGTATGATGGGAAGTGTAGTTGGACTACAAGCGCCGTACTGCGCATGCGCCGGCGCCATACGTGACACGGCGCTTGCATCACATCCCCCCGTCCTCTCCATCCAGTCCGCCCTCCACCACCGCAACGGACCAGAGAAGAGGAGAGGCGGCGACAGAGGCGGCGGTCTCCAGATGAAGACCTCCCCTGGACGGCGAAGCGAGACAGAGGCTGTCCGGGACACTTTTGGTGAGTATATCGCCGCCCCCCTGCTCCAGCGCCTCCCCCCTCCCTGCCTGCATCTTCGCTCCATAAGACGCGGCTGATTTTTCATCCTACTTTGGGAGGAAAAAAACTGTGTCTTATGGAGCGAAAAATACGGTATTTCCATGTATGGTGGGAGTGCAAATTGGTTAAGAAGTATTGGTGGGAGGTCTACAGAAAGACAAAAGATATTTTACCAAAAAAAATTGATTTTAAGCCGGAATATTTTCTGTTGGGGATATATGATTTTGAGCTCGACAAAAATGATGATAAGATCCTTTTTTTATCTGGCCTCAGCGGCCAGGATAAACCTGGTCAGGGTTTGGAAGTCAAAAGACACACCAACATCTCAAGACTGGTAAAAAAAAACCTACGACATAATGAATGAATATGGATTTGCTGACACAGAAGGTCGCACAAAATAGATCGTATGCAAACACAACTATTTGGAGGAAATTTATTGACAGATCAAGACCAAACTTGGCCCACAGGGGCCCAAACTTGGCCCACTTCACAACCTGCTGTGGTTTAGGGCAGGATGGGCCATGAATGATGGGATTTGCAATACCTTCACCTGATTCACTTCCCAAACAACACTGTAGTCCCTATAAATCACAGACCAGGCCCAAAATTGACAGCAAGGCTTCCTTATCTTGATTTTCCTGACTAGGCCTCAGCTCATGGGATATTGTTAGGCTTCCTCAATTTGATTTTCCTGACTAGGCCCCCAACAATGACAGAACAAAACCAAACTTGGCACACAGAGCCCCCCCAAGATGCACCCTACATCCTGGTACAGTTTGAGGGAGGATGGACCATGGATGATGGGACTTGCAGTACTTTAATTCACTTCCTTAGAGCACTGTGGCCCACGCTAATGACAAATCAGGACCGAACTTGGCACACTGAGGCCCAATGGCCCACTTTACACACCTGGTGCGGTTTACGGCAGGATGGCTCACAAATGATGGGATTTGCAGTACCTTCATCCACAGAACATTGCAGCCCCTACAAATCACAGACCAGGCCCAAACTTGGCGCGCAGAGTACCCATGACCCACTCTGCATTCTGGTGCAGTTTGGAGGTGAATGGACTATTGTACTCTGATATGGAAGTTGTAGTTCACGCACATCCACTGAACTCATCTGACATTTATCTAGACTAAACTTGGAGCACAGATAAACAATGCTTTTCTCAAATAATTACTTGAAGATTTAAAACTACACTGAGCTGGAACGCTCTCCTGGCCGAGATAGCTGTGAAAACCCACTGGCCAACATCACAGATAATAATAAGCCCTTTGGCTCACTGGAGGAAACTAAAATAAGGAAACTAAAATATTCTTCAAATAAGGTTTGCTGCCACCTTTGGACTCTGTTTTGCTGTAGGAACTGGTTTAAGTTCTTTTTAACTGAGGCAGTCGTTTAACAAACAGCAATAAGTTTATTTTGAAAGGACTTTCCAGAACAGTTAACAAGCTTAAATGTTTCGAAAGGCCGTACCCATGTCCAACTCTCTCGCAAGCAGTTTGATAAAATTCCAGTCAATCTTATCAAACGCTTTTTCCGCGTCTATAAAAAGTAAAGCGACTTTCTTCTCATTGTGCCGTTCATAATACTCAATGAGATCTATTAGTGTTCTCGTATTTTCCTTCAGATACCTCCCCGGTAGAAAACCCTTTTGTTCCTGGGATACCCATCCACCAAGGAATACCTTTAGCCTCTCTGCCATGATTGATGTGAATAATTTATAGTCTACATTAAGTAGTGCGATCGGCCTATAATTTTTTGGATTTTCTTTGTCCGAGTTTTCTTTATGTATCAACGCGATGTTTGCTGTTTCCCATGTCTGTGGTATCTGTTTTGTTTCTCTTACACCATTGAATATCCTTAGTAGTATGGGGACTAATTCTGCTTTAAACTAATTCTGCCTTTCAAAACACGATAGAGGCATTATACAGCAAACAATCGGCCACTCTAATCCTTAACGGCCAAGAAAGTACCAAGAAGATAGCACTGAACAGGGGGGTGAGGCAGGGATGCCCGTTATCCCCGCTCCTGTTCATCCTGGCTATGGAAACACTGGTTAGAGACATCAACCAGGACACCGAGCTTCGAGGTACACAGATCACTAAGCAGAAACTCAAGTTAAGAGTATACGCGGATGACGTGGTCTGCATGATTGAGAACCCGTCTCAAAACATCGAAAAATGGCTGGAAAAAATTGAAAATTTTGGCAACAGAGCGGGCTTTAAGCTGAACAAGGAAAAAACGAAATTCCTTACAATGCATCTGGCGGACAAAGAAAACTCCAGCTACAGAAGACTACAGGAATACAGGTAGTGAAAAAAAGTCAAGTATCTGGGGATATATTTGACAACCAACAACACACAACTGTTAAAAAATAATTACGAACAGTTATGGAAGGATATATCCAGAGATCTGAAGAAATGGAGCCAGAAAAATATCTCTTTACTGGGACGTATCGCCACTATTAAGATGGCGATACTGCCAAAATTACTCTTTTTGTTTCAAGCCATTCCCATTATAAGAAACGATTTTCTGTTCAAAAGATGGGAAAAGAAATAAGGAAATTCGTATGGAATAACAAAAAACCGAGGATAAGTATGAAGCTAATGTCGGATGAGAAAACGCGGAGGATTAGGTTTACCCGATCTAAAAATTTATTATGAGGCAAGTAATCTGGCAGCATTAAAAGATTGGGCTTTCCCCAAAACTCACAAATAGCAACATTAGAAGGACACGACCTAAGAGCCGGCTGGCACGCATATCTGTGTTATGAAAAAGAAAACAGAGAAGAATTTCACCCACCATTATGTACGAGCAGCCTAATCAAAACTTGGGAGAGGTACAAAAAAGATTTTTCAGACAAACTCCGCTGTGGACATCCCCGATGGAGGCGGCTCAGAACAAAGAGCTGGCGGACGGAAGCAAATGGCTGACGTACAAACAACTACTGAATAAGGACTCTTGCAACAGTTGGAACTTAAAACCCCTAAATGAAATAAGAAAAGAACATCCGAATCTAACCTGGTTTCAATACCACCAGATCAATGAAAGGTTCAAGATAGACAGTAAGATAGGATTTGCAGAGGATGAGATCTGGGAGCCAATAGTAAAAAAGAAAAAGAGGAACATTAGTTTATTATACAAAATTCTGCTGAAATGGAACATGGAGGAGGAAGAGATTAAAGATTGCCAGATAAAATGGGCGCAAGACATGGGGCACTCGATCCTGATGCAACACTGGGAGGAGATCTGGACAAAAAAATTGAAATATATAACAGCAACTGAGATAACAGAAAACTGGATGAAGATGCAGTTTCGTTGGCATTTATACCCAGCAAAGATGGCAAAGTGGAATAACAAGACTTCAAATAGGTGTTGGAAGTGTCGCAGAGAAGTGGGAACCTTCATACATCAGTGGTGCAGGGGTGGTCCTACAAGGTAGGCCAAGTAGGCGGCCGCCTAGGGCGCCATCTGGGAAGGGGGCGCCATCCTGGCCACATGGGGCGCCATCCTGGCCCTGCCGATGTTCCTCAGGCAGCGCCGCAGCTGCCTGCTTTTGGGCCCCGGCCTTGTGTGTTCTGACGCCGCTTCTAGGCATGCGCGGAGGTTTTCACGCAGGCGCAGTTGCTCCAGAGCTGAAATTGAGCGCAGGAGCAACTGCACATCCGCGAAAACCCTCCACGCATGCCCAGTAGCCCTTGCGCTGAAGCCTGTAAGCAAAGCACTCCCTATCGGGCAGGCAGGGAATGCTTCCCCTCTCCCTCTGTCTCCGCTGCGCGCGCGCGTTTGCAGGGAAGGAGAAAAGAATCAGTGAAGGAAGTGTAAGAGAAGGAATGAATGAAGGGCTTTCCTCCTCCTCCTCTGTGACCTCTCCCTCCTTCCTTTCTTCGGCTCTATTTCTGTCTAGACCTGAGGGGCCTGAGGCTATGAGGAGTTGTGGGAGTTGGAGGCCAAAACACTTAGAAGGAGGGAGGGAGGGCCCAAGTTTGCCCAGGCCGCGCTGCCTGTATTCGACCTCATTTGAACATTTTGGCTGTTTTTCTATTTACATTTACACTGGGATCCTAATTTTGGACTCATGGGAGACTCCTATGAATTATGAAACGGGTGGGAGGTCATATATTCTGATTTTGATGCATTTACATTGCATTTCTTGTTGATTATTATACAGTTCTGCTTAATATTGTCATACAATATAATACAAATACAATATAACAATAGAATAATGATATATTTTATATTACTTGTAATATTACAAACAATATTGCAGTATAGTGGTATTGTACAAAATAGTAATATATAATATTTTATTTTACTTTATTTTGGGTTATTTGAGTTTTATAGGAGTAATAAAATTATTTAGTAGAGGGTAATTTCATTTAAATAAAGAATTTTATTTATTATTTTATAATAATAATATAATAGAATGTTATATTGTATTATAATGTCAATATATTATAATATAATTATATTGTAATGTAGTATAATATAATTAGGATATAATATAGTATGAGTATGGTATAATATATTGTATATACATTGATACAATATAATACTACTAATGGTATTGTGATATTATAATTGTATATTTGTTTTACATGGGGGGGCAAAATAATGTTTTGGGGGGGCACCAAAATAATGTTCGCCTACCATTTAAAATTACCTCCGACCGCCCCTGCAGTGGTGGCAATGCAAAAGGGTACACCGATTCTGGAAAAACAAAAACCAAATTCGGACTGGATCCACAGAACTTCTTATTAGGCATCACTAATAACTCATTAAATCACAACCAAGACAGGCTACTCTTTACCCTAAGTGCATGTGCTAGAATAACATTAGGCAGACATTGGAAAAAAGGACCACACCAAGTCTAGAAGAATGGATTCTAAAAACATGGGACGTGATTCAGATGGATCTATTGGAGCAGAAGTTGAACAACAAGAAGGAGAGAACAGACTGGTCAGGCTTCTTAGGATACTTACAAATGGAAGGTCGTAAAATACGGATTGACATTAAGGAAATATGAATGGATGTCTCACAACAGAACACATTCGGAGATCGAAAGAGGGAAATTGGATAACCAAAAAGACACTAACCTTGGGGAAGACTCAGGAAGTCTCACACACCCATCCCCTCCCTCTCCTCCCCCCCACCCCCATCCCCTCCTCCCCCTCCTCCCTGCCCACGACCCTGCAACTGTATAAAAACCTGCAATAAATATTATTCAAAAAAAACCAAACAAGCTTAAATGTTTCAAGAGATCTTGGCATGAACGTGTGTGGTTACTTTAAACAGTACAATTCTTTGTTACAAGGTACAACTCCCTTCACAGCTGTACAACAGTTTACTGACAGGAATAAATTCCTTAAAAGGAATAAATACAACTATGTATAATTTCAGACCAAAGGGGATTATGAAACTAAGGGATCAACAGTTGACAGACAGTAGGAAAAGGAGAGACAATTGAATCTCCTTTCCTAGAGAAAGATTAAATAAATAATAGAGCTATTGCTGACGGACCAGGAAGTTAGTAAAGGACATTTTCATGTAGGGAGGGTGAATGTTGGTGGGGAAGGGAGGAAGGGTTGGGGATAGGGGGTATTTTAGGGTGTGAATTGTATGTATTGTATGGTCTTTGTGTTGTACTGTGTCGTCTATATTTGTGAATAAAAATCAATTAAAAAGAAAAAAGAAAAAGGATAGCAGAGGAGTAATAGGGATGGTCATTGCCTAAATTTGTCAGTTGGAAGGTATGCATTATTTGGCAGTGGAGTGGACAAAGGTCTCTCTTTCCACCTTATGTCAAAGCTAAGGATAGTCCAAAGAAGGTTCAGCAAAAGAGAAGTGATCTGTTTACAGCTACTTGGAAATTCAGTGCTAATTGGGTCAGAGCTGGGCATCAAGTGCCTTTCTATCGCCCTTTTTATACAACCAGTGGTGCCTCTCCAGGGTTTTATTACAAGCTGACAACAGCAAAAGAAGAAGATGCAAAATGTTAACCTTTTGCCAACAACTGGCTGTAGCTAATAAGACAAGGAACAGGCCTTTTTGGCAGGCAAAGTCCAGGCGGATCCGAATTTTAAGTGATTTCAGCTTCACAAGAACCGTGGTTTTGGAGCCTGGCATGCCAAGCTCCAAAGGACTGAATGAGACAGAGATGGGATGAAGGCAAAGAACAGAGGCATTTATTTACCTCGAGCAAAGCAGATGTCAGCAGAGTCTGCACTCCAAAACTGACAAAAGTGCAATTGCAAACATACAGATTTATTTATAGCACTTTGACAGCTATTCAAAACAAAGAGACTTTGCTGCACCAGCCGCTGATTGGTCCAGATTGGGGCCAGTTAGGATCCACTTGCTGATTGTCGTGATCCAGACCACCTTAAGAAGCCAGGCACATTAAAGTTAACAGTTAGAATTTATTTGAAAGAGTCCCAAACTTCCTCACTGTGACTCAAATGAACCTAGAGCAGGGGTGGGCAACCTACGGCCTGCGGGCCGGATCCGACCTGGCAGCCGGTTCTGTCCGGCCCGGGAAGAAGGGCCTTGGGGGCGGGGCCAAGAGGAAGGGGTGCCGCTGCCGCCTCAGATTGCCAAGTGCTCCCCCTGCAGGACCAGATCGCCTCCAGGGATGGCAGGCACTCCAAAGCCGCCGCTCCTCCAGCCTGTCTGCCGATGCAGGCCTCACAGAGTCTGCGATGAGATGGCGGCAACGGCACTCCATAGCGGGCGATCAGCTGGGGAACGGCTGGGGGCAAGAGCGGGCGGAGGCCTGCAGCCTCCGATCGCCTGCTGCTCTCTTTTATTTTGGCCTTGCATACGGTAACAGAGCGCTGTGCTGCGTCCCTGCTGCATCCCTGCAGTGAGAGGCTGAGGGCGCGGCGGAGGCAGAGAGAGGGCGGCAGGGGAGGAGGGCGGAGGGGAGGGAGGAAGGAAGGAGGGAGGCGGCCAGGAAGACCTGCCTCCTGCCCCGAGTGGGTCATGGAGGCCTCGGGCGACGAGGGTGGCGAAGCAGCCGAGCTCCCAAGGGACCGCTGACCTCCATGTTCAAAGAGTCCCTGCCTTCCTCCGAGCTCCCTTCGGAGCCCCCCCGGCGGGTGAGTGGCAGGCAAGCAGAGAGGGCGAGCAAAGAAGGAAGGCAGGCAGTCTCTCTGAGGCAGGCCACACACACGCTGGGTCCGCTTTGCCATCCTCTGGACTGGGTCCATTGGGCCATTCCATCTTGGGATCCTTCCTCTCTTCAGGATGTCAGCCTTCATCTTGGTTCGCACCTTTTCTTCTTGAATTTTATTTTATTTTAGTGGTTTTTATTATTATTTTATAATAATTTTATTATTATAATATAATAATATAATAAATAATATAATATAATAATGTTATATTATAATTTCAACATATTATAATGTCTATATATACTATAATATAATAATGATGATATTAATACTAATAATATATGAATATTTCTTGATATATTAATATGTTAATATTAATGATGCGAAATATATCGTAAATATAGTAAATAAATACATAAGTAAATAAATAATGTAGATTAGAATGTAGTTCAGCCTTTAGGTGTGGCCCTCCATAATATTTTTTGGCTCTCGTGTGGCCGCTTGGAAAAAATAATTGCCCACCCCTGGTCCAGAGGCACAGCAAACTGGTAAGAAAATTCAACAGAAACTAAATGCCCAGTTCTGACTTCTTCACAACAGAAATTAGACTGAGAGAGAGAGAGTGCACAGCCAGTTCAGGTTCACAACCAGCCAGGCAGAATGCAAATGACATAGTAGCGTCAAACAGTCCTATAATCAAGCTAGGGGAAATGCAGATGGAGTAGAAGTGCCAAACGGTCCTTTAGTCCAGCCAGGAGGAATGCAAACGAAGCAGTGAAGTCAGGTCAATCCAGAATCCAACACGAAGGAACAGCAGAATCTAGCACAGAAGGGATTTAAGGTGGAGCAGCCGAAGACAGGAAACAAAGATGCGGAAACCTTTTGCCAAAAAATCAACAAGAAGGACTGCTTTTCAGTCCCAATACACGGATGCCATGATTTTTCTCACAATGAATCGCAGCGGTGTTCATGCATTTAGGTAGCGTATTACAGCGTGAACTTTAAACTTGGTGAGAAATAGAATGAGGATGCTCATCTCTAACCTTCTCCACAAGGTCCAGTCAATGAGCTACTAACGACTGGCACTGCTCGTTCGCTTCCGCTGGCTTCCCACTACACAGCAGTGAGACCAACCCCCTAAATTCACCCTGAGAGCTACGTGCCTGCTAAGCTTACTTTCCGGATAAGCCTTGTAAATGGACTTTTGGTGAACCCTTTGTGTTCTGCATTTATTTAGTGTGTGACTACACAAGGCATGGGCAAACTTTGGCCCTCCAGGTGTTTTAGACTTCAAGTCCCACCATTCCTAACAGCCTCTGGCCCTTTCCTTTCCCCGCGGCTGAGGGGGAAAAGGAAAGGGCCTGAGGCTTTTAGGAATGGTGGGACTTGAAGTCCAAAACACCCGGAGGGCCAAAGTTTGCCTATGCCTGGTTTACACTGTAGATTGAAGTCACTGTAATTGCCTTTGGTCAGGTAGTTTTACAAGTTCTTTCACCTTCTCTGCCCAAGAGTGTTGGTGCTTCAGCAAACTACAACTCCCAGAATTTCATAGCTTTGAGCCATAGCCATTAAAGTGATGTCAAACGATGTTCACTTGACAGTGTGGAGTGATGTATTGTCAGTGCACCTTTTCTCCTTCTGCTTGGTTCATTCTTTTTTTTTCTTTTGCAAAATAATTCAAGAAACCCCCAAACGAGGAGGAGAGAAAACCCACAGCCAAGTGGAAATATAAAGAAAGAATGGCTGGGTGACGAAGGAGTGCACTTCTGCGGGGGCACGAGAGAAAAATCCTATTGTGCAAGAGTCGAACGCTACAAGATAAGCATCATTTCTCTGCCAAAGCCACTGGTAATGTGCTAACAAGGAGGCGCTTTTTTTGCTCACCCACTTGTCCTTCCAGAGTGTTAAATAATAACAACGATAATAATAAATCCCAGAGGTAATGACAACACCCACAGGTACCTATTAGTGCTATGGTTTCAACCCGGCAGAAGGAATGATTGGGCTGGATAGTTTAAATTGGTTTCAGGAGCTTAAACAATTGCTTAACTTGGTTATTTTGAATGACATAGTCATATTGTTCATCTCAAGGATCCGTCAAGCGGCGAGGCATACGGAGGCGGCAAAGCAAATCACAGATAGGGCAGGCAATGGGGGCGCATCTACACCGAAGAGTTAATGCAGTTTGGGACCATGGCTCTGTGCTATGGAATCCTGGGAGTTGTAGTTTAATTAGGCCTTGAGTCTTCTCTGCCAAAAACTGCAGACACCTCACCAAACTACACATCCTGAGATCCCATAGCATTGAGACACAGCAAGCTCCCTTAACACCCAGAGATGGTGATGCCTTTGCTTTCTGGTGGTTCAATATACACAAATTTTGTTCTATGCACAAAATGATTGGAAACTGGCATATATACGTTCCTGGCATTGCCTTCCTGGATATGCATTTGCTTTGTGGCTTTCGTGTCTTCTGGTTCTTCCTCATACACTTTCTCCTGCTTTCCTGCTTTCTTTCTTTCTTTCTTTCTTTCTTTCTTTCTTTCTTTCTTTCTTTCTTTCTCATACATGTCCCCTAGCATCACCCAAACCAACCAACCAACATACATTGACTTTGATATATAGGGATAGAGATTGTGCATGAAATTACCATCACAAGTTATATAAAGCACTAGCTGGCACGTTCACGCGTTGCTGTGCCATAGTCTTGTGGCTAACCCCTTCTACCCACATGGTGGGAAAGCACAATCAAAGGACTCTTGACAGATGGCCATTTTGCCTCTTGTTGATAACATTAAGAGACCTTTAGCAGTTTGCTCTGGATGAGTTGGGATTTGTATCTTCCTTTTGTTGTATTGTAGTCCTGTCCCACTGTATTCCCAGGCCTGGGACAACAAAGTGAATGTTTGTATGTATGTGGATATGTGTCAGCTTTCTGACTGGTTGCCACTGTGGGATTATTTGCATAACGCCTCTGATTGGCCAGCACCACCAACATTCCGACACTCTAAACTGCCAGAGGGGGGTGGCTCCCAGCCTCTACATTCTAACTGAGGGAGTATTTGCATAATGCCTCGAACTGGCCAGCACCACCAACATCCCGACACTCTAAACTGCCAGAGGGGGTTGGTGTGGGGGATCATGGGAGTTGTAGTCGAATTGTTTTTTAGGTTTTTTGGTCGTGTTGTTTAATATTTTTGGGGGGTGGTAAACATACCTCGTGGGGTTTTGTATGTATGTGGGCTGATTTGGTGTGTCTGTCTTGTGTGGTTTTGCTGTTTATAGGCTACTTAAGATGACAGCTCTCTTTTTATATATATAGATAAAATAAATGAATGATGAGTGTGGATGTGGGTCGTATTTCCAATGTAGATGTATGCAAATACAAGTATCCCCAAATCTAAAAAAATTCTGGTATCAAGCATGTCAGCGAAGGGATGCTGTTTTCAAAGCTTGAAGCAGGAAGATGAAAAACAAGAAATTTATTTATTTATTCGCCACACTTTTATCCTGCTCTTTTCAACCCGAAGGCGACTCAGGGTGGCAACAATCAGATGCCGAACACACATAAATACATCGTTTAAAACAGGTTAAATCACATAATAAAATTCATATATAAACAATTTAAAACTATAAAAAATTAATAACTTCCAGGTTCAAATCCATGACCATTTGCATAGTTAAGAAGACAGAGACCTTCTAGAACAGAGCAATAGAGGAAACAGAGAGAAAGAACCAAAGGGACAGAGGAATGTTTTGTTTTTAATCTTGCTGGGAATATATCTGTTTCTGTGTCATCAAATATTTACAGCGTTAAGGAAACGCTCCACTGCTTTCTTCCACATCAGCAGCTCCTGCCCTTATACTCTTCCAAAATGGCCTGAAATTCGGGAAGATAATTTTGGAAAAACCAGGAATCTCCACAGGTTTTTGGAAGCGCAACCCTTTTGGAGATTAACCGGTATTCACACTATTTGGAATAATCACAATCTTTTGGAAAGGCACGACCTTGTTAGAGATCATAACCTTTTGTAACGTATGATCTCCCTGAGAAGAGTTAAAAACTCACTCGAGTCTACCTTCTCCTTAGTGGTAAATAAATATCCACTAGTATTCATGTAAGGCATTTAGGTTTCTCAGCTGTTAGACTGATATACCTGGATATCTCTTTGAACTGTTAGGAACAAAAAACATATGTATAACAGATCTTCAGAAGTGTTGTTTCAGTTGACCAAAAAACATCTTCTCTCCCTTTTGTTATTTAACATTGAAGCAGCCAAATTAAGGAGTTATGGAACTCCAAGTACCAAGTTTACTTTACCAAGCTACCTGATCGTGCGGGCGCAAGGATGAGGAAGAACACACGGCAACTAGGTGAAAATCAAAAGGATTTATTCTGGCACCAGCTGGTTTGGTCTGCAGATAGGGGCAAAAGTGTCATCAGACATTTATACCTCCCGATTTGACACCCAGCTCATGACATTTCATTAATCCAATAAACAGTGCATTTGCATCACATCTTTAAGTCACACCTTTGGAGAACAATAGCCATTTATGGCACAGGACTGCTATCAATCTTGAGTCTTTGAAACATTACCCGATGCTATCTTTATTCGCATTAAATTTAGAATGCTTCAATCACAGTGTTACTATTGCAAGTGCCAGTCTGATTCTTGGCACAGGAACACGATTTCAAAGCTGTGACTGTACTTTTTGGCTATCGAGCCAGCTGGTTGAGAGTGAACCCATCGAAAACGGAGATCCTATGGCTGGGTCGCCTGGGGGGTGGGGAGTGGGGTGAGCTCCGGCTGCCTACTCTGGACGGTGAAGCACTACGCCCATCATCCTTAGTAAAGAGTCTGGAGTTCCAGTTGGACCCGCTGCTGACAATGGAGACCCAGGTCTCCGCTGTCAGCAGATCTTCTTTTTTCCACCTGCGACAGGCTAGGCGGCTGGCACCCTACCTTACCGTGAATGACCTAGCTATGGTGATCTAGGCGATGGTCATCTCGAGGCTAGACTACTGTAATGCCCTCTACGTTGGTCTACCTTTGGCGGTTATCCGGAAACTGAAACTGGTACAGAATGCAGCAGTGAGCAGCTAGACTCCTGGCGGGAGCACCGGCCAGGAGCCATATCACTCCAACTCTGCAGCAACTGCACTGGTTGCCAATTGAGTATCGGATCACGTTCAAAGTGTTGGTCTTGACCTTTGGGGCCGGTGTACTTGAGGGACCGTCTACTCCCATATGTTCTCCAGAGATCCCTTCAGTCGGAGGACCAAAACCTGTTAAAAATCCCTTCCATTCGGTCCATCCATTTGTCATCCACCAGGCAGGGAGCCTTTTCCATCGTGGCGCCGAGCCTGTGGAATGCCTTGCCGGCTGAAGTTCGAGCGATAAATGAGCTGCTTTCTTTTCGGAAGGCTTGCAAGACAGCTCTTTTCCTGCAGGCTTTCAACTCACAGCCATGTCAATCTGTATGTTGATAGTAAAGTTGTTTTAGGGTTTTGATGTTTTATTACTTTTAGTGTTGTGTTATCGGCATCTTGTTGCATATTGTAAACCACCCTGAGCCAATTTGGAAAGGGCGGTATATAAATCGAAACAATAAATAAATAAATAAATACTCTTCCATAAAATATATTTGGCTTAAATCATGCTCTCATGAGACAGTCTTCATTAAAGTAACAGAGTTGGTTTACTCACAAACTTAATGTATTCAGCATACAGACACATTGCTTATCAATCCAGTTACAAAAAGGTATGAAGTCGTTTCTCTGTGTAGATAACACAGGGCATCTTTTTCAGAATCAACAGCAACATCTTTACATTCTGAGAGTCTAATGGAGCCTGTAGAGCAGTGTTTTTCAACCTTTTTTGAGCCGCGGCACACTTTTTACATTTACAAAATCCTGGGGCACACCACCAACCAAAATGACACAAAATGACACTCTAACACAGTGATACATATAGTTAATATGTTTTTAAATGTATTTATACACTCAGTGTGAAACCTGGGCCTGTTTTGATGAACACAACATAGATATCCTGGCAGGAATGGCAGAAAGACACAAACTTTCTGCACACATGGGAGTTCTGCACACAGAACTCCCATAACCAAGAGAAAATACTATAAGAGTTTGGTGGGCATTGACCTTGAGTTTTGGAGTTGTAGTTCACCTATATCCAGAGAGCACTGTGGACTGAAACAATGTTGGATCAGGACCAAACTTGGCATGAATACTCAATATGCCCAAATGTGAACACAGATGGAATTTGGGGGAAATAGACCTTGACATTTGGGAGTTACAGTTTCTGGGATGTATAGTTAACACGCAATCAAAGAGCATCCTGAACTCTTGCAACAATGGAATTGAACCAAACTTGGCCTATTGCACTCTCATTACCAACAGAAAGTACTGATAGGCTTTGCTTGGGAATTGACCTTGAGTTTGGAAGTTGTAGTTCACCTACACCCAGAGAGCACTGTGGACTCAAACAATGTTATGTTATGTTGTTGTTTGTTTTCTATCCAGAATCACAATGTTGGAAGGAGGCTCACCACTTTAAGTTCCCTAAAACAGGCATGGGAAAACTTTGGCCCTCTGGGTGCTTTGGACTTCAACTCCCACCATTCCTAACAGCCTGAGGCCCTTTCCTGCTTAAGTGGCTGAGGGGGGGGGGGGGGGGAGGAAAAGGGCCTGAGGCTGCTAGGAATGGTGGGTGTTGGAGTCCAAAACACCTGGAAGGTCCAAGTTTGCCCATGCCAGCTTTCGACAGAGACCTCTTCCTCCCCCTTCCTCTTGCCGCCCTTTCTTCCCCCTCCTGCCCAACACTTACTTTTTCTTCTACACTGCCACTTCTGCCGCCATTTTGGTCCGAGGGGGCAGCGTGAACGTGTTCAGGAGGGGAGGGAGGAAGACGTGACCCGTGCAGACGCTACTGCGCAGACTCGCCTCAGAGTAAAGCGAGGCAAAACGAGTAGAGCCAGGCTAGGAAGAAGGGAGCCCGAGTGGAGAAGAAAAAGTGTTCGGCAGGAGGGGGAAGAAAGGGTATTGGAGGTTCCAATTTCCCACGGCACACCTGATGATCGCTCACGGCACACTGGTTGGGAAACAGTGCTGTAGAGTCTGAAAGTCTAATGGTGTCGCTAGTCCCTCCCGCAACATAGAGTTAAGGAAAACCGCATACCAATACACACATCGATATAAATAAAAATGTAAATGTTCATTCTTTCCACCCGTTTGAAGAAAAAGCACTAATGGGTACCGGTGGGTGTTGCAAACAAGTCTCCTTGTGGAGAGAAAAGGCCGGGTATACATAAACATACGTAATAATTGCAAATATTTCTGGGATTTATGGGCCTCATTATTATTTCAACACTTTGGGAGCAGAATCGGATGAACCAGAAACTACCTCCTTGTTAGCAAGGTAAGGAAAGATGGGTTTGTGATTGTCAGGGGAATTGATGCTTATTTCCCATCCATCGTTGACTTCGATTTTCATGCACTGCTTTTGCAAAACAACAGCACTCCTTCATTAACCAGGCATTGCTTCATTTTCCATCCAGGTGTAGATTTTCGCTCATCCTCACTTTGGGATTTCTTGCATTATTTGTTAAAAGGGTCATGCGGCAGTTTAAAAAGCCAATGCGATTTTATTTATTTATTTATTTATTTTCAGTATTTATATTCCGCCCTTTTCACCCCGCAGGGGACTCAGGGTGGATCACAATGCACATATACATGGTAAACATTCAATGCCATAGAGCAGTGTTTTTCAACCTTTTGGGAGCCGCGGCACATTTTTTACATTTACAAAATCCTGGGGGACACCACCAACCAAAATGACACAAAATGACACCCAAACACAGTAATACATATAGTGAATATGTTTTTAAATGTATTTATACACTCAGTGTGAAACCTGGGCCTGTTTCGATGAACACAACATAGATATCCTGGCAGGAATGGCAGAAAGACACACACAAAGGTCTTGCTCAACAGCTGTCAGTCATGGGAAAACTTTGGCTCTCTGGGTGCTTTGGACTCCAACTCCCACCATTCCTAACAGCCTGAGGCCCTTTTCTGCTTAAGTGGCTGGGGGGGGGGGAGGAAAAGGGCCTGAGGCTGCTAGGAATGGTGGGAGTTGGAGTCCAAAACACCTGGAAGGTCCAAGTTTGCCCATGCCAGCTTTCGATTCCATTGCCACATCTATCTTCAGCGTCTGACGGTTTGAATATATGTGATTATCTACGTGATTTTCTACCTTGTCGCTATGATTATGGTGCTGCTTCTTTAAATTGTCCGCAAACTGACTGTGTTATTGTGCGGATCCCGGAACTGACATTGGACAACATCGCGAGGATACACTTTGTTTTTTGCACTCACTTCCGTGATTTCATCAAATATCGTGAGTTTTCCGTAGAGGAGCGCTCCATGAACTCGCTACTTCCTGGTTCGCAACTCCTCCGCTCTCTGTGGCGACCACGCCGAACTACCTTATGTAAGACTTTTGATTTTCTCCAGCAGGATTGGGTACTTTGAGTGTGTTTTTTGCATATGATTATGTATGATTAATTGTGCATTTTGTGCTGTGACGTAGCAGCGCTCCTTTAATAAGTAAGGGTATTGGAGGTTCCAGTTTCCCACGGCACACCTGATGATCGCTCATGGCACACTAGTTTGCCGTGGCACACCGGTTGGGAAACACTGCCATAGACACACAAAATATGTAGGCAGACACACAGAGGCTATTTAATTTTCCAGCTTTATGAGGGTATGCTTTCTGAATTCCAGCCACTGGGGGAGCTGTCACCTCACAGTCCATTTGTGACACTGAGGGAATACTTCCTCATTCCTTTGCACGCTGCTGGAGAGTTTTATGGCATCATAAATTAGTTAAATTAGGAAAATTTGGAAAAAACTCTTTGTGTTTCTCTCAACAGCCGCAAGAATGGTTTTTGCAAAACTATGGAAACAAAACCTCCTCCCCACAAAAGAGCAATGGCTAATTAAAATTATGGAGATAAGAGATATGGATGAATTAACCTATTGGTTACGATATAATCATGGTAAAGGTGTAAGAAAGACAGACTGGGCCGTGATAGAAGAATATCGACAGAAATCATAATTAAAGAAAGGAACGCTGTCGCTAATTAAAAAGTTAAGAAGAGCAACGGGGATGTCTCGTGATCGAGAAAGAGTTTTTGTGATGAAAATGTATATTTAGTGCAGAATGAGAATGGAAGTCAACATATCCCTTTGTATTCATACCCCCCTACCCCTACTTCCCTCCCTCCCTGCTGTGACGATGTAAGTCTTATAAATAGAAAATCTTGTCAATAAAATTATTTCAAAAAAAAAATAAATTAGTTAAATTAGCCTCCCCACATAAGCGATACTTAAATTTCCTACTTGACAGATGCAACCGTTTTTCAGGCTGCAAAGGTCGACAGCAAGCTAGACAAATGGTTCGGAGCTTACTCCGATTTGAATTCATGACCTTTCGGTCAGTAGTGATTTCAATGCAGCTGACTCCCAACCATCTGTGCCACAACCCGGTCCACAATGTGATCCCCAACTAACTGCAATTCCCAGGAGTCTATGGGATGGGATCGTGCTCAATAAAGTGATATCGAAGTGTGATAACGGTGTAGTGTGGATGCAGCCTAGGTAACAAACTAAGGGCTAAGACTGTAAAAGTTTCATCGTGACTATGAAAACCAAACAGATGGAAAAAGACGTCTAGCCACATCACCGAACCATCTCCCGTAATTTATAGCCATAAGCGAGATGTTGTTTGTAATATTCCTGCAGGGTTTGTGAAGATGCAAACAATGATTTGTGGCCTGAGAGGAGAAACAGATCCTGGGGCTCTTAATGTGCCTGGCAAAATTTTGATTTTATAGTGAGTTGTTTTATAGGGCGGCTTTGTGTTCACTTATGAGATGCTCTATGTTTATAAAATCTGGCAGAATATATTGCCCTTTCACAATAGGTAGGCAAACGGTGGTTCCTTTTACACAACTGTCACAATTTAAGGCAACTCTATGGAACTCTGGGATTTCTAGTTTTCTGTAGGGTAGAGCAGTGTTTCCCAACAGTGTGCCGTTGGACACTAGTGTGCCGTGAGAGATCATCAGGTGTGCCGTGGGAAATTGGAACCTCCAATACCCTTTCTTCCCCCTCCTGCCAAACACTTTTTCTTTTCCACTCGGGCTCCCTTCTTCCCAGCCTCGCTCTGCTCGCTTTGCCTCGCTTTGCTCAGGAGGGGAGGGGGGAGGAAGACGTGACCCGTGGGGGCGCTACTGCGCAGACTTGCCCCACGTCTTCCTCCCTCCCCTCCACAGTGCTCTCTGGATATAGGTGAAGAACTCCAAAACTCAAGGTCAATGCCCAACAAATTCTTATAGTATTTTCTCTTGGTTCTGTGTGGGAAGTTTGATTCCATTCCATCATTGGTGGAGTTCAGAATGCTCTTTGATTGCAGGTGAACTATAACTCCCAGCTGTTGAGCAAGACCTTCGTGTGTGTCTTTCTGCCATTCCTGCCAGGATATCTATGGTGTGTTCATTGAAACAGGCCCAGGTTTCACACTGAGTGTATAAATACATTTAAAAACATATTAACTATATGTATTACTGTGTTAGAGTGTCATTTTGTGCCATTTTGGTTGGTGGTGCGCCCCAGGATTTTGTAAATGTAAAAAATGTGCCACAGCTCAAAAAAGGTTGAAAAACACTGGGGTAGAGAGTTCTAAATATCTCTCCGTCCACAACAAATGCCATAGGATCTTGCCATGGCTGATCAAGTGGCACCATAGTGTTATCATAGTATAATAGTACATTATAATAATCTTTTTCTCGGCATTACTTTGCGAACGAAGATTCTTAGGAAGGACTCATCCCACGCTTTTTACAAGCGCATTGATGACTAAGAAGGCCAATCTGAGATAGGCAAGTTCGGTTGCAGAAAGCACAGAACAAAGTCTCCTTGAGTGATGTTGTTTCCAAGTTGTGGCTCTTTCTGCGTTGTTGTTTCTCTTAGAGACCCGTTCGGCATGACTTTTAGAAAGAGTCCGCAGCATTGTGGATAGCGCATCTCCATGCCTCCCGATGTGAGGCCAGGGTGGACCATTTTTGGTGATCAATCTGGCCGAGCCTGAGATGTTGTTTCAGGGAGTCTTTATATTTCTTAATACTGCCATAGCTAAATGATATACAATCGTGGGATTTGTAGTTTGGTGAGGTACCAACACTCTTTGGCAGAAAAAGCCAAAGACCTTGTACAATTACGACTCCCGTAATTCCGTGGTGGTTTGAGTGGTGTTAAACTACTTTCAGTTTAACCCATTGCAATGATGCAACAAGTTAAACTGTTGAATCTGCTGACTTAAAGGTTGGCAGTTCGATGCTGCAAGTCGAGGTGAGCTCCTGCTGTCAGCTCTAGCTCCTGCCAAACTAGCAGTTCGAAAACATGCAAATGTGAGTAGATCAATAGGTGCCGCTTCTGCGGGAAGGTAATAAAGACGCCCATGCAGTCATGCAGGCAACACAACCAGAAGGTGTCTACAGACAACAGGCACCTCGGCTTGGAGATAGAGAAAGAGCACCTCCCCATGGCCAGAGTTGAGCACCGCCCCCAGAAGCCAGAGATGAAAGGAGAAGCCTTTACCTTTGTTCTGTGTATTTGTGTGTCATTGTTATTCCACTGTATTAAAGGCATTGAATGTTTGCCTATCTACTGTATGTTGTAACTTCTGGCCACCAGGGGAGCTGTCGCTTCACTGATGAAGTACTTTCCGCATTCCCCGCATGCTTTTGCTGGAAATTTTTTATGGCCTTGTAAATTTTGATAAATTAGCCTCCCCACACATAGGTGGTACCTAGATTTCCTACTTGGCGATGCAACTGTCTTTCGGGTTGCAAAGGTCGACAACATGCTACACAATTGGCCGGAAGCTCACTCCAACCCGGGCTGGCTTTGAACTCATGACCTTTCGGTCAGTAGTGATCTTTAATGCAGCTGACTCCCAGCCAGCTGCACCACTGTACTAGCTTACAAATTGGCAGCAAATTGATGCCATAACAATCCACAATATACAATTAAAACATTAAAACAGCATTATAGAATTAATGTAAAATCAATATAAATAAATATAAAATAAATACAATACGAAAACCATTAAAAATAATAATAACCAATGTCTTCCTGTTGCTATGTTGGAAATAGCAAACTTCTTCAAGCCTCCGCTAGTTGTTTGTTATGTATGTAATTCAGGTTGCTTTTGATTTAAGAACAAAGCACATTGGGATCAAGTACCACAATGTACGGGAACTTATGGAAGAAGGAATGATCAAAATGATCGATTGCCCAAGCAAAGAGATGGTAGCAGACATTTTAACAAAGCCTCTACCAAGAGAGACTTTTGAAGACCAACATACCAAGATGGGACTAGTTGTCGGCTTGCTCGGTTGAGAAGAGCTGTTGGAAAGAACAACCTCCTTCAAGCCTCCACTAGTTGTTTGTTATGCATATAATTCAGTTTGCTTTAGACTTCGGTAGGAACAGTATGTTTTTAGATGTCAGTAGGAACAGTATGCTTAGAGAAGCCATTAGACTTTCAATGTAGAGACAGAAGACTAGACAGAGACTCTTTTAGACTCTCAGAACAGAAAGACGCTCTAGATGATGGGCTGTTGATTATGAGAAAGATGCTTTGTGTTACCTCCACGGAGAAAGTATTTTCATGTTATTTGTAACTGGATTGATATGTAAAGTACTTGTATGCTGAATACATGCAGTTTTTTGAGTAAACCAACTGTGTTACTTTTAAAGAAGTCTACTTATTGTTCTCAAGAGCAAGATTGAAAGGCAAATATATTTTAAGGAAGAGTAGATGTCCTTGGGCAACTAAAAGAACACTTCTGAAACTTGGGTTGATGTGAGTTTTCCGGGCTGTTCTAGCCATGTTCCAGAAGCATTCCCTCCTAACATTTCGCCAACATTTATGACAGGCATCCTCAGGTTGAGGGGTCAGTTGGAAACTAGGCAAGTGAGGTTTAAATGCCTGTGGAATAATGTCCACGGTGGGAGGAAGAACTCTTGTCTGTTTGAGGCAGCTGTGAATGTTGCAGAGGGCCACCTTGATTATTTTTATTTATTTATTTATTATTTCGACTTATATATCACCCTTCCCGAAAAGGCTCAGGGTGGTTCACAGCAATGAACAACAAAACACAACATACTTGAAAACATAATAAAAACAGACCAGAGTAGGGGTTACAGTTTAGAGATTGAATGCCTGACGGAACAAGTTGGTCTTGATTAGCATTTAATGGCCTTGCAGATTCAAAACATGGCTGCTTCCTGTCTGGGGGAATCCTTTGTTGGGAGGTGTTAAGCGGGTTTTGGTACTTTTAGCTTAGAAATGCGGGTTCCTGTGCCAAGAATCAGAAAGGCACTTGCAATGTGAAAATAACACTGTGATTGATGCTTTTTAATACACCCTGTGCCTAACTCGAGATAACATAGGCTAGATGGGTGGAACAGTACAGATTGTGCTATGGGAGAACTTAATGCGAATAGAGAAAGCACTGCGCATGACAGAGAGTCTGACCCCCTCCGTTGCTGGCACGGAGCCTGGAAGTCAATGTTTCAGCTTGGGAACATCAGAGACTTAGCATTGATAACTGTACTGTGAGAAAGAACTAACAAGAAATGACTATTGTTTTCATTCAGAGGTGTGACTTTGAGATGTGATGCAAATGGAAATGCAATGTTTATTGGATTAATGAGATGTCATGTAATCAACAGTAATCACCAGCCAATTATGATTGTTTTTATCCATGAAGAAGGGGTGGGCTTAACTGAAATGCCTCCATTGGGGTATAAATGTCTTTGTATTGAAAGTGACGGGGTCTTTTGCCCCTGATTGCAGCGTGTTCTGCTGGCAGAAGCCCACCAGCTGGTGCCAGAAATAAACCTGTTTGATTTTTCACCTACTTCACAGTTGCCGTGTGTTCTTCCTCATCCTTGTACCCGCACGTTCAGGTAGCTTGGTAAAGTTAACTTGGTACTCGGAGTTCCATAACTCCTTGATTTGGCTGCTTCAGTGTTAGGTGGCCCTGATTTATTCTTGTCTGGAATCCCCCATTTTCTGAGTGTTGCTCTTTATTTACCAACCTGATTTTGTAGTTTTTTTTAATTTTTGTTTTGTTCATTTTCATGGTTTCTTCTTTTCTGTTGAAATTGTCCACATGCTTGTGCACTGGCATATCTTTGACCCTAACAGTTCAAAGACATATCTAGGTACTAGGCCTGGGCAATCATGGTTCTAAATGGTTCTAAAGTACTTACAAAACTAAAGTTCTGGTGGTGAACACTAGGTGGCGCTGGTGCTTTGCTTCTACAGTCTTGCTAAAGTTCTGGTGAACATTTCAGAACTCTAACAAAACTTTCAAAACTTCGTTATAAATGGCAGTTCCTAATTTGTTCTGTCTTAAAAATCGCTAATAATGAAATAATAATGAAGTTTTGTTAGAGTTCTGAAATGGGAAGCATTGAGACGCACTATCCACAATGCTGCGGCCTCTTAGAAGACACAGCTGGACTTGATCCCTTCCAGTCCGGCTTCCGTATTGGGTATGGGACGGAGACCGTGCTTGTCGCCATTACAGACCAACTTCGCCGCCAGCTGGACCAGGGTGGGTCAGCCCTGCTTGTTTTGTTAGATCTAACAGCAGCGTTTGATACCGTAGATCATGCATTGTTGGCCCACCGTTTAGCCGTGACTGGGGTCAGGGGGATTGCCCTTAAGTGGGTAACCTCCTTCCTCCAGGATCGGGGACAATGTGTGGAGAGGGGGGAGGAGGTCTCTGGGAGGCTCCCATTAAGTTGTGGGGTCCCCCAGGGGGCCATCCTCTCGCCCTTATTATTCAACATTTACATGCGCCCCCTGGCCCAGCTGGTTCGCGACTTTGGTCTGGAGTGTTATCAGTACGCTGATGACACCCAGCTTTTGCTGAGAATGGACGGCAGGCCGGATACCGTACCCGATTGTTTCCATCTATGCCTTGAAGCCGTGACTGGATGGCTGCGTGCCAGCCGGCTAAAGGTGAACCCGTCGAAGACAGAGATCTTGTGGCCTGGGCGCCCTGGGCTGGATGAGTGCCGGTTGCCTACCCTGGATGGCGAGCAACTTAACCCGTCATCCCTTGTTAAGAGCTTGGGTGTCCAATTGGACCCTTTGCTGACCATGGAGGCCCAGGTCTCCATGGTCAGCAAAACATCATTTTTCCACCTACGACAGGCTAGGCGACTGGCCCCCTACCTGTCCAGGGACGACCTGGCCACGGTGATCCAAGCGATGGTCATCTCGAGGCTGGACTACTGTAACGCCCTCTACGTGGGCCTTCCCTTGTCGACAATCCGGAAACTCAAGCTGGTGCAGAATGCCGCTGCTCGCTTCCTGGTGGGAGCACCAGTGAGGGAGTATATCACTCCCATTCTTCGGCAACTGCACTGGCTTCCCATCGAGTACCGGATTGCCTTCAAGGTATTGGTTTTAACCTTTAAGGCCTTACACGGTCTAGGGCCTGTGTACCTAAGGGACCGCCTTACCCCGTACGTTCCCCCGAGATCGCTACGCTCGGAAGAGCAGAATTTGTTGGTTATTCCATCGTCCCGCTCCTGCCATTTGCCCAGTACGAGACAGCGAGCCTTTTCTGCTGCGGCTCCTGCGCTCTGGAATTCACTCCCCGGTCACATTCGGTTGATCCCAGAGCTTATCCCCTTTCGAAGGGCGTGTAAGACTGCTCTTTTCAGGTTGGCTTTTGGCTAAACCCAAGTAACTGGCGTACGTACGCCTGAGTCAAATCGCAATCCTGTTGATACCATGGTCATGTACCATGTTTTACTGTATGTTTATGGTATGTTTTATTCTATGTTTTTATTGTATGTTTTACATGCTGTAATCCGCCCCGAGCCTGCAGGGAGGAGCGGAATATAAGATTGAATAATAAATAAATAAATAAGACACGCCAATCGGGTCTCGAAGAGAAACAACAACACAGAAAGAACCGCAACTTGGAAACAACATCACCCAAGGAGACTTTCTGCTGTGCTTTCTGCAACCGGACTTGCCTATCTCAGATTGGCCTTTTTAGTCATCAACGCACTTGTAAAAAGCGTGGGATGAGTCTTTCCGAAGGATCTTCGTTCGTGAAGTAATGCCGAGAGAAAGAGTATATTGTATTACATTATAATATTATCAATTTTTACATTATATTCTATATTACATTATAGTATTATCAAGCTGCAGAAGGCCACCTTCCTGGGATTTGCACACAGTCCTATACACTTGGGAAGTGTATCAAATACAAATAATAATTAAGAATAATAATAATAATAATAAGAGGAGGAACCCCAGAGGCCATCCAGTCCAACCCCTTCTGCCATGCAGGGACAACACAAAGCACTGAGAGAACGTGTCTGCGCCTGCGCAGCTCAAGCCACGCCCCTCTCTCCCCCCTTCCCGCCTGCACGGCTTGCCTCGTCGCCATGGCGACGGCTTTGTGACCGCCGCGGCCTACCTGGGGGGAAAAGTAGGCCTCACTTGAATCCCCGGCCTCTCTTGAGTTAGCCAAGCCGGCAGGGTGTGCTCTTGGGTCTTCGCCATGGCCACGCGCAGCGCGGGGACGCTTTTGACGCAGAACAACATGGTCTACGTGCCTCCAGGGCTCATGCCTGGGTCGGTGGGGGTGGCATTGAGGCGGTGGGGGTGGGGGGGGGTATGTGTGTGTGTGTGTGTCTCAGCTTGACAAAATGGTTTAGGAAGGCGAAAGAGTTGTTTCTATTTGCATATTCTTTGAAAGGGAAAAAAAGAAGCCTAAGAACAGAAGGGAAGAAAGGGAGTTGGGTGGGAATTAGCACTCTGCACATGCTCAGAGGAAGGCAGAATCAGAGAATAACTGCTTGCTTTGGGGCTGAGGTGCATCTACACCAGGCATGGTCAAACTTGGAACCCCACAGCCTTGAACCTTGGCTATTCAAAGTGGTGTCAAACAGCTGCAGAGCTGTTTGGGCTGGAAGTCAGCCTGAAGAAAACGGAAGTCCTCTACCAGCCCGCACCACAGGAAGAACACCATCATCCCCACGTCAGCAGAGGCACATCTGTGATTAAGTCCGTTCAGCAGCCCAAAAAGGTCTGGTGTCAAACTGCACTAACTCTACAGTGTAGATCGTGCCTGATCAAACTTGGGCCTTCCCTCCAGATGATTTGGACTTAAAACCCCATCATTCCCAACAGCCTCTGGCCCTTAAGCGGCCAAGGGTGAAAAGGAAAGGCCTGAGACCAGGGCCATACCCAAGATTTGGATTATGGGGAGTGGGGGCTGAGTTTGATTTGGGAGGCATCTACTCCTCTCTCGGCATTACTTCACGAACGAAGATTCTTAGGAAGGACTCATCCCAGGCTTTTTACAAGCGCGTTGATGACTAAAAAGGCCAATCTGAGACAGGCAAGTTTGGTTGCAGAAAGCACAGCAGAAAGTCTCAGTGGGTGATGTCTTTTCCAAGTTGCGGTTCTTTCTGCGTTGTCGTTTCTCTTCGAGACCCGTTCGGCATGTCAAGAGGCCTCAGCATTGTGGAGAGTGCGTCTCCATGCCTCCCGATGTGAGGCCAGGGTGGACCATTGTTGGTGATCAATCTGGCCGAGCCTGAGATGTTGTTTCAGGGAGTCCTTATATCTCTTTTTGGGGGCGCCTCTCTTGCGCTGACCTGTGGCGAGTTCATCATAGAGTAGTATCTTTGGGAGGCGGTGGTCCTCCATCCTAGAGACGTGCCCTGCCCACCGCAGCTGTGTTCTCAATAGCATGGCCTCAATGCTGGTGATCCCTGCTTGCTCAAGGACAGCAACATTAGTCACATAATCTGTCCAGTGCAGGGCTGCCCAGGAAGTCGATGGTCGATTGCGGGACCGAAGGAGGTCGATCGCAGCCAGATGGGGCGCTTCTCAGAGGGGGGCGGAGCCAGGCTGCGCCAAGCCCTGCCCCCTCCCCCAGCTTCTGCACTCCCAGCAGCGGCACTTGTGCTAGCTATGCCATCACTGGCTTGGCCCTGTCCTCCTCAAGGCTGGAGCAGCTGCTGCTAGAGCTGAAGCCAGAGGGGGCAGAGCCAGGCCGTGCCAAGCCCCTCCCCTCCCCCTGCTCCGCCCTGCTTCTCTCTCGTCCGGAAGCAAACGTGGATGGTGCGCAGCGCAGAAGGTTGATCTTTCTGACTTGGTTTTATTATAAGTAGCTCGCATGATGAAAAAGTGTGGGCACCCCTGGTCTAGTGTATATTTAGGATTGTGCGAAGACAGTGCTGATGAAAGCGTTCGAGGAGTCGTAGGTGTTGGCGATAGGTGACCCATGTTTCAGACCCATAGAGGAGAATAGACAGTACGATAGCTCTGTAAACACTGATTTTGGTGCTTTGCTTCAGGTGCTTGTTGCTCCAGACTCTTTTGTGAAGCCTTCTGAATGCACTCTATGTCTTTGCTAATCTGTGATCTATCTCTTTATCAATCTTGGTGCCTGCAGAGATGAGGCTTCCCAGGAGGTGAACTGCTGAACTGACTTAATCACAGATTTGCCTCTGCTGATGTGGGGATGATTGTGTTCTTCCTGTGGTAGAGGGCTGGTAGAGGACTTCCATTTTCTTCAGGCTGACTTCCAGCCCAAACAGCTCTGCAGCGGTTGCAAAGCAGGATGTTAGGCGCTGCAGGACTGCTTCTGAATGGGCGACCAGGGCAGCATCGTCAGCAAAAAGCAGCTCACGGACTACATAGTTTAGAGTCTTGGTGCGAGCCCTCAGACGGCTTAAGTTGAACAGCCTTTTGTATTGTTATCCCAATACCCCCATGCATATGGGATATATTGAGCATGGTTATCAGATCATGATATGAATACACATGACAGTTTAAATAATGTACCAGTAAGGCCTTCTCACGGACCATCCTGAGAATTTCGGGGTGAGGGGGGGCTTTCATCCCCCAAGCCCCCCCCCCCCCCGGTACATGCCTGCCTGAGACTGTTGGGAATGCTGGGGATTGAAGTCCAAAAGACCTGGAGGGAAGGCCCAAGTTTGACCATGCTTGATCTATATCAGTGGTTCCCAAACTTTTTTGGCCTACCGCCCTCTTTCCAGAAAAAAAATTACTCAACACCCCCCCCCCCCTATAAATTATTTTTTAAATTTTTTTAATAGCAATTAAACAGAAAGATATATGTATTAATGCAGTGGTTCTCAACCTTTCTAATGCCGTGCCCCAGTGATTCTGGCTATGAAAGCCTTCGACAACACAATGGATTCCTTTATTTCCTTTTCTTCTCTCCCTCTCTCTCTCCCTCTCTCTCTCCAGGTACCGCGGCCATGTCCCCAATGTGGTATATACCTTTGGCGACACGTATGGCAATGCCACCATGAAATACTTCCAGGATTTCCGGAGTAAGGCATTGGATGTCGGTGGCAGCCCCTATGCAAAAGCGGGACAGTTCCCCACACTTTTCTCCCGGGACCCGGGCCTGGTCCTTTGTGCGAGGATGGAGGGCTGGGACCGGTGGTACCATACTCCCGTATACTCCCGCTTCAACCTGGATTTCAATCGCTCGGAGGAGCTCAAGGAGTTTTACAAGGTACGAAGGATATTTCGGGACACATTGGGTGTATCTACAGAACAGGAATGGGTAAACTTAGGCCATCCCTTCAGGAGTTTTGGACTTAAACTTCCACAATTGTGTCCAAAACACTTGGAGGGCCCAAGTTTGCTCATGTCTGGCTTAGTGTGAAACTTCAGGCCTGTTAGTGGTCACTTAAACATCCAATTTCACTGCAAAGTGTCTTGAGCGAGAATATGATGCAAGAATAAAATTTATTATTATTGTTACTATTATTATTTTCATACAAAACTTACCTATGAAAGTAGTAATTCTGGGTTGTTGTAGTTTTTTGGGGCTGTATGGCCATGTTCTAGAAGCATTCTCTCCTGACATTTCTCCTGCATCTATGGCAGGCATCCTCAGAGGATATGAGGTCAGGCAAAACGTCAGGAGAAAATGCTTCTAGAACATGGCCCTACAGCCCGAAAAATTACAACATCCCAGTGATTCCGGCCATGAAAGCCTTCGACAATACAACATAGTAATTCCGCTTTGGATTTCTGCACTGATTTCTTGCTACATTCATATGTCGAACATTTGTATGTATTCTATATAGTTTGTGATGTTAAGCATGGATTTAAAACTTGTGACCTTTGCTTTTTCTCTGTTTTAATATGAATTTTATAGAAATACATTTTAATATGCATTGTTTACAATGTTTATGGGCTTTAATTATTCTGTAACCCACCTCAAGCCATGAGGTGAGGCGGGTAAGAAATAATATTGGTATTATTATTATTATTATTATTATTATTATTAAAGGAGCACTCTCTGCCAGGGCTTCTTTTTGGACTTGGGTGATGGTTGGAGTTTTTATGTAGGTATCTATCAGTGTTTGTAGGTTTTCTGTAAACTGTGTGGCCCAATTGTTGATGATGATAATAATAATCTTTATTTATACCCCGCCACCATCTCCCCAACGGGGATTCAGGGCAGCTTACATGAGGCCAAGCCCAACAGTGCATTATCATAAAATAATACAAAACAAAACACAAAAAAGCAACACGATAAGGTAAATAAATCATAAAATAAACGAAACAATATAAAAACAATGCAACAAGGCAAATGAGCAGGACTGAAAGAGGCTATGGTAAGACCGCTGCTGAAGAAGCCGAAGTTAGACCTTTCGGCTCCCTCCAATTACAGGCCGGTTTCCAACTTGCCTTTCTTAGGCTAGGTGATTGAGAGGGCAGCAGCGGATCAGCTGCAGCAGTTCTTAGAAGACACAGCTGGACTTGATCCCTTCCAGTCCGGCTTCCGTATTGGGCATGGGACGGAGACCGTGCTTGCCGCCATTACAGACCAACTTCGCCGCCAGCTGGACCAGGGTGGGTCAGCCCTGCTTGTTTTGTTAGATCTAACAGCAGCGTTTGATACCGTAGATCATGCATTGTTGGCCAGCCGTTTAGCCGTGACCGGGGTGAGGGGGACTGCCCTTAAGTGGGTGGCCTCCTTCCTCCGAGACAGGGACAACGCGTGGAGAGGGGAGAGGAGGTCTCCGGGAGACTCCCATTAAGTTGTGGGGTCCCCCAGGGGGCCATCCTCTCGCCCTTATTATTCAACATTTATATGCGCCCCCTGGCACAGCTGGTTCGCAACTTTGGTCTGGAGTGTTATCAGTACGCGGATGACACCCAGCTCCTGCTGAGAATGGACGGCAGGCAGGATACCGTACCCGATTGTTTCCATCTATGCCTTGAAGCCGTGACTGGTTGGCTGCGTGCCAGCCGGCTGAAGGTGAATCCGTCGAAGACGGAAATCTTGTGGCCCGGTCGCCCTGGGCTGGATGAGTGCCGGTTGCCTACCCTGGATGGCGAGCAGCTCAGCCCGTCACCCCTCGTAAAGTTTAGGCATCCAATTGGACCCTTTGCTGACCATGGAGACTCAGGTCTCCACGGTCAGCAAAACGGCGTTTTACCATCTCCGCCAGGCTAGGCGACTGGCACCCTACCTGTCCAGGGACGACCTGGCCACGGTGATCCAGGCGACGGTCATCTCGAGGCTGGACTACTGTAACACCCTCTACGTAGGCCTCCCCCTGTCAACAATCCGGAAACTCAAGCTGGTGCAGAATGCCGCCGCTCGCTTGCTGGTGGGAACACCAGTGAGGGAGCATATTACACCCATTCTGCGGCAACTGCACTGGCTTCCTATTGAGTACCGGACTGCCTTCAAGGTGTTGGTGTTAACCTTTAAGGCCTTGCACGGTCTGGGGCCTGAGTACCTAAGGGACCGCCTTACCCCGTACGTTCCCCCGAGATCACTGCGCTCGGAAGAGCAGAACCTGTTGGTTGTCCCATCACCCCGCTCCTGCCACCTGTCCAGTACAAGACAATGGGCCTTTTCATTCGTGGCCCCCATGACCTGGAACTCGCTACCTAACCATGTCCGGGCAATGCATGAACTCGGCCCTTTTCGAAGAGCCTGTAAGACTGTCCTCTTCAGAACAGCGTTTGGCTGACCTGAATGAAGAGGCTCATTAGTGTCTGAATTTAAGACCGAGGATCTGTATCTAGTTGGCTATTGACTATGTTTTTATTGTTTTTATGGAACTTTGTTGTGTATATTTTTATTGTGCATTTTATCCTTGTTGTGATCCGCCCCGAGCCTGCAGGGAGGAGCGGAATATAAAATCGAATAATAAATAAATAAATAAATAAATTCTGCTCCTGTCCTCTGGAGTATTGGCTATCCCTCCCAATTTGGTGTCGTCTGCAAACTCGATGATCATGCCTTCTAACCCTTCATCTAGTACATCCTCACTGTCAGTGATTTGCTTTGCCGCCTCCGTATTGCTCACCGCTTTGCAGATCAATAAGAGGAGCAATAAGAGTATTTTATTTAAAATCAACAAGTTCAGTAATTTTCTAACTTCCTTCAAAACAAGTTTAAACCACCAGCCCTATCATTCCTTCCTCCTGGCTGAAGCCGTAGCACTAATGGGTACCGGTGGATGCTGTCAATATCTGTGAGATTTATTATTATCATTGTAACGCTCTGGGAGGACAACTGAACGAGCAAATAAATTGCCTCCTTGTTAGCGAAATAAGGAGATTTCATTTGTGACAGTAGGGGAGAACGATGCTTATTTTCCAACCTGTCTCTCACACAATGAATTTTATTTCATTTTATTTTTTTGCACACTGCGCCTCCGCACAATATAGCTTCTTTGTCACCCGGGCATTTTGTTTGTTTGTTTTTTCATCCAGTCATGGGCTTTCTCTCATCTTCTCTTGAACCAAGTAAAAGGTGGAAAGTTTTACCAAGAATGTATCTATACCAGGCATGGGCAAACTGTTGAATGAATGCAGTTTGGCACTACTTTTATCTGCCAAGGCTCAATGCTATGGAATCCCGAAAGTTGTAGTTTGCATTATTTGGTAAAGAAGGCTAGAAAACTCCCAAGATTGCATAGCATTGAGTCAAGGCAGTTCAAGTGTTATCAAACTGTATTCATTCAGTAGTGTTGGTACACCCTATGACTTTGGTATCAATGGCTTTTCCCTCAAACCAAAGATCCCACTGTAATAATGTTTTAACCTTGGTGTGCTTTTGTGGTGTGAATTTTGATCTGTATCACCTGTAAAACCTTGCATGAGATAGAAGACAATTAGATAAGATCACTACAGACTGAAAGGTTATGAATTTGAAGCCAGCCCGGGTCAGAGTGAGCTTCCGGCCAATTTTGTGTAGTTTGTTTGTTTTTGTTTTTTTTGAATAATTTTTATTATATTCTTTTCCATATATAAGACAAAGGATGGGTTGGGAAAGGGGAAAGTGGGGATGGGAAGAAAGATACAACAAATACACAGTATAACACATTCTGTCCTCCAGTTCGGGTCTCCTTAGACCACTGAAACTTGATACCTTGACTAGTAACTCATACATACATTCGCCTAGGGTTCTTTTTCTAGATACAGCCGCACAGGTAGCCAATCAGCCTTGGCCTTTACACTCCTATCATATATCTTATTATACAGTTCATCCGATTCCATCAGCTCTCTTAATTTATTAAACCACTCCTCCATTTGCGGTGGCTCCTCATTTTTCCATTTTTTTGCGAATACAAGCCTAGCCGCTGCAGCTATAAAATAAAACAGTTTTACCTTACTTTGATCCCACCCTTCATCCATAAGATTTAATAGGTATATTCCTGGTTTCAAATCAAATTTAACTTGTAGGATTTTTTGAGTATGTCTATGTATCTCTTTCCAAAACCTTTGTGCTTTACTACATAGCCACCAGCAGTGAATATAGGTCCCCACATGAGTTTTACATCCCCAGCAATTGCTGTTGGCTTTTGGGTAAAACTTGGCTATTTTCCATGGGGTCAGATGCCACCTATAAAACATTTTATACCAGTTTTCTGCTGGTGCGGTGGATCCCAAAATCTTAGTAGTTCTCCTCCAAGTCCTTTCCCATTCCTGCAACAAGATGCTATGTCCCACATCTTGTGCCCACTCTATCATTACATTTTTAACCCGTTCCGTTTCTGTATCCAACTCCAGCAATTTATTATATATGCTTTTTATAAGCTTTTTCTTTTGTTTAAGTATCTTGTCCCACATATTTTCCTCACAGTTAAAGTCTTTCTTACAGTCCTCCCTGAAACACTCCTTTAATTGTATGTATTGGAACCAGGATATCTCTACCCCGTCCCTCTAAGATTCTCCATGTCTTTCAATTCCCATTTTGTGTTGACCTTTCGGATCAGAGATTTATATGTACACCATTTTGCCATGGGTATCTCCTTTTTGTGCTGCGCTTCCATGGGGGAAATCCACAATGGGGTCTTTCTATATAGTTGGTCTTTATATTTAATCCAGACTTTAAGTATAGCAGCTCTAATGTGGTGATTGCTGAATGTTTTTTCTATTTTCGATTTTCCGTACCACATGTACGCATGCCATCCCCTGTTGGTATTGAATCCCTCCAGGTTAAGCAGTCTTGCCTTTTGGAGAAGTGCCCAGTCCCTTGCCCAACTAAGAGCAGCGGCCTCATAATATAATTGAAGATTCGGGAGGGCCAGACCTCCCCTCTCCCTTTTGTCAGTCAGAATTTGATATTTAATCCTGGGCTTCTTCCCCTCCCAAATGAATTTTGTGATGTCTGCTTTCCATGTCTTAAAATCATAAGCCGTCCTCAAAATTGGAATTGATTGAAAAAGAAAAATCATTCTTGGAAGCACATCCATCTTTATTACCGCTATTCTTCCTAACAAGTTGAGATTCAGGAATCTCCAACTTTCCAGTTTCTTCTTGATGTGCTTCCATGTTAGTCCGTAATTATTTTTCAGAAGTTGGTTATTCTTCATCGTTAATTGTATACCCAAATACTTAACTTGTTTTGCAACTTGGATCTCGGAGATGTCTTGTAAAGAATCCACCCGTTCTTTTTTGATATTTTTAGTTAATATTTTGGATTTATCATAGTTGATTTTTAATCCAGCTACTTTTCCATAGGTTTGGATCTTATCCAGCCACTTTTGCAGTCTTTCCACCGGCTCCTCTATTATACAGACTACATCATCTGCATAAGCTTGAAGCTTGTACTCTTCCTTCTGTAGTTTCAGGCCCTTCAAGTTGTCATCCGTCCTAATATCCTCCAGCAGTACCTCCAACAGCATAATGAAAAGCAGCGGCGACAGAGGACAGCCCTGTCTTGTCCCTCTCTGAATTTTAATTTGGCTAGATCTATTGCCATTAACGATAATGCCTGCCATTTGTTCTTGATATATTGCTTTTATCGCATTGATAAAGGCGTAGCCCATATCTTTTTCTACCATTACTTGAAATAAAAAATTCCAATTTGCATGGTCAAAGGCCTTTTCTGCGTCTAAAAATAAAAAGCCCACTTCCTTCTGAATCTTTAAATCATAATACTCAATTGCATTCACAATATTTCTAATGTTATCTCTCATCATCCTCTGGGGTAAGAACCCTGCTTGGTCTTCTTTTATAGTATCGTTCAAATAAATTTTTAACCTATTCGCCAAAATCATGGTAAACAATTTATAATCGTTATTTAGCAACGATATAGGGCGGTAGTTTTTGACGTTACTTGGGTCCGATCCTGTCTTATGTATAAGAGTAATGTTTGCCTGTTTCCAAGTTTCGGGTATTACCCCCTGTTGCATTGCTTTATTCATAATTATCTTTAACTGTGGGATTAGTTCCACCTCCAGTGCTTTGTAATATCTGGCCGTCAGGCCGTCTGGTCCTGGGGCCTTATTATTTGGGAGATTTTTGATAGCTTCCTTTATTTCACTCTCTTTAATAGGGTCATTCAATAACTCTCTATGCCTCTCATTAAGCTTCTCCAGTTTTTGTTGCCCTAAATATGCCGCAATGTCTTCTTGCCCAATCTCTTCACATTTATACAACTTTTCAAAGAAGGTTTTGAATTCATCTGATATCTCTTGCTCATCATAGATTTCTATCCCCTCTTTCACAATCTTTGAAATATGTTGTCTCTGTCTTCTTTCAATTAGTTTTTTTGCTAGTACCTTCCCTGGTTTGTTTACATTGGCGTATTGATTCATTTTAAGAAATCTCAAATTGTTAGCTATTTGTTCCTCCTGTCCTTTGTTAATTTTTTTCCTGAGGGCCTCCAATTGATATTTCAACCTTTTGCTTCCTGGTTTAATTTTTAACATTTTTTCCGTTTCCCCTAGCTCTTTTTCCAAAGCCATTTGCTTTTCATATCGTTTTTTGTTCCTCAGCGAGCCCTGCTGAATAAAATGGCCTCTCATGACCGCCTTGCTTGCCTCCCATATTATCTCTTCTTTTACCTCGCCCGACATGTTTATTTCGAAGTATTCCCGAAGTATTTCCTTGTAGAAAACTATATCCATGTCGGTTTTCAGTAGGGCTTCATTTAGTTTCCATCTTCTGTCTTTCTTTTTTCTATTCAACGTCATCACCAGGGGGCAGTGGTCCGAGTTTATCCTCGGGAGAATAGATATTTTGTCCACCTTAGTTGTTAATGAGTTTGAGATCCACATCATATCTATCCTTGACCAGGACAGATGTCGGTTAGAAAAATATGTATAATCCTTTTCCTCTCATTTCGCATTCTCCAAATATCTTGTAAAGCCAGGTCATGCTTAAGCTTCAGCATCCCCTTTGGGAGCTTCCCTCTTTCTTTCTCAATAAGTCCTCGCCCTCTGGCCTTCGTCCTATCCAAGTCACTGTCCAATACGCCATTGAAATCTCCCAGCAGAATTATATTAAACAGATTATAATCCATTAAGAACTTTCGTAATTCTTTTACGAATTTCGTTTTGGGTCCCGTCGGCGCGTATATATTACATACTATTATTTCTGAGTGCTCTATTTTGACTTTTACTCCCAAAATCATCCCCTCTTGATCTTTAAATGCCAAAGTTGACTCAATACCATCTTTAACATAAATCGCTACTCCTCTCTTCTTTTGTGAGGCAGCAGAGTAATATACTTTCCCCAACGCCTTTTGGTTTAAATAGCTAACGTGCTTCTGCGCAATATGTGTCTCCTGCAAAGCAATCAAATCATATCTTTTTTTAAACAAAAATTTATTAATTCTCTGCCTTTTCCCGGGAGAGTTCATCCCGTTCACATTACTGGAATATATCGACACTGCCATCTTCGGATTGATTAATCAGCGTTCCATCATCCTTATTAAGTCCACTATCCATAAGTTCAACACTGTCTTCAGAAGAGTTGGGTCTTTGTCTTTTTTTATCTTGCTTCTTCGTTTCTGGATTCTCCTTCGGTTCCTTGTAGAATTGTCTCCTCTCATTATCAACCTTCTCCCTACCTTCTTCCTTCTTTCTACCTTCCATGTGGCTTTTGTATACTTTATAGAATTCATTAGCTTTCTCTTCCGAAGTTATCCAGTGCTTTTCTTCTTTAAAAATCAGAGATATCCCTTCCAACTTTTCCCATCTGAACTTTGTTTGATGTTTCTTGAGTTCGTCAGTTAGAAAATAATATTTCTTCCTTTTATTTAACGACGCTGGTGAGAACTCCTTCAAAATAATCACTGGTTTTCCTTTGTATGTGATGGGGGTCTTGTTTTTATTCCTCAAAATGTCATCTCTCACCACTTTCCTCCCAAACGACACCAGCACATCCCTCGCCACCTTATTTTTCCTTGCAAAATTCGTGTTAATTCTTTGTACTCGATCAATATTTTGGTCCATCTGATCCAGTGTGATGCTTAAAATTTCCGCGGTCATTGCCACTATAATCTCCCTAATATTCTGGTTATCATGTTCTTCAATATTCCTGAATCTTAATTGATATTCAGTTTCTCTCATCTCTAGGAACTCTTGTTGTTTCTCTAACTTTGCACTCATTTCTTCCAATTTCCCTACTTTTTCGTCAGTCCTTTTTTGTAGTTTTTTAGATGTTACATTTTCTTTCTTCAATTCTTTCACCTCAGATTGCATGCCAGACATATCTTTCCTAATTCCTGCAAGCTCCTCCTTCAATTCTTCCTTTAACTCTTTTTTCATATTTCCTAGTTCTGTTTTGAACATTTTTTCCACCTTATCTTGCAAATTCTCGCTATTAGTCTGGATCTGGTCCTGAATCTGTTCTTTCATTTTTTGCATCTCTTCTAAGATCTCCTTCATGGGGTTCTCCCCTGGTAGTGAGTGTCTCCTTCCTGCTGGTGTTGGCATCCCTTTGTTAACTTTTAAATTACTTGTGAATTTATCCATTTTTTGAGGCTTTTGTTGAACCCCCTAATCTCTCCCCCGTACACAACTTAACACAATATACACAATATGCCCAATGAGCACTCTTGGCTATAACTCAGATATCCTTCTTCCTTGCTTCCTCTGCCCTGACTTTGGCACAATTCTCCCTGCTCCTTGAATCTCACTCCAACGTCCCCTACTGTTCAGGCAGTTCTCTCTTACAATTACAATTATTGCCACTAATTTGGGTTCTACTGCTAACTTCCCTGGATTGGAACCTGCTATCCTCTATTCGCACCTCTGCTCTCTCCTCCTGTTCTTTCCCCCCCACTCCGATAGGCCGCTCTTTCGATTCTTCTTCTTCTCTCAGTATTATCCGCTTAGTCCGTTACTGACCCCCGCTTCCCTTCCCTTCCTTGTTCAGTTGATTCAATTGATTCCCTTTGCGCTCACCCTCGTCGTCCTGCTTCTGCCTCTTCTTGCCTCCTCCTTATCAAGTCCTCCTTCCTTCCTTTTTTCCCCCGCCAGGGACCTAGGGCTGAGTAGTTTATTATTAGACAGCTGAGAGACGGAGTTCCTTGCCTCTTCCTGTTTTGCGTGCTGCGTCTAAGAAATCTACGTTTCTCGTGTGTCTTACGCTTCTTACGCTTCTTGCGTTCCGCGTCACCCTTGTCTTCACGCCGCACGTCTACACGTTGCACGTCACGTCACGTCGTCCCGTCACGTCCCTTCCCGTCTCCCGTTTCCTGGTTCCTGTCCCTCAGCCTCTCCTCTCCTCTCCTCTTCCTGCGGGTCGGACTCACCAGGGTTGAGTTCGCAATGATCACGATCTGCTTCCTTAAAGGGACCGCTTCCTCCTTTCGCTCTTAAAGGAGCCGCTGAGTTCGTCTCTCCGGTCAGGTCAGTCGGCCTTATTATTCACTCTTATCGCCTTCTTCTCTAGAGTCTTTTACACTTATACATCCCTATTGCTGCTGCAAATGTTGGTACGGTTTTCCTTTCCTTGAAGTCCTTGAATTACAGACTGGAGCCTCTATAGTTCTTTAGTTCTTGCACCCAGGTTTCTTCAGTCCCCCGTTCAACCAGTCTCCGCTTTGTTTATCCACCGAGTTTAGGCCTCCTGAGCTTTCTAGGCTCCTTATCTGCGACTCTCTATTTCAAATTTCCTCCAACCTGCCCGGTCGGCGACTTCTCTGGTCCGCGTCCCGTTCTTTTTTGTTCTTTCTGTCTCTCTAGTTGTTTCCTTCTGTGGTTAAAATGAAGGCGGTCGGCTTCTAAAGCGCAAAGCGCTTTGCACCCCTATCTGTTGCTGCTCCTGGAAGGGCACATGTAGTTACCCCGGGTCTGCGACCCCCTCGACAGAGTCTGGTCCTGCGGAGATAGCTTGTCAGGCTAGCCTCGTCCCACTAGCCTACTAGGCAGAATCTGGTTTCTGCCAACTAGATAGGGGTTCAGATAACCAAGGACTGCTAGGGCCTCAGAAATCTGCTGCAGCCGCCATCTTGCCTCCACCCCAATTTTGTGTAGTTTGTTGTCGACCTTTGCAACCCGAGAGACAGCTGCATTTGTCAAGTAGGAAATTTAGGTACCACCTATGTGTGGGGAGGCTAACTTAACAAATTTATGAGGCCAAAAAAAATCTCCAGCAAAAAGCATTCGGGGAATGCGGAAAGTACTTCATCAGGGTCACGATGGACGGTGAAGCTGTCAGTGCTAGAATATATGACAAAATGAGTTTAATATGTTTTCTGTTAAATGTGTCTATTTTCTAAGCTGTGTGATATAGTTAGGCCGTTATAGAGTTAACTGGAGAAGGAGAGTTCATGTCTGTGACGGAAGCAAAGTTCCCATATGTTCAACCTTTGGAATGTAAACATTTGTAGATATGGACATGCTCCAGTCACCATGATTAATGTGCTTTGAGACACAGGCTGTAGGACTGCTCCGATAAAATGCTTTGCTTTCTTTACTAATAAAAGGACTTTTATAGTTCCAACCTGGCTCTGCATGATTTATCCTTGACAGAAGCGAGAGCTCCCCTGGTGGCCAGAAAAAAGTTAAATAGCCTCTGACTGTCTGTCTATATGTGTTGTGTGTCTATGGCATTGAATGTTTGCCATGTTTGTGTACATTGTAATCTGCCCGGAGTCCCCTGTGGGGTGAGAAGGGCGGAATATAAATACTGCAAATAAATAAATAAATAAACATGCAAACTCTTAGGTTATGTGGTATTCATATTGCAAAGGCCAAAGATTGATAAGATTGGAAGAGACCCCAAGGGCCATCCATTCCAACCCCTTTTCTGCCAAAGCACAACCAAAGCACTACCAACCGATGGGCATCCAGGCTGTGCTTAAAGACCTCCAGATAAGGAGGCTTCACCACATTTGATGCAGCTTACAATCACATTAGCCTTTTTGTGGCTGCATCACACTGCTGACTCATTACTCAGCTTCTAGTCTACTAAGACTCCTAGATCGCTTTCCCACGGGCTGTTTCCAAGCCAGGTGTGTCTCCCATCCTACCTATGTGCATTTTATTATTACAGTGTTCTTTCGCTACTTCGTGGTTCATGTTTAACGGACTCGCTGTTTCGCGGATTTTAAAAAATAAATATCATGGTTTTTTGTCTGTTTTGTGGGTTTTTGCTGCCACTGCCGCTCTCTGGGGCGCTTTCCCTCCTTTGTCCTTTCTCCCTTTCTCCAGCCTTGAAGGGCCTTTCCTTCTTTTCCTTCACTTTATTTTAAGTGTTTAAAGACTTAAAATAGTGTATACCTGCTAAAATAATGTATAAATATTGAAATAAATAGAGCATCCCTACTTCACAGATTTTCGCTTATCGCGGGAGGTCCTGGAACGTAACCCTTGCCATAAGTGAGGGAACACTGTATTGCTTAAATGTAGTGCTGTTCTATGCCAGCTTCTCTCCTGTTTGTTTTTACAATTCACAGCAATCCCAGAAGCATCGCCAGTTTTATATAGACAAGACGAGGACAGTGCATCGGGTGCCCTACTTCATCATCCCAGTGAAGGAGAGGGACAGATACCCTAACCCTCTGGATCTGTGAGTCTTTGGGGCAAATACTTGTTTGGGGAGAATGGCCTCGACATCCCACTTTGCCTTGAAAGCATCTTGGCATCTCTTGAATTGTTCCTGTATTCTACAGCAGTGTTTCCCAACCGCTGTGATACAGCACACTAGTGTGCTGTGACGGACCTCCTGCTGTGCCGCGATAAAGCTTGCTGCCCCCCTTCCTTCCCTCCTCCTCCTGCCGAACTCCTGCTGCTTGGGGGAGGAGGAGGAAGGACCGGGCAGCGGCGAAGAAAAAGAAGGGGCCGGGGCGCCGCCTCCTTCGGCCGTTTCCCCAGTTAGCCTCCAATCCGCCATGACTCCCGCCCCTCGCTCGCTAAAGCCGCGCGGAGGAGGAGTCCCGCCCACTGAAGCCCATCCACCGCTCATGCTCCTCCTCTATGGGAGAGCTGAAGCCGGGGAGGGGGCGGGGCATGGCACAGCCTGGCTCCGCCCCCTCCCTCCCAGCTTCGGCACTCCCAGCAGCTGCTCCAGCCTTGAGGGGACAGTGCCAAGCCAGCATTGTGCTGGCTCTGCCACCGCTGGCTTGGCACTGCCCCCTCAAGGCTGGAACAGCTGCTGGGAGAACTGAAGCCGGGGGGAGGGGGCAGGGCATGGGGCGGCCTGGCTCCGCCCCTGCCCCCGGCTTCGGCACTCCCAGCAGCTGCTGCCAGCAGGCCACCATACCCCAGCCGTTCTTTACTGTGTTAGAGTGTCATTTTGTGTCATTTTGGTTGGTGGTGTGCCCCCGGATTTTTTTTAATGTTAAAAGTGTGCCGCGTCTCAAAAAAGGTTGGGAAACACTGTTCTGCAGCATCCTGGGATTTGTAGTGTTGACTAAAGCAGAATAGCAAAAACGTAATTGTTTAAACAGGGGAGCATACCCCCTGTTATGTCAGCTTCACTGGTTGTCAGTATGTTACCAAGCACAATTCAAAGTGTTGGCTTTAGCCTACAAAGCACTATACAGTTCCAGCCCAGCTTACTTCTCCAAACCTTTTTTCCCCTATAAAGCATCTCGGAGATTAAGATTATCCGGGGAGCCCCTGCTCTTAGTCCCACCTCCTTCGCAGGCGCAACTGGTGGGGACGAGAGACAGGACTTTCTCAGTGGTGGCCCCTCAGCTGTGGAACTAACTCCCCAGTGACATTAGATCAGCCCCCTCCCTCCTAGCCTTCAGAAGAAAGATGAAAACTTGGCTGTGGGAATCAGCCCCTTGGAGAATAGTGCAGTACAATTAACAGATCTGGAATATATGGAATGACTATGGAACAGCTTGGACTACGACTATGGATGGTGTGATTTTAATATGGAATGTAAAGTTTTAAAATGTTTTAATTTTAATCTTATTTTATTTTTTGGAATTTGTATATGTTTTGAGGCATTGAATAATTGCCTCTTTGTAAGCCGCCTTGAGTCCCTTTCGGGGTAGAGGAAGCTGGAGTATAAATAAAGCAAATAAATAAATAAATCTGATACGGCATAACAACCATTTGAGAAGAAGTGGGAAGTTTGCAGTTTGCATTGGTTTTCTTTCTATGGGTGCATCTACACCAGGAAGGGGCAAATTTCGACCCTCCGGGTGTTTTGGACTTCAACTCCCACAATTCCTAACAGCTGGAAGGCTGTTAGGAGTTGTGGGAGTAGAAGTCCAAAGCACCAGGAGAGCCGAAGTTCGCCCATGCTTGCCTTCGCCCATGACTTTTCTGTTCTGTTGTTGTTGTTATTTGAAGTTTACATTTCCTCTGTATTTTGTCATAGGTCTGATTCCTTTTTCTAAGCACATTTTCCTGTAAAAAAAAAAATACCCCAATCGACCCAGAAAATCCCCCTTCTTGGTCCTTCTTTCTTCATCCTGACTTCCTCCCAAAGATGTCAAGGAGATGCTGTGATGCTTTGTGATTGAACTGTGGTCTGGATCCCGCTCTGAGGTTGAGTTTGTTCGTGCCAAAGAATGAAGGAGGTTTGGAAACCGAAGAAGGGAAATTTCTGCGTGGGGTTGTGCCGGGAGCATGGGTCCTGCCATGTTTATTCTTCATATCCTGTATAATTTTGCTTGCATTGACTATGGATTATTATGCAGTGGATGGTGGGTTTTGATATGCTGATATTTGCTTGCATTTCGCTATGGATAATGGGCTTGGCTGACTTACCGGCCGAGCAGGTTGTGGGGCGGGGTTGTCCTCGTCGCCATCTTGTGAGTAAGAAAGGGCTTCTTCTTCCCAGAAGCCCCTGGGGTGGCGGGAAGGTTTCCCGCCACCAACGCCGGCTAGCCAATAACGGGGCTGCCTCCGCCCCGCCCCCTCTCGGCAGCCGGCCGGCCACTACTTCCACCCGGGCAGCTTATTTAAGGCTGCCCGGGACTTCCCCTGCAGCACGCAGGGGCCTGTTACTGTTTTTCCTTCCACCTTCCCTACTTCTTCATTGTTTGTTGTGTACATTTTGTCCATTTATCCAGTTTCATTGTTACAGTTGTTACGGTTATGCATGATTATGCTCTTTGTCGCAACTCCGTGTTTGGCGTGTGACATGGCCCCTGGATCAGGCTGGCTTATTGCCCCTTGGTTGTAAGGGGGGATAATGCCCTGGCCCCCTGGGGTGCCGAGTTTCTGTGGAGAGGCATTGGGCCACTCGCACCCAGGCTTGCAAGCGCCTTTGGACATTCGTGGGGCTGTATGACCCCTGATCCAGGACCCATGCGTGGCCGCCAATCCTTTGTTCCTGTTTTCAATAAATGAGTTGTGGCCATATTCATCCAACCACTTGTGTTTGTGTTATTGTTCATGGCGCGAGGTGTATCACCCTTGCACACGCAATGTTATTTCTTTTCCCATAATTACCAGTTATAACAAATGACGTTCCATTTAAATGATAAGCAAAAAGACCTGTCAATCACAGAATCATAGAGTTGGAAGCGACCCTTGAAGGCCATCCAGCACAGCGCCCTGCCATGCAGGAAAAGCACAAATCAAGTTTTAACAGTCACTTTATTAGGCAGTCATTTCAACAAGTGTGGAATTATTACACTACGCAACACAACTTTTGTTCCTGGGTAATAAATGTCATTTCCTAATAGGAAAAGTTTATTAAACTGCAAAAACAGTGTTTTTGTGGGAGGGACATCACCCTGCAGCACATTTTGCTCTAGTTTTTCAATGAAAATCTCATAGAGTCTTAACCAATTCAACTTAATTTAGTTAATTCAACTTAGTTATCTCTACGGCACAGAGCCTTTTCCGTAGTAGCGCCGTCAATCTGGAATACCCTTCCTAGTGATGTGCAGGCCATGCAGGACCTATTCTCTTTCCGCAAGGCCTGCAAGACCCATCTTTTTCGGCTGGCCTTTGATTGCTAAGCTGGAAAACCTTTTTAGTCTAGTTTAATATGCTGTTTTACTTAAGTTGTGTTTTTACATGATTGTGAGCCGCTCCAAGCCCTCGGGGAGTGGCGGCGTACAAGCCCTAATAATAATAATAATAATAATAATAATAGACTGGACTATTGTAATGCACTCTACGTGGGGCTACCCTTGAAAACGGCTCGGAAACTTCAATTGGTCCAACGAGCGGCAGCCAGATTAATAATGGGGGCGACTTACAGGGAGCGGTCAACCCCCTGTTTAAGGAGCTCCATTGGCTGCCGTTTATTTTCCGGTCCCAATTCAAGGTTCAGATCATCACCTATAAAGCCCTAAACGATTTGGGACCCGCCTACCTTCATGACCACCTCTCCCCCCACAAACCTGCCCAGTCCCTTCATTCTTCGGAGGAGCCCCTCCTTTCACACACACACCCCCCCATTATCAGAGACCCGGCTTGTGAGAACGAAGGAGAGAGCCTTTTCCTCTGTGTCCCTCCGACTTCGGAACGCATTGCCCAGCGAGATTAGGTTAGCCCCCACCCTGGAATTTTTCAAGGAGAACCTCAAAACGTGCTTTTTCATTGCACTTTTGGATAATGATTTCACATTTCCCTTGTCATTCTCCCCTAAAATGGGCGTCCTCATATTGCACTGTCTCTTGCCCGCATGAAGGACGGTTTTTACTCCCCTATTCATGAACCTCCCCTACAAATATATAGGTTTTTAATTTTATCTCATCCTCAGTTTTTTAAGTCATTGTACCTTGCACATGTGGCCCGCTCGTTGTGATTGTGTTCGTTTTTTCTATTCTATTACTTTGCACTGTTTATTATATTTTGCGTTTGAATTTTTATTTCTTATTTTTTAAATTGTATTTTACTGTAATGTTGCTTTATGTTTTTTTATGTTACTGTATTGAAATGCACTTCTGGGCTTGGCCTCATGTAAGCCGCCCCGAGTCCCTTTCGGGGAGATGGTGGTGGGGTATAAATAAAGATTATTATTTATTATTATTAATTTGTGGCGGCTACAACAATGCAGTTTCTGGCGTGTAACAACTACGTTAAAAGAAAGTACTTCACGGTTAAACAGGAAATAACACTTTCAAACCAGAAACAGATTTTTTTCAAAATTTTTGTTACATACAGTAGTTATGTTATTATTATTATTTCTAAACTTTATTACTCTAAACAGAATATATATAAGCAAATTTTATTCAAAGTTGTTCCTGCGATCTTCTCCACATGAAGCTTTCTTTAAAAGAGGCATTTCTTTAGCAGGGAAATAGTTGACTCATAAGGATTTGTTAATATTATGCTGTGATCAATACAGATTAAAGATGAGAGAGGAATTAATGACGGAAGGTTTCCTAATAAAATGGTTTTGTTCATAGACACTGAGTGGGTTAGGATGGATAAAAACCATTTGAATTCGTGACATTTGAATTGAACATCCCTCATATTCAGGGGATAAAAACATAGATCTGGGTTGCTGTAAGTTTTCCAGGTTGCCTGGCCATGTTCCAGAAGCATTCCCTCCTGATGTTTCTCCCACATTTATGGCGGTCATCCTCACAGGTTGTGAGGTCTGTTGAAAACTAGGCAAGGGAAGTTTATATATCTGTGGAATGATGTCAAGGGTGGGAGAAAGAACTCTTGTCTGTTTGAGGTAGGTGTGAACAGGGGCGGTCCTACCGGTAGGCGAGGGACGGCGCTGCATGGGGCGCCATCTGGGTAAAGGGCGCATTCCCCCGCCCGCCAGACAGTGTCCGGCCAATGTTCCGCTTTTGGGCCTTGTGCGCTCCGACACCGCACCGTAGCAAACCTCACTGTGTGCCGAATAGGGAGTGCTGTGTTTACAGGCTTCTGCGCCTGCACACAGGAGCTTCTGGGCATGCGCGGAGGGGGGGCGTGCCGAATAGGGAGTGCTGTGTTTACAGGCTTCTGCGCCTGTGCACAGGAGCTTCTGGGCATGCGCGGAGGGGGGCGCCAAAATAATGTTCGCTTACCATTTAAAATTACCTTAGACTGCCCCTGGGTGTGAATGTAGCCATTGGCCACTTTGATTAGCATTGAATGGCCTTGCAGCTTCAAAGTCTGGCTGCTTGCTGCTTGGGGGAATCCTTTGTTGGGAGGTGTTAGCTGGTTCTTTCCTGTCTGGAATTCCCCTGTTTTCTGAGTGTTGTTCTTTATTTGCTGTCCTGATTTTAGAGAGTTTTTTAAAAAAAATAATACTGGTAACCAGATTTTATTCATTTTCATGGAACATAGATTATTTATAGCTGCAGCTTCCAAAGGGAGGTGTTAACAGCACATAGCTCCAAGGCCATTCTCATGAGAGATCTGGTATGAAGAGCTATATGCAAGAAGAACCGGTGTTGTATGTTTCCAGACTGAATGAATATTTGAATTGAAGTGCGCACTTATTCATTCCCCAGACTTAACAGTGGCCATTGTGCGGTGAACAACTCTTACATAAAATTTCCATTCTTTGAGAGCTTTGTTTCCTGCACTGGAGAGAGTCGGGATTTGATTTAAGACTGATGAATGCAATGGTCAAAAGGTCTTGAAGCCAAACTTCAGGCTTAAGGAGCTGTGGGTGGTTTAGCTCGGGGAAGATTGAGAGAATCTTTAAATATCTGAAAGGAAGCTTACAACGGACAGGGCAGGACCTAGGTAATTTTAAATGGTAAGCGAGGTATTTTGGACTTCCTACTGGCTGTTTGGAATTGTGGGAGTCCAAAACACATGGAGGGCTGAAGTTGGCCCATGCCATATATTCCTTCCTTCCCACCATTTTCCCTGCTCTATTCTCTTTGAGTCTCTGTGTGTCTGTGTCTATATCTATTCCCCTTCCTTCTCAGCCCTATACCCCAGAATATCAAGGCAGAAAATCCCACATTATCTGAGTGTGGACTCAGATATTCAAAGCAGATATTGTGGGATATAGGGCTTTTCCCTCCCCTCTTCCTATTCTTTGTATGAGTCTGTACATTCCCCATCCTTCCTTCCTCCTCACCCTTTTCCTTGCCCCCTTCCTATTCTCTTTCCCCTTCTTACCTTCCCCTTCCTCCCTTCTCACCCTTTTCCCTCCCTTCTTCCTATTCCGGCAGCAGCGGCAACAGAGGGAGGAGACACACAGGGGGCAAGGGAGACGGGAAACACTCTGCCCCCTTCTCTCTCGCCCTGCGCAAGGCATCCTTGGCGGGGGGGGGGGAGGCATGCACAGGGTGAGGGATGAGACGCACGCAGGACGCAGGGCAAGGCAGGGAGAAGGGAAAGGCACGCGCCTCTGCTTCCTCCTCTCTCGCCCTGCGCGAGCCTTCCTCCCACCCTGCCGGCACCCCTGGGGGCGTGGCGCCCGGCCCTGGATGCGCCCTTTGGCCACGTGGCACCCTGAGGCAGCTGCTTAATTTGCCTCCACTAAGATCCGCCCCTGATAACGGAATTAAGGTGTGTGTGTCTTACTTTCTTCAGGCACCGCTGCCACCAATATAACAGAATAAGGGACTAATCAGGGGTATTTGAAACCTCAAAAGACCAAAGCTGCCACCAATTATACAGGAAAGACTTGAATAGGTTAGCCCTTGGCTTATTTGAGGCTGGAATGTGCTTTATACACGCACACTTTTTACTGTGAGGCAACACTGAGGTGATTCTTAATAACTACACGCTGCCACCATTTATACTTTGAGTTCTTCAGTGAACTGCTTTTAAACTTCTGGGACAGAGGCACTCGTGAGACAGATGTTTGAAACAAACCAATACTTGAAGTTTATTGAAGAGAACTCACAAAATAGGTACTAAGCTTAATGGTTTCAGATATTTTGGCATGAAAGTGTATGGTTCCTTTTAAACAGTTCAGATCTTATTTACAGACCTTGGGAAGTCTGACTTGGCCACGGTAGTCCATGCTCTGGTTACATCTCGAATAGACTACTGTAACGCTCTCTATGTGGGGTTGCCTCTGAAGACTGTTCAGAAACTGCAATTAGTCCAACGCTCGGCAGCCAGGTTACTAACAGGAGCGGGGTACAGGGAGCATACAATGTCCTTGTTGTGCCAGCTCTGCTGGCTGCCAATTAGTTTCCGAGCACAATTCAAAGTGCTGGCTTTAACTTACAAAACCCTATACGGTTCCAGCCCAGTTTACTTGTCCGAACAGATTCTTCCCTTTGAACCATCAAGGACATTAAGATCCTCCGGAGAGGCCCTGCTCTCGACCCCGCCATCTTCGCAAGCACGTCTGGTGGGGACGAGAGACAGGGCCTTCTCTGTGGTGGCCCCTTGGCTGTGGAACTCCCTTCCAAGCGATGTTAGATCTGCCCACTCCCTGTTGTCCTTCAGAGGCGGGTGAAGACTTGAATGTGGAACGAGACCTTCCCAGAATAAGCTGAGATTGATTTTAATGTGAAATGGGTGGCCACTTTTATAGACTGAGTTGAATGTGGTTTTAATGACAATGTGGTTTTATGTATCTCTGTTTTTATGTAGTGTAATATGCTGTTTTAAGTTGTTTTAAATTTGTATGGCATTGAATTTTGCTGTAAGCCGGTCTGAGTCCCTCCTTGGAGGTGAGAAGGTCGGGGTACAAATTTTTAAAAATACTGTAAATCTGTATACCTTTATAAAGCAGAATGTTTGTATGTATGTATGTGTGCGGAGGGCAGAAGGGCGGGAGGGCGGATATGTGGCAGCCACTTTCACAGGCCACATCGACCAGTGCGGGTGATGGACCTGCACCAAACTTGGTACACATAACCCCCCTAACCCCCTTTACGTCCTGGTGCGGTTCGGGGACATGACCCATGGATTATGGGATTTGTAGTACTTTCAAACACTTTGGCTCCCACAGACCACTGAGGCCACCAAAAAAGGACCAATACAGACCACACTTAGCACACAGAGCCCCCATGACCCACTCTACATCCTGGTGCAGTTTGGAGGAGGGAGGACCATGGATGATGGGACTTGAAGTACCTCTACTAACTTCCCAAGTCCGCTGCAACCCTCATCCAATCACTGATCAAGACCAAACTTGGCATACATAACCCCTATGACTGCCTTCACGTCCTGGTGAGGTTTGGGGGAGGACTGACAATGGATGATTGGATTTGTAGTACTTTCACACCCCTCTGTTCCCACAGACCACTGTGGCCCCCACAAACACTGATAAAGACCACACTTGGCATACAGAGCCCCAGTGAACCACTCTACATACTACTGAAGTTTGGAGGGGGCCAAAACATGGATGATGGGACTTGCAGTACCTTCCCTCACTTTCCAAGACTGCTACAAACCTAATCCTATGACTGATCAACACGAAACCTGCCACACAGAGCCCTCATGACCCACTCTACATCCTGGTGCAGATCGGAGAAGGGTGGACCATGGATGATGGGACTTGAAGTACCTCTACTCATTTCCCAAGTCCGCTGCGACCCTCATCCAATTACTGATCGAGACCACACTTGGCACACATAACCCCCATGACTGCCTTCACGTCCTGGTGAGGTTCGGGGGAGGACTGACAATGGATGATAGGATTTGTAGTACTTTCACACCCTTCTGTTCCCACAGGCAACAGCGGCCCCCTACAAACACCGAGAAAGACCACACTTGGCACACAGAGCCCCAGTGACCCACTCTACATCCTACTGAACTTTGGAGGGGGCAGAACATGGATGATGGGACTTGCAGTACCTTCCCTCACTTTCCAAGCCTGCTACAAACCTAATCCAATTACTGATCAACACCAAACCTGGCACACAGAGCCCTCATGACCCACTCTACATCCTGGTGCTGTTTTGTGTGAGACGGACCACGGATGATGGGACTTGAAGTACCTTCACTCACTTCCTAAAAACAATGCAACCCTCATCCATTCACCAATACAGACCAAACTTGGCACACAGAGCCCTCATTACCCAATCTACATCCTACTACACTTTGGGGGAGGGTGGACCAGAGATGATGGGACTTCCACTACCTTCAGTAATTTCATGATACCACTGCAACTCCCAATAATGATGGATCAAGACCAAACTTGGCACACAGAGCCCCCATGACCCACTCTACATCTTGCTGCACTTCTCAAATGACCCGGGCACCGCCGGGTCCCCAAGCTAGTAATAAATAAATTACAAAGTTCAACTCCTTTCTCCCTCCAACAGTTTACTGACAGGATTTTGTCTCTGCCTAGTAAATCTTTACACCAACACAGATAGTCCAACCCTGGATCATTCTAACTACACTCCTACACTCTGTCTTCCCTGATAGCTGTAGATTCTACACACTAGCTAACTCTTCCAGCCACCTGACCACTCAGGCTTCTTCTTTCTAACACTAACTAATCCTTCTTCTTCTGACACCCACAACCTACTTCTCTGACACCCAGCCACCAACTTCTCTCACTTCCAAACACCAATTGCTGTCAGATTTTAAAACGCCTCCTTTTCAGGGCATTTTTTTCTTTTTCTAAGTTAGGCTCCGCCCCCTTCTCTACCAGCCAATCCTAACTCCCCCCATTTCCCTCCAGGGTGCTCCTTAGGCATGCCCCATTTTGGAAATGAGAATCTAAGGTGGATGCCCCCATGACACCTATCTAAAATGGCTGCCAATTTTTTGGGGCCTACTTTTTCAGGCTTCACCTTGCCGACCAGGTAGGGAATTCATCACACCTTCCAACTCTAGGGTTGTGTTCTGGAACTTGCAGTGTAATAAGAGTTTGCTATAGAGCAGGCATGGGCAAACCTGCCGGCTGTTGGGGATTGTGGGAGTTGAAGTCCAAAACACCTGGAGGGCCAAAGTTTGACCATGCCTGCTGTAGAGTGTTCTGTTATTCACTAGTAGTTTGTTAAGAGCTATGTGCCCATAACAAAGGAATAAATTACTAATGGGAATTTGAGTATGTTTTAGAAGCTGCTAACTGAAGCTAATTGCAAGTCCAAGCTGGCAAAGCACAACAGGATGAGTTAGAGATTGGCTCTGAGAGCAGTTTGCCAGCCAAGGTTTTTCTCCTGAGAAAAATGGAAACATTGGAAGGAGACACGGTTTTAATTGCATAATCATTGATTGAAAAGGCAACAGAGAGCGTAAGGGAGAATGCGGCAAATGTGTGTGGAGTGTTTCTGGCCATAACTTTGCTATGGTATCCTGCTATGGGCTTGTTTTTGAAATAGCAAGTGTGTGTCAATGGACAGGTAGATTGATGGATAGATGGGCGGATGGACAGCTAGATAGATAGATAGATAGTAGGCCTGGTCAATCATTGATGGATAGATACTTACAAAACTAAAGTTCTGGTGGCGAACACTAGGTGGCGCTGGTGCTTTGCTTCTATAGTATTGCTAAAGTTCTAATGGTGAAAATTTCAGAACTCTAACAAAACTTTCAAAATTTCATTATTATTTCATTATTGCCAATTTTTAAGACAGAACAAATTAGGAACTACCATTTATAACGAAATTTTGAAAGTTTTGTTAAAGTTCTGAAATGTTCACCACCATAACTTTAGCAACACTGTAGAAGCAAAGCACCAGCGCCACCTATTCTTCACTACCAGAAATTTAGTTTTGTAAGTACTGTAGAACCATTTAGAACCATAATTGCCCAGGCCTAATAGATAGATACCCCGTTTCCCTGAAGATAAGACAGTGTCTTATATTAACGTTTGCTCCCAAAGATGCACTAGGTCTTGTTTCCAGGGGATGTGTTATTTTCCATGAAGAAAAACTCACATTTATTGTTGAACAACAACAACAACAAAGAACATTTATTATATACTGTACAATAGTTGTCAGTCTATATACGTAAATAAAAATGTAATGTTCGTTTGTGGATTAACATAACTCACAAACCACTGGACAAATTGAGACTAGATTTGGACACAAGACATCTATCAGGCCAACAAGTGACCATCACTCATAAAATACTGAAAAACATAGCAGAAGGGACTTAAAAAGCCAAAAAAGCTAAAAGACGCTACAGCACATGCGCAAAAACGGCTCTCCCTGGCAATAAAACACACAATAGCATATCCACACTCTCTCCTGGACTACAGCTCCCAGCATCCTCTAGACCAGGGGTGCTCACACTTTTTCAGCATGCGAGCTACTCCAAAAGATCTACCTGCCCCCGCCGCCGTGCGCACCTGCGCGCTCCCGCCGCCGTGTGCTCTTGCCACCGCATGTGCTCCTGCTGCTGTTTTCCACCCGTACACCGCTTCTTCTGCTTGTGGGGCATTGCAGGAAGGAGAAAACACGAGGCAGGGCATCCAGAGGGAGCGCTCCGCCCTGCCTGTCTCGCCAGCAACAGAGGCTGCACAGCTGCTTCTGGATGAGACAGAGGCAGGGCACTCCCTCAAGAGCCCTTGCCTCGTGCTTCCTTCTTCCGGCAATGCCCCGCAGGCGAAAGAAGCACCGCGAGAGCAGAAGCCAGCAGCAAGAGCGCGCGTGCGCGCAGGATGTGCGCGCACATGGCAGGAGCACCCCATCCGGCTGGTGAGGCCCGAAGATCACCTGGAAGAGGGCCGAAGATCTACTAGTAGCTCCCGAGCTACCTAATGAGCACCCCTTCTCTAGACCAAGCCCTTTGGGAGAGGAGGATGCTCCAAACGCAATGCTTCCAATCTGCAAACTTTCTTCTCCTTGGATTTCTTTGAGAGCATCCCAATCCCTGCATATTTCCAATTTCCTATTCCTGGACTGCAACTCCCAGCAATCCTCCAGATATCTATATTAGATAGAGGGAGTGAGGTAGGTAGATAGATCAGGAGGACTGCTGGGAATTGCAGTCCAATAATAGGTAGAGAAGGAAGAAAGGAGAGAAAGAGGAAGGGAAAGAAAAGGTGGGGGGGGGAGGGAAGGAAAGAAGAAGAGAAGGAAGTAAGGAGAGAAAGAAAGAAAAAAGGAAGGAAGGAAAGAGGGAGGGAAGGAGAGAGGGAAAGAAGGAAAAGAAACACGGAGGGAAGGTTGGCCACAGCAACTCGTGGCGGGTACAGCTAGTAGATGATAAATAGACTGGCTCTCACACACACAGGGCCACAAAAAAGAGCTGTCAAGTCCCAGGCTCCCACACACTGTCTGGAGACTGTAACGATCTCCCTCAGCGGTTCCTAGACCTCTGAGGATGCCTGCCATAGATGCAGGTGAAACATTAGGAGAGAATGCTTCTGGAACATGGCCATACAGCCCGGAAAACTTAAAGCAACCCAGTTCCTGGACCACTTGTACAGCAGGGACGGTATTGCGGCTTCTAGCCATCAGGGGGAGTATGCTTCCAAACAAAAACTTTTCTAGGTCTTACTTTCAGGGGAGGCCTTATATTTAGCAATTCAGCAAAACATCTACTAGGTCTTATTTTCAGGGGATGTCTTATTTTCGGGGAAACAGGGTAGATAGATGGATATTCCGGTGGGAGGCATCCTATTCCCTATACAATATCCAATGTACTAAAAAGTAAGAAGCCCCAAAACTAATAGCCTTTGCACTAAATGCCTCACTGAATGTGTTCCTCTTCAATTACAGAAAACACACACCACAAATAACACATATACTTCCAGATGCACACATTAGGCAACTACCTTTCAAAACACTATTCATGTCTAAGAACCAACACTAAACAGCACTAGACACTTAACAGCTAAGCTACCTCCCAACCACCACGAAAAATGCGTAAAATGCTCCAGCCCAAACAACTAATTCTCTGAGGAAACTGGAGGGTCGTCTGTCAGGAGGGCTTGGGTTGTGCATCCTTGTAGGGCAGGAAAAGGTTGGTCCGGGTGGTCTTCTGGGGTCCCTTTCAACTCTAGGATCCTATATAAAAATTCCATATGTGCTTTTCATTGTTATTGTATTGTTTGATCTTGTTACAAATGCGAATTGGCTCAAAATGGTGATGCAAATGTATTGTACTCTACCCAGTGCTTATATTAAAATGGGCAGAACGTGGTTGTTGTTGTTTGTTATTGAGTCGGGTTCTTCTTGAAGATGAAGCCTCTCAAGTGTCCCTGTCCTCTACAGCCCTGCACAGGTCTTGCAGATTCAGAGGATTTTTATATGCAGGTAAGTATATCTGTGGCACCTCCTGATGGCACAATGGGTTAAATCGCTGAGCTGCTGAACTTGCTGACTGAAAGGTTGGCAGTTCAAATCCAGTGAGCGGCGGGTGAGCTCACTGGCTTCTGCCAACCTATCAGTTTGAAAAAATGCAAATATGAGTTGATCAATAGGTACTGCTTTGGCGGGAAGGTAATGGTGCTCCATGCAGTTATGCTGGCCACATGACCTTGCAGGTGTCTATGGACAATGCTGGCTCTTCAGATTAGAAATGGAAGTGAGCACCCCCCCCCCAGAGTCAAACACGACTAGACTTAATGTCAAGAGGAAACCTTTACCCTTACCTCTTTAAGCATATCAATGTGTTGTTCTGTGACTCCAAGTCATTTCCAGTTTATAGTAGCTCTTCAAAGGCAAAACTATCACAGGGTTTTGTTGGCGAGATTGGTTCAGAAGGGGTTTGGCTCTGAGGCTAAGAAAGAGTGGCTTTTCCGAAGTAATCCAGACAGAGTGAACAATGGGCAGATCTATGGTGGGATGGATCAATCAATCAATCAATCAATCATATGCTTCACAAGAAATACATGTAATTAATTAACTTGCACAAGTGTATTTGTGAGTGTTTTCGGCTCATTGTGATTGTGTTTGTTTTTTCTATTGTATTACTTTCCATTGTTTGTGTGTGTGTGTGTGTGTGTGTGTATAATTATTTTGTTACTGTAATGCTGCTTTATGTTTTGTTTTTTTATGTTACTGTATTGAAAATCACTTCTGGGCATGGCCTCATGTCAGCCGCCCTGAGTTCCCTTCGGGGAGATGGTGGCAGGGTATAAATAAAGATTATTATTATTATCTCCTTTGCACTCTCTCAGCCTTCTTGGGGCATTGCTTGTATCAATCTGCCATTTCTGAAGAGTGATAATAAAAAATGGAATTTCCTGAGCTGATGGTGGGGTTGCAAATGTGCCGTTTGAATGTTCTTAAGCTTTGATACCGGCATTCCCCATTTGATCGCCGCCTTTCAGCATCTTCTATGCCCCTGAAAGAGAACCTGGCAGCCTCACAATCCTTTAAAAACGTCCCTGGCACCATTACAATGTGGCCCTGAAAACTAGCAGATGGGCAACAAAGAGCCTGCCTCACCGATGGCTGCGTTGGCGAACAAAGGAACACAGAGTCGTTGTGTTTGCATGTTGGCCAGATGCTGCATGTCTGGAAGAGTAAAACAGGGTAAATGTAAAGAAGGCAATGACACCATTGGAAAGGGAATAGGAAAGTGGGAAGGTGGTATCTCCTTTGAAGTTAGCCCAAGTATGGACAAACCCAGGCCCAGGGGCTTTTTTCTCAGGCCCTCCTCTCTCTCACCATCCTATCATTTCTTCCTTCTCTCTTTCCTTCCTCCTTTCCTTCCCTCCCTCCCTCCCCTCCCCTTTTCTCCCACCTTCCTTTCCACCCTTTCGTCCTTATTTCTTTCCCTCAGGGGCGGTCCTACCGGTAGGCAAAGGATGCCGCTGCGTGGGGCGCCATCTGGGTAAAGGGTGCATTCCCCCGCCCGCCAGACAGCATTCGGCCGATGTTCCACCGCGCCGTAGCAAACCTCCCTGCATGCCGAATAGGGAGTGCTGTGTTTACAGGCTTCCGCGACTACGCACAGGAGCTCCCGGGCATGCGCGGGGCCCCAAAATAATGGGTTTTGGCGGGGGGGGGGCAAAATAATGTTTGCTTACCATTAAAATTACCTTAGACCGCCCCTGCTTTCCCTCTTTTGCTCTCCTCCCTTCCTTCTTTCCTCCCTCCCTCCCTCCATCCCGCCCTTCATTCCTTTCTACCCTTCCTTCCATCCTTCTCTTTCTCCCTTTCTTCCTTCTCTTTATCCTTCCTCCTTTCCTCCTGGGGGATGTTTAGCTGGGAGAAGAGAAGGTAGAGAGGAAACTTGACAACCATTGTGGGTGTCCCATTGAGGGGTAGTGGGAAAACCGACTTTTTGCTGCTCTAGAGACCAAGGAACAATGGTTTAAAATGACAGGGAAAAACTGTTCAGGTCTCGTCTATCTTGCGATCGCATCTCCATCAATGAACCGGTGTGAACTCTAAGTTCCTCCGGGGAGGCCCTCCTCTCGCTCCCACCTCCATCACAAGCACGGTTGGTGGGGGTGAGAGAGGAAGCCTTGGTGGTAGCTCCCTGCCTCTGGAATGCCCTTTTCAAGGGAAATAAGACAGGCCCCATCCATCCCCGCCTTTGAGTTTAAAGACTTGGTGGTTTCAACAAATCTTCCAGAGTGACCAGTGCTAGCTCAGCCCAGACACGACCTAGCCCCCTATATATTATAATGGTCATTCTCCTAATAGACCCCTGGAAATAGCCCGTCCCCTCTTTTGTCGTTTACTTACTATAGTACTGTACTCAAATGCCGGTCCCATCTTATTTCAATTTGTATCAGTCTTGACCCAGCTTTTTAATTGTTCTGATCCATTTCTTTTCCATGCCCTAAAAAATAGACATGAAGAGCAGTCAGGTTTTTCCTTTTAATATTATGTGTTGTTGGGTAATTCCATGCTTATGTTGCTCTTAATGTTATTTTTTGTTCAATTTGTGATTATATGTTTTGATGTTGTTGTTGCTTGGAAACCGCCCTGAGTCCCCCCGGGGAGATAGAGCGGTATATAAATAAAGTTTTATTATTATTATAAAGAGATTTGACTGAAGAGATTGGGAAAAACTTCCTGAGAGTAAGAGCTGTTGGAGAGTGGCCTAGGCGGCTGGGGTGTCTGATGGAGTCTCCTTCTCTGGAGGCTTTTCCCCAGATGCTGTCTATCGGGAGTGCTTTGATCGTGCCTTCTTGCAAGGCAGGGGGTTGGACTAGATGGCCCTTGGGGTTCTCTTCCAGTTCTGGGATTCTAGGATTCTAGAATCAGGAGTAGGCAATATGGGGCCTCATGGATACATCCACCATCTCCCATCCACCATCTCATCCTGACTAAGGCCAACTCTTTTGGGATCCAAACGTTTCCCATCTTTCCTTCACTTTCTGCCTCCGAAAGAGAAGAAGAAGGGGAGGAATGGGCAGGAAGGGGGCTTTGGAAGAACCCCCTTCCTCCCAGCTCACCCACCCCACTCTGGCCCATCATGCAGCCCCAAGTTAGAAAGTTTGCCCATTCTTGAGTTAACCTTTATTGTGGAATTCCTTTACGAACCCCTAATGCAGTGTTTCTCAACCTGGGGGTCGGGACCCCTGGAGGGGTCACGAGGGGGTGTCAGAGGGGTCGCCAAAGATCATCAGAAAACACAGCATTTTCTGTCGATCATGGAGTGTGTGTGTGGGAATTGTGGGAGTTCAAAAGGCTCTTTGATTATAGGTGAACTATAAATCCCAGCAACTACAACTCCCAAATGTCAAGTCTATTTTCCCCAAACTCCACCAGTGTTCACATTTGGCCATATTTATATTCATGCCAAGTTTAGTCCAGACCTATCATTGTTTTGAGTTGACAGTGCTCTCGGGATGTAGGTGAACTACAACTCCAAAACTTGTCAATGCCCACCAAACCCTTCCAGTATTTTCTGTTGGTCATGGAAATTCTGTGTGCCAAATTTGGTTCAATTCCATTGGTGGGGTTCAGAATGCTCTTTGATAGTAGGTGAACTATACATCCCAGCAACTACAACTCCCAAATGACAATCTCTCCCTCCAATCCCACCAGTATTCAAATTTGGGCATATTGGGTATATGTGCGAAATTTGGTCCAGTGAATTAAAATACATCCTGCATCTCAGATATTTACATTACTCTTCATAACAATAGCAAAATCACAGTTGTGAAGTAGCATTGAAATAATTATATAATTGGGGGTCACTGCAACATGAGGAACTGTATTAAGGGGTCACAGCATTAGGAAGGTTGAGAACCACTGCCCTAATGAGTGTTTGTCAACTTTTTTGATAGAACTACAAGCTTAATAGTTGTTGTTGGGTTGCTGTGGGTTTTTCGGACTATATGGTCATGTTCTAGAACAGTGTCTCCCAACCAGTGTGCCGTGAGAAATTGGAACCTCCAATCCCCTTTCTTCCCCTCCTGCCGAACACTTTTTTTCTCCACTCGGGCTCCCTTCTTCCCAGCCTCGCTCTGCTCAATTTGCCTCGCTTTGCTCTGGGGCGGGTCTGCGCAGTAGCGCCCGCATGGGTCACGTCTTCCTCCCTCCCCCTCCCCTCCTGAACACGCTTACGGTTCCCCCTCGGATCAAAATGGCGGCAGAAGCGGCAGTTTAGAAGAAAAAGTACGTGTTCGGCAAGAGGGGGAAGAAAGGGCATGAAAGGGAAAGGGGAGGAAGAGGTCTCTGTCGAAAGCTGGCATGGGCAAACTTGGACCTTCCAGGTGTTTTGGACTCCAACTCCCACCATTCCTAGCAGCCTCAGGCTCTTTTCCTTTCCCCCCCCCTCAGCCACTTAAGCAGGAAAGGGCCTCAGGCTGTTAGGAATGGTGGGAGTTGAAGTCCAAAGCACCCAGAGGGCCAGAGTTTCCCCATGCCTGTTTTAGGGACCTTAAAGTGGCGAGCCTCCTTCCAACATTGTGATTCTGGATAGAAAACAAACAACAACATAACATAACATTGTTTGAGTCCACAGTGCTCTCTGGGTGTAGGTGAACTACAACTTCCCAAGCAAACCCTTTCAGTACTTTCTGTTGGTAATGAGAGTTCAATATGCCAAGTTTGGTTCAATTCCATTGTTGCAAGAGTTCAGGATGCTCTTTGATTGTGTGTTAACTATAAATCCCAGAAACTGTAACTCCCAAATGTCAAGGTCTATTTCCTCCAAACTCCATCTGTGTTCACATTTGGACATATTGAGTATTCATGCCAAGTTTGGACCTGATCGAACATTGTTTGAGTCCACAGTGCTCTCTTGATATAGGTAAACAGCAACTCCAAAACTCAAGTTCAATGCGCACCAAACTCTTATAGTATTTTCTCTTGGTTATGGGAGTTCTGTGTGGGAAGTTTGTGTCTTTCTGCCATTCCTGCCAGGATATCTATGTTGTGTTCATCGAAACAGGCCCAGGTTTCACACTGAGTGTATAAATACATTTAAAAACATATTAACTATATGTATTACTGTGTTAGAGTGTCATTTTGTGTCATTTTGGTTGGTGGTGTGCCCCAGGATTTTGTAAATATAAAAAATGTCCCGCGGCTAAAAAAAAAGTTGAAAAACACTGTTCTAGAAGCTTTCTCTCCTGACGTTTCGCCTGCATCTATGATAAGCACCCTCAAGTTGTGAGGTCACAACCTCTGAGGATGCTTGCCATAGATGCAGGTGAAACATCAGGAGAGAATGCTTCTAGAACATGGCCATACAGCCCGAAAAACCTACAACAACCCAGTGACTCCGGCCATGAAGGCCTTTGACAATACACATTGGCTATTTTAGCTGCTACAACACACTTCTAGCTCGTGTTCAGCCTCTATTCAGACTCCCCGATTCCTTTCCCTCAGACTGTTTTCAAGCCAAATGTCGAATCAATACATTCTCCTCCTATCAGTGCAGCTTGCCACTCCGGTTGTATTTCTAAGAGATGACACAGAAGTGTCTCGCATTGGAAACGTTTGTGAAAAACAGGAGGAGGGGTTGCTGTCATTGAGGTTGTTGTCTTAATGTTTTCTGTGAGTTGACTCAGAGTGTTCCCACACCCACTGCTGTCAGTCGTGCGCCCTTTTGGATGCATGCCTCCTTGTCTGCCAATGTGCATTCATTGTGTTTTTCATATCGCCATCTCAGATGGAGAGCTTTGGAGAGATGCGCGTTCTTCATATGAAGCAGGTGATCTTGGGATGGCAGCCTTTCAGCGTGAGGCATCTCTCTGTGCTTATAAAGAATTTTATAAAGTTTTTAGCCTTCTCTGCCTAAAAGTTGGATGGCCCCGGGAAACGACAAATTCTGTGATCCCATCACATTGAGCTCTGGCAGTGAAAGAGGTGCCAAACTGCATTCCTTCTACAGCGGTCGGGAACCTTTTTGACTCAGAGAGCCATAAAAGCAAAATATTTGGAAATGGAGAGCCATATAATATACTGTATTTTAAGAATGAATTAATTTTTTAAAATAATGTTGTTATAATACTCATCATTAATGTGACTTCTGGTGTGCTTCGGTTTGTGCAGTGTTTCCCAACCTTTTTTGAGCCGCGGCACACTTTTTACATTTACAAAATCCTGGGGCACACCACCAACCAAAATGACACAAAATGACACTCTAACACAGTAATACATATAGTTAATATGTTTTTAAATGTATTTATACACTCAGTGTGAAACCTGGGCCTGTTTCGATGAACACAACATAGATATCCTGGCAGGAATGGCAGAAAGACACACACAAAGGTCTTGCTCAACAGCTGTCAGTCTCTCTCTGTGTTTAGAAAAAATGTGTCCATATAGCTTCAAAGCAGTCCACGAGTACTGTTCTTATGCATCAATACACCTCATGGAACAATACTGAGGCTTCCACCTTCAATATATACGCTCCTGTATCATTCCAGGTGGGCATTAGACGAGTCCCTCGTGTATAACTGGTGAACAGGAGAGTTGTTACAAAGTCACTAGAAAGGCTATCACAACCAGCCAATGCCAAATGTAGTAATAGTTAGTACACATAAACACGAAAACGGCCGAAGGAGGCGGCGCCCCAGCCCCTTCTTCTTTGCCGCCACACGGCCCTTCCTCCTCCTCCTCCCCCCGCAAGCAGCGGCAGCAGGAGTTTGGCAGGAGGGGGAAGAAAGGGGGGAAGAGAGGTTTTTCCGTGGCACACCAGGTGATCGTTCACGGCACAGTAGTGTGCTGCGGCACAGTGGTTGGGAAACACTGGGTTTGTGGAGGAGCAGCAGCAGCAGCAAGAGGAGCAACAGGAAGGGGGCTGGGATTGCAGGCCTAGTGCCCAGCTGGGCTGCCGCCCTGCGTGCTCCCATGGAAGGGACTTCCCCCTTCCATTTCTCCCTGCTTTTTTCTGCTCCGCGCCGCGCCTGTGGCCTTGTTGCGGCTTTTGTTCCCAGGCCGTCTTTGTTCCTGTGCAGGGAGGGCTTGCGGGGGGCGCGCCTTCTACCTATCTATCTATTTCGTAGCCCGAGGATGATGCTCCTCCAAGTGTAGTGTCTTGGTGGTGGATATGTAGATGGCTATGGAGATCTAGTCCTGATATACATGTCCACTGATCTATCTATCTATCTATCTACCTACCTACCTCATAGCCCGAAGATGATCCTCCTCTCAAGTGTAGTGTCTTGGGGGTGGATATGTAGATGGCTATGGAGATCTAGTCCTGATACACATGTCCACTGATCTATCTATCTATATCTATCTATCTATCTATCTATCTATCTACCTATCTCGTAGCCCGAGGATGATCCTCCTCTCAAGTGTAGTGTCTTGGGGGTGGATATGTAGATGGCTATGGAGATCTAGTCCTGATATACATGTCCACTGATCGATCTATCTATCTATCTATTTATCTACCTACCTACCTCATAGCCCGAGGATGATCCTCCTCTCAAGTGTGGTGTCTTGGCGGTGGATATGTAGATGGCTATGGAGATCTGGTCTTGATATGCACGCCTACTGATCTCTCTAGTTCTCTATCTGTCTATCTCGTAGCCCAAGGATGATGCTCCTCCAAGTGTAGTGTCTTGGCAGTGGATATGTAGATGGCTGTGGAGACCTATTCTTGATATGCATGTCTACTGACTTCTCTATCTATCTATCTATCTATCTATCTATCTACCTACCTACCTCGTAGCCCGAGGATGATCCTCCTCTCAAGTGTGGTGTCTTGGCGGTGGATATGTAGATGGCTATGGAGATCTGGTCTTGATATGCACGTCTACTGATCTCTCTATTTCTCTATCTATCTCGTAGCCCAAGGATGATGCTCCTCCAAGTGTAGTGTCTTGGCAGTGGATATGTAGATGGCTGTGGAGACCTATTCTTGATATTCATGTCTACTGACTTCTCTATCTATCTATCTATCTATCTACCTACCTACCTACCTACCTCGTAGCCCGAGGATGATCCTCCTCTCAAGTGTAGTGTCTTGGGGGTGGATATGTAGATGGCTATGGAGATCTGGTCCTGATACACATGTCCACTGATCTATCTATCTTTCTCTATCTATCTATCTATCTATCTGTCTATCTCGTAGCCCAAGGATGATGCTCCTCCAAGTGTAGTGTCTTGGCAGTGGATATGTAGATGGCTGTGGAGACCTATTCTTGATATGCACGTCTACTGATCTCTCTATTTCTCTATCTATCTATCTCGTAGCCCAAGGATGATGCTCCTCCAAGTGTAGTGTCTTGGCAGTGGATATGTAGATGGCTGTGGAGACCTATTCTTGATATGCATGTCTACTGACTTCTCTATCTATCTATCTATCTATCTATCTATCTACCTACCTCGTAGCCCGAGGATGATCCTCCTCTCAAGTGTGGTGTCTTGGCGGTGGATATGTAGATGGCTATGGAGATCTGGTCTTGATATGCACGTCTACTGATCTCTCTATTTCTCGATCTATCTCGTAGCCCAAGGATGATGCTCCTCCAAGTGTAGTGTCTTGGCAGTGGATATGTAGATGGCTGTGGAGACCTATTCTTGATATGCATGTCTACTGACTTCTCTATCTATCTATCTATCTATCTATCTATCTATCTATCTACCTACCTCGTAGCCCGAGGATGATCCTCCTCTCAAGTGTGGTGTCTTGGCGGTGAATATGTAGATGGCTATGGAGATCTGGTCTTGATATGCACGTCTACTGATCTCTCTATTTCTCTATCTATCTATCTGTCTATCTCGTAGCCCAAGGATGATGCTCCTCCAAGTGTAGTGTCTTGGCAGTGGATATGTAGATGGCTGTGGAGACCTATTCTTGATATGCACGTCTACTGATCTCTCTATTTCTCTATCTATCTATCTCGTAGCCCAAGGATGATGCTCCTCCAAGTGTAGTGTCTTGGCAGTGGATATGTAGATGGCTGTGGAGACCTATTCTTGATATGCATGTCTACTGACTTCTCTATCTATCTATCTATCTACCTACCTCGTAGCCCGAGGATGATCCTCCTCTCAAGTGTGGTGTCCTGGCGGTGGATATGTAGATGGCTATGGAGATCTGGTCTTGATATGCACGTCTACTGATCTCTCTATTTCTCGATCTATCTATCTCGTAGCCCAAGGATGATGCTCCTCCAAGTGTAGTGTCTTGGCAGTGGATATGTAGATGGCTGTGGAGACCTATTCTTGATATGCATGTCTACTGACTTATCTATCTATCTACCTACCTCGTAGCCCGAGGATGATCCTCCTCTCAAGTGTGGTGTCTTGGCGGTGAATATGTAGATGGCTATGGAGATCTGGTCTTGATATGCACGTCTACTGATCTCTCTATTTCTCTATCTATCTATCTGTCTATCTCGTAGCCCAAGGATGATCCTCCTCCAAGTGTAGTGTCTTGGCAGTGGATATGTAGATGGCTGTGGAGACCTATTCTTGATATGCATGTCTACTGACTTCTCTATCTATCTATCTATCTATCTATCTACCTACCTACCTCGTAGCCCGAGGATGATCCTCCTCTCAAGTGTGGTGTCTTGGCAGTGGATATGTAGATGGCTATGGAGATCTAGTCTTGATATGCACGTCTACTGATCTCTCTATTTCTCTATCTATCTATCTATCTATCTCGTAGCCTAAGGATGATCCTCTTCTCAAGTGTAGTGTCTTGGTGGTGGATATGTAGATGGCTATGGAGATCTAGTCCTGATATACATGTCCACTGATCGATCTATCTATCTATCTATCTATCTATCTATCTATCTATCTATCTACCTACCTAGTAGCCCGAGGATGATCCTCCTCTCAAGTGTGGTGTCTTGGCGGTGGATATGTAGATGGCTATGGAGATCTAGTTTTGATATGCACGTCTACTGATCTCTCTATTTCTCTATCTATCTATCTATCTATCTATCTATCTCGTAGCCCAAGGATGATGCTCCTCCAAGTGTAGTGTCTAGGCAGTGGATATGTAGATGGGTGTGGAGACCTATTCTTGATATGCATGTCTACTGACTTCTCTATTTATCTATCTATCCATCCATCCATCCATCCATCTATCTAAAAGTCAAAGTATGAATGTATGTATGTTGGTTTGTACCACAAAGGGACCTCTATGATTTGATGGATCTGGATCAAACATGGCACACTGACCCTTTGTAACCCGATTTCAAATCAATGCAGTGTTTCAAGTGCAAGAGCCATCATTTTCAAGTCCAGAGCAGAGTAAAAGGAAAGGAACAAAACAGGTTTTGCTGTGGTCAGGTGAAGGATTGGCTTTTGCTGGGTGAAGTGGCCCTCTGTGATGTCACCGGGAAAGAAAGAGAGTGAAACAGATGGGCTACTGCTAGGTGACATGTGCATGTGTGGGAGAGAAGGAAGGAAGGAAGGAAGGAAGGAAGGAAGACAAAGAAAAAAGGGAAAGGAAGTGAGATAAATAAAGAGAAAGGAGAACGGGAAGGAGGGAAGGAAGGAAGGAAGGAAGGAAGGAAAAGAAAAGGGGGAAGGAAGGAAAGAGAGGGAAGGATGGCAGCAAAAAGGAAAGGAAGGAAGGAAAAGAAAAGAAGGGAAAGGGAGGGAGAGGAATAAAGAAAAAGGAGGGAGGGAAGAAAGGAAAAAAAGAAGGGAAAGGGAGGGAGAGGAATAAAAAAAGGAGGGAGGGAAGGAAGGAAGGAAGGAAAGAAAGAAAGAAAAGAAAAAGAAGGGAAAGGTAGGGAGGAAAAGGAAGGAAGGAAGGAAAAGATAAGGGATTGAAAGAGGGAGAGGAATAAAGGAAAAAGGGAGGAAAGGAAGGAAAGGAAAGAAAAAGAAGGGAAAGGGAGGGAGAGGAATAAAGAAAAAAAGGAGGGAGGGAGGGAAGGAAGGGAGGGAGGAAAAGAAAAGGGAAGAGGAGGGAGGGAAGAAAGGAAGGAAAAGATAAAAAGGGATAGGGAGAGAGATGGATAAAGAAACGAGGGAGGGAAGGAAGGAACTGAAATTTATGAGAGGGGCAAGGAAAGAAAGAGAAACCAGGGAAAGGGAAGGAAGAAAGACAAAAGGAAAGAAAGAAAGAAAAAAGGGAGAATGTTATGAGGGAAAGCAAGAAAAGAAAAGAAAAGAAATGTAAGAGAGAAGAAGAAAGTGTTTGAGGAAGGAAAGAAAGATCCATAAAGAGAACCTGCCCAAAGAGAGTTGCCAGGCTGTTAGCAAAGAGACAAGGCCTAGACACCTTCTCAGAGCTGGAGACGGGAGAAAACAGGTAGACAGTGGCCACAGTGACACCTGGGTAATGCCAGGTAAGTGCACTAACGTGGAAATAAAAGTATAATTACCCCAAATCCAAAGCACTTCCAGCACGCAAAAGACACCAGGGTAAATACACCCTCAACATGTTAATTCAAATCCAGCCCATTGTACCTGGACAACAAACTGACCTGGTTGCGGATGTGTTTGTGGGTATAGTGAGTGTGCAGCAGCCTTTGCATTGCAACTATTTCTCCATGGTTAATGGCAAGCAAACCCTCCTTTATGTGCCCACCTGAGAGGGTTAAATAATGTATTCTTGCCAGCCTCCTGTAATTAAAGAAGCTCCTTTTGTGTGTGTTTACTTTCCCGGCATTAATCATAAATGATTAGTTCTTGTGGGAAGCGTTTTTCTAGGGCGAATTGCTCTGCCCGGAGCGGAGCGTTTCTACCTTTACAGATAATTGTCTTTTGCAAGGAGACAAAATTCAGTGTTTTCGTTCTTGTGTGGCATTCCTGTTGCTTTCCAATTGGTGGGATGAGTTGTTCAGGTGCTTCGTGATGGCATAGGCATGGGGACATTGCCTTTGGAGGTATAATTTCGAGAAAGAAATGCTCACACAATATTCTTCCCATTGTGAGGCTACGGGTATATCTGCAACAGGCATGGGCAAACTTTGGCTCTACTGGCTGTTAGGAATTGTGGGAGTTGAAGTCCGAAACACCTGGAGGGCCTAAGTTTGCCCATGCCTGATCTACACACTAGAATTAAAGTGGTTTGAGATCACTTTAACAGCCATGGCTCAATGCCATGGAATCCAGGGAGAGGTTTTTTTGCGGCGGCAAAAAAAAAACCAATGGGATTTTGGTCTGCATAAATAGGAGTCTAGTGTCTAGAGCAGAGGTGGGCAATTATTTTTTTCCAAGGGGCCACATGAGAACCAAAATATATTACGGAGGGCCGCGCCTAAAGGCTGAACTACATTCTTCATAATATCAATTGAATTTCTTTAATAATGATAAAAAGGTACTAAATTGCGTTTTTGATATATTAATAAGACTGATAAGAGTATATGTTATGAGCAATGAAAAGGAGAGGTTGTCATAGGAAAAATGACATTTATTCACTAAAATTTTACAGAACAATGGTTAACAAAATGTGAACATTTGTATCATTTGTGATTCATTATATCAGGGCTGTCCAACTTCTACGGGCCCAAGGGCCGGAATTCCGGTCACTGATCACCTGGGGGGCCAAATGGTCTGCCTCCGCCCCCGCGCCCCCGCCCCTCCCCCAGCTCCGCCCCCTCCCCCGCTCCACTTTACTTACACTTGACCTTGAGTTGTGGAGTTGTAGTTCACCTCCATCCAGAGAGCACTGTATGCTCTCTGGATGATGGATCTGGACCAAACTTGGCATGAATACTCAATATACCCAAATGGGAACACTGGTGGATTTGGGGGAATGTTTCCTAATACCTTTGAGTTATTTGACTCAAATTGGGACACACCAAAAAAAACCCCAAACATCTCAATGCCGTCGCAGGGCTTGATGGGGCCTCCTTTCCCAGAGGCGGGTACAGGAGGCCCAAAGAGCTCCCTCCCTCCCTGAAGGGAAAACAAGCCGCGGGGGCAGGCGCAAAGGAAGCCACGTTGCGCCCTGCACGCGGGGGAAGGCAGCACAACAAGAGGGAGGGGCGCAGAGGGAGGAAGGAAGCGTCGCCAAGGAAACCGCCGCTGAGGACCCCCCCCCCTCACCCAACGTCCCACTGTTTTTAGATTGATTGATTCGAGCCAGGCCCTTCCTTGCCCATACTGCGGGAGCCCCGCCACAGGGCCGAAGTGCCAATGCCGCTGCCGTCCCCGAAGAGCCCCGCTGGAGCCGAGGCCAAGCTCAGGCCGGGCGTGGCGGCTCTCCCATCTGCGGGGCGGGAAGCAAGGCCCTCCACAGGAAGAGGATGGAGCCAGGAGGGGCTTTCCTGCCTCACTCCCCTCCTCCCCTCTCTCTGAGGGAATGGGGGCTGGCCTGGAAGCAGCAGCGAGGGAGGTGGAGGCGCGCGCCCAGGCCGGCCGCAAATCCCGCGGGACCCGAGATTTCGGCAGCTATCATGAGACTACAAAGCCACAGACGGATTTCGACCTCCTCGAAATCCCGTCTGTGGCTAAACCATCTCGCGATGCTTGCCTAAACCCGGAAGTAGGAATTGTTTAATTTTTTTATTATTTTTATTTGTATTTTATTAAAACAAGTTAGGGGGGCGGAGGGAAGGGGCTCGGGGGCTGTGTACGGCCCCAGGGCCGCCTGTTGGACAGACTTGCATTATATTAATGATCATTTTCAGTCACATTCGCTTCAAAGCACTTTTTGAGTTTCACTTATTCCTGGAAAGAGGTTCTTGTTTTCTACAGACATATATATAAAAAACATTGCCTACATTTTGGGTTGAATCACCTCATTTGGTGCTATTCATTTATTTTTTCTTATTCCGTGAGAGAAATCAAGTCTCTGTTGGTCTTTAACAAGTGCATCAAAGTCAGGGACACTAGAAGGGTTTGGTGGGCATTGACCTTGAGTTTGGGAGTTGTAGTTCACAAACATCCAGAGACCATTGTGGACTCAAAAAATGTTGGACCAGGACCAAACTTGGCACAAATACTGAATATGCCCAAATGTGAACACTGGTGGAGTTTGCGGGAAATAGGGCTTGACAATTGGGAATTGTAGTTGCTGGAATTTATAGTTAACCCACAATCAAAGAACATCCTGAAATCCAGCAACAATGGAATTAAACCAAACTTGGCCTATTGAACTCTCATTACCAACAGAAAGTACTGAAAGGGTTTGCTTGGGAATTGACCTTGAGTTTAGAAGTTGTAGTTCACCTACACCCAGAGAGCACGGTGGACTCAAACAATGTTATGTTATGTTGTTGTTTGTTTTCTATCCAGAATCACCATGTTGGAAGGAGGCTCACCGCTTTAAGGTCCCTAAAACAGGCATGGGAAAACTTTGGCCCTCTGGGTGCTTTGGACTCTAACTCCCACCATTCCTAACAGCCTGAGGCCCTTTCCTGCTTAAGTGGCTGAGGGGGGAAAGGAAAAGAGCCCGAGGCTGCTAGGAATGGTGGGAGTTGGAGTCCAAAACACCCAGAAGGTCCAAGTTTGCCCATGCCAGCTTTCAACAGAGACCTCTTCCTCCCGCTTCCCCTTCGCACCCTTTCTTCCCCCTCCTGCCCAACACTTACTTTTTCTTCTCCACTGCCGCTGTCAGTTTGATTGATGGTGGATCCAGACCAAACTTGGCCCACAGACCCATCATGACCAATTTTAACTGCTGGTGGGGTTTAGGGCGATTGATCTGGGATTATGGGAGTTGTAGTTCACCCACAACCGTACGCGTTTTCTGATGGGACCATTCATAAAATCCATAAACAAACAATGAATATTTTGAATGAATAGCACTCCAAAAGACCTAACCCAGGCATTGACGAGTATCTAAAGCTAATAAATAATAATATTTATAAAAGCAGCTTTTCCTGTTTGAACTCAATTTGCGGGAAATAGGGCTTGACAATTGGGAATTGTAGTTGCTGGAATTTATAGTTAACCCACAATCAAAGAGCATCCTGAAATCCAGCAACAATGGAATTAAACCAAACTTGGCACATTGAACTCTCATGAGACCAACAGAAAGTACTGAAAAGGTTTGCTGGGCATTGACCTTGAGTTTGGAAGTTGTAGTTCACTTACATCCAGGGAGCACTGTGGACTCAAATAATGATGGATATGGACCAAACTTGGCACAAATCTTCAATATGTCTAAATGTGAACACTGGGGAAATTTGGGGAAAATAGACATTTGGGAGTTGGAGTTGCTGGGATGTATAGTTCACTTACATTAAGGAGTAGACTGATCCAGGGAAGTCATGCTACCCATGCTCTATTCTGCCTCGATAATAACCACATCTGGAATACTATGTCCAGTTCTGGGCACTGCAATTGAAAGGAGATATTGACAAGCTGGAACGTGTCCAGAGGAGGGCGACTAAAATGATCAAGGGTCTAGAGAACAAGCCCTATGAGGAGCGGCTTAAAGAGCTGGGCATGTTTAGCCTGAAGAAGAGAAGGCTGAGAGGAGACATGATGAGAGCCATGTATAAATATGTGAGAGGAAGTCATAGGGAGGAGGGAGCAAGCTTGTTTTCTGCTGCCGTGGAGATTAGGATGCATAACAATGGCTTCAAACTACAGGAAAGGAGATTCCACCTGAACATTAGGAAGAACTTCCTGACTGTGAGAGCCGTTCAGCAGTGGAACTCTCTGCCCCGGAGTGTGGTGGAGGCTCCCTTTTTGGAAGCTTTTAAGCAAAGGCTGGATGGCCATCTGTTGGGGGTGCTTTGAATGCAATTTTCCTGCTTCTTGGCAGGGGATTGTCCTGGATGGCCCACCAGGTCTCTTCCAACTCTATGATTCTATGTACCTGATGAAGGCAGAAGAGGTTCTCGGGCAGAGGAGGGTGAAGACTTTACGAAACTACAGCTCCCAGGAAGTCATAGCTTTGAGCCATGGCAGTTAAAGCAGTATCAAACTGCATTATTCAGTGTAGATCCATCCAGAAAAGCTTCTTGGTGAACAAACCAGCGAATCAATCCTGGTTTCTCTCATGTTTCACGCCTGCCCTCTGCTGGTGCAAAGAGACCTCCTTCCCAAAGTCTCTCTGTGTTTACAAATATTGATTGATTGACTCATTGACTCTGGTCCTGTTCACTAATGTTTATCTCTGATCCTAAAGCATAGCTTTTGTCATGTATTACGGATCTTAAACGGCATTTTTAAAATGTTGTGAGTCTCATTCAAGAAATAAAAGCAGAAAATAGACAAACCATAAAATGCAAGCAGCCTGAAGCCCCACTGGCTGCCAGTTTGCTACTACCGTGTTTCCCCGATAGTAAGACACCCCCGATTGTAAGACGTATCGGGGGTTTCAGAGGGGTCGGCTAATATAAGCCGTACCCCGAAAGTAAGACGTATCGGGGAAACACGGGGGTATTGCTGCCAGGGCCGGCCTTACCTTTTCCGGGAGGGTCACTCGGTCCCGCCTCCTCCTCCTCCACCGCCGCCGCACAGCCGGCCCCACAGGCCGGCCGCGGCACGCCTCCCAAAGCACGGACGTTTCTGCGCCTGCGCCAGGTGCGCTCGGGATCTACGCGCAGGCAGAAACGTCCGTGCTTTGGGAGGTGACACGCCGTGGGGCTGGCTGTGCGGCGGCAGCGCAGCGGCGAGGTGGGGCGGCCGGCGCGGCGGCGCCCCTCCCAGGTACCGTCGCCCCTCCCAGGTACCGTCGCCCTCCTGGGTGAAGAATTCCTTCGGGGTATGACCAATATAAGACATACACCGAAAGTAAGACGTAGAGGGGCTTTTGGGGATAAAAGAAAGTAAGACACTGTCTTACTTTCGGAAACACGGTAGGCACAATTCAAAGTGCTGGCTTTAGCCTATAAAGCCCTAAACGCTTCTGGCCCAACTTACCTGTCCGAATGTATATCTCCTTATGAGCCATCTAGGACTTTAAGATCATAAGTACATCTGGTATGAAGGGACAAAGAAGGAAAAAAATTCGGAAATCATTTTGTAAGGTCAAGCCTTATCCAAATATGGAAAAAATATAAATCCAAATTTTACAACAAAACCCCTTTGTGGGTATCGCCTCTGGAAGCCGCACAGCTAAGAGTGCTAGGATGGCAGGATTGGCCGAGATATAAAGATCTAATAAGGAAAGAAAATAGAGAGATAAAATTAAGAAGCCAACAAGAAATATTCAATGCAGACAACAAAATATCATGGTTGCATTATAGACAACTAAAAGAATACTTCGCAAAAGATGAAAAGATAGGATTTCAAGAGACAAATAATTTTTGGGACATAATAATAAAATCTGAACAAAATAATAATAACGAAGATATATAAGAAACTACTAGATTGGGATCAGTACAAAAAAGAGAAAAAATTACATGAAAAGATGGAACGAAAATATAGGTAGGACAATTGAAAGAGAAAGATGGGAAGAAATTTGGAAAAAGAAATTAAAATACACGTATGCCATAGAGCTAAAAGAAAATTGGATTAAAACGGCCTATAGGTTATGACCCCGAAAAACTTGGCAAAAGTTACAAAAATATGAACACCAATTGCTGGAAATGCAACAAGATAGAAGGGTCATATTTCCACCTATGGTGGACCTGTGAAAAAGCCAGAACGTATTGGAAAGAACCCACAGGAATCATTTCAGAAAATGTTGAAGATAAAAATCCCTTTGCGTCCAGAGACCTTCTTATTAGGCATGAATGAAAACAAGATGGAAAACGACATAGATAAACTGTTTTTTCTCCTGAGTACAGCGGCCAGAATATGCTACGCAAAAAGCTGGAAAGAACCAGATATCCCGGATGAGGAGAAACTACTGATGAAAATCCTAGACATAAGAAACATGGACAGACTGACATACTTGATGGCAAGGAACAAGGGAACTCCTATAAGAGAAACGGACTGGTTTTTAGTGCTGGGATATATGAAGAACAAAAAATTAAATATAGAAGTATCCTAATGGAAATAATGAAGTAGAGAAGGACCGGAAGATGACAAATCAAGGTAAAGGAACCAAGGAAAAGGAAGAACTCCACCAGAAAGGACTTTGGAAGTCAATTTTCTTTTTTCTTTTAACTTTCATACTACACTTTTCTACTTCCCTTCCCTGCCCTTCCTTCTCTCCCCCCCCCCAATCCCCCCCTGCTCATACCGTACTCTGTCCTACCCTTATTTCTGCCCCTCTGTCCCCCAAACTCTACACTGCTTTTATGTATATATTTGAAAAAAGCATTCTTCAATAAAGATATATTTTTTAAAAAGATCATCTGGGGAGGCCCTGCTCTCATTTCGCCTTCTTCACAGATGTGTCTGGCGGGGCCCAAGAGAGACAGGGCCTTCTCAGTGGTGGCCCCTCGGCTGTGGAACTCCCTCCCTAGGGATATCAACTCGGCCCCTTCCCTTTTAACATTTCGTAAAAAAGTCAAAACTTGGCTTTTTGAGCAAGCGTTCGCAAATGCAGTGTAACAGGTAAATATAGGACAACGGAATGACTTGTTGCACTCCGGAACAGGAAAAGCCCTCTGACTTAAAACACACCACACATTGAGTGAAAAATCTAATCCTATTTATTGAAGCTTAATAAAGATAGCAAGTACATATAGATGCTTGTGAACAAGTAAGGAAGTTCCAAAAATATAAAGTCAGTAAAATGCAGTAGCACAAAGCAATGTCCACAAATGATATAAAAGCAATTCCAAAGCAGTATTAATCCAGACAGGAATCAGCAAGATACAAAGACAATCCAGATGATGCAAGACAACTCAAAAAGGCTAAAAATATCCACAGGAACAAGACCCCTTGAACAGGACTTCAATGGCACATAGACTTGGTTTCCAAACGATGCTTGATCTAACAGATTTTCCCTTGAAGCAAACCTTATATCCCAAAACCCAGAAACTGGTTTTGTTTTCCCCCCACGCTTGGCTCTTATCTGACAAATTCTTTCAGCTGCAACGTTAAAATTCCCAGGTGTGAGCTTGCTGCTCAGAGTCTGGCTAATCTCCAGCCACCTTTTGCAGTTTTTCTTGTCTGCCTAATCTGGCTGCTGCTAGTTCAGAAACATCAAATTCCCAGGTGTCAGATTGTTGCCAAATCTAAAGGCCACAAATCTTGAGAGCTCAGAGACTGAGGTACAAGTAAACCATCATCTTTCTGCTCAGCAGGAATATAAAATCATCATGAAGAAAAAAACTGCCTTTTGCAGTGGGGGCTCTTTGTCCTTGTCTGCATGAAAATCATTGACCAAACCATCTCCATCTTGCACCTCAGCCTCGGTACCATCATTTTCCTCATCATTGCCCACATCAGAAACATCATGATCCCGAAACACAAACACAGGCCGATTCCCAACATGACTCGACGATGTCACTGGACAATGATTTTAACAAGGAGACGCTGATGATATAAGTTTTTATTTGTTTTGTATGGTTTTATATTATATGCTAATGTTTTAAATTGTATTTTATGGAATTGGGGCATCGAATTATTGCTGACTGTAAACGGTCTTGAGTCATCTTCGGAGTGAGAAAGGCAGTATACAAATATGGCAAATAAATAAATAAACAATAGTGACGATGATGGTATGAAAAACCACACGTTTATTTTGGAAACAGTTGTCTAATTTAAAAAAACCTTGCTTTTGGGGAGACATTGGAAAACTTAAATGCAAAAAGCTCTTGCATTGAGCAAGGGGCTGGACTAGATGGCCTCTTAGCGGGAGTTGTAGTTTATGCTTTCCTAAGACTCTGTAGCACTAAGCTGTGGCGGTGAAAATGGTGTCAAACTGCATTCATCCTATGCTCAAACCATTAGACCACGCTGACCCGCCATTTGAGTTTACGCGATTCCTTCCTTTCGAAACATCCCTTTCTTGGAGCCAAAAGAATTGAAGCGTGAAGCAAACTGGGGAAAGAAATCATCGCTTTTAGATCTATAAGGAAAGAAAGAAGAACTCAGTGTGTGTTCACTTCTTGAAAAATTCAATGGAAGGTTGCAGAGAGAGATGAAAGGAGGTAACCAGGGTTGAAATGAGTGAAATGGAGCTTGACAAAGTTACTTTCTAGGCTACCGCAGCTGGAATATCCCAGTTGGTATGGCCTCTGGGTATAAAGTTGTGTGTGTGTGTGTGTGTGTGTGTGTTTGCATTATATACGTCAGTGTTTTTCAAGCCTTTTTGAGCCGTGGTATATTTTTTACATTTACAAAATCCTGGGGCACACCACCAACCAAAATGACACAAAATGACACTCTAACACAGTAATACATATAGTTAACATGTTTTTAAATGTATTTATATATGAGTTCAAAGCCAGCCCGGGTCGGAGTGAGCTTCCGGCCAATTTTGTGTAGCTTGTTGTCGATCTTTGCAACCCGAAAGACAGCTGCATCTGTCAAGTAGGAAATTTAGATACCACCTATGTGTGGGGAGGCTAATTTAACAAAATTTACAAGGCCATAAAAAATCTCCAGCAAAAAGCATGCGGGAATGCGGAAAGTACTTCATCAGTGTCGCAGATGGACGGTGAAGTGATAGCACCGGGAAGTGGCGCAGCTAGCTAAGTGTCAGCTGCATAAGATCTCTCTGACCAGTAGGTCATGACTTCGAGGCCTGCCCAGGTCGAGGTGGGTGCTCGACCTTAAGTGTAGCCTGCTGTCGACCTTTGCAGCCCGAAAGACGGTTCATTTGTCAAGTAGGAGATAAAGGTACCACATTAAGTGGGGAGGCAAATTTTGACTGATTTATGAGGCCATAAAGAACTCCAGGAATGGCTGAGGATTGCAGAAGAACAACAAGGGACGCTGGAAAACGCTGAGAGAGATGAGGAGTGCATCAGCTCCCCCTGGTGGCCAGAAGTTTGCCTCTGTTTGTCTATGTTCGTCTATATATGTCTAAATATGTCTATATATGTTGAACTGCAGGGATTGTCTGCAAGTATGTGTATTGTAATCTGCTCTGAGTCCTCTTCAGGGTGAGAAGAGCGGAATATAAATAAAGTAAAAGTTCCCCTGGTGGCCAGAAGTTGGAATGTTAAATATCCTCTGACTGTCTGTCTATATGTGTTGTGTCTATGGCATTGAATGTTTGCCATGTATGTGTACATTGTAATCCGCCCTGAGTCCCCTGCGGGGTGAGAAGGGTAGAATATAAATACTGTAAATAAATAAATAAATAAATAAATAAATTCTACAATGCAGATGCATCCTGTGGGACTTAGGCTCTCCTCCATCTCTCTTACTTTCACCTTCCTGACACCAACCAACAACTAAATAACCCCTGTCTCTTCTGTCTTGTGTCCCCATTTAGCCCTCCTCTGAGCGCCAAAGCCTTGTGGCATCTCCATCGGGCGTCTCCAGATAACCTGCATACGTACCAGACCTTCCCTTCAGGGAAGAGAGTGAGCGCGCAAGAGAGAGAAGTCCGGGACAGCTTTTTCGAGTACCGGGCCTGAAGGACGTCCGAAAGAGCCGCCGTTCCACTCTCCCCTTGGACCTCAGGAAGAGAAAGGCGGAGAATCACTGGAGAATGATGAATACTGGGGAAGGGAAAGGGAGGTCATAAAGTCGATTGTACTGTTTGGCCGTGTCGGGTTCTCCAGAAGTATCTGGCCTCATTTGCAATTTCATAGAAACGGTCAGACTTGTCTTGGTCCAGCAGTCAGGGTGCATCCACACCAGGCATGGGCAAACTTCAGCTGGTAGGCTGGTAGGAATTGCGGGAGTTGAAGTCCAAAACACCTGGAGGGCTGAAGTTTGCCCATACCTGATCTACACTGTAGAAGTGATACAGCTTTCCTGTTCTGTGCTGTATTTCTCTGCTTGCATCCTTTGCTCCGTCCTCCCCAAGTTGAGCACTTTTGGGAGAAAGAAGACTGAGGCAAAGAAGGCTTTGAGCCATTCTGCCTTTTCTCTGTCCCCTCTCAACGGCTTTAGATACCATTGGCCATGGTATCTTTCTGGATTGCCTTGGGAGTCGGAGGCACCGTGCTACAGTGGTTCTGGTTGTACCTCTCAGGCAGGTTGCAGGTGGTGGTCCTTGGGTATAGCTGCTCCCCCCAAAAAGAGGTGTTATATGGCATCCCACAAGGTACCATTCTATCCTGAGTCCTTTTAAACATTTATTTATTTATTTATTTACATTGTCAGCTTCCAGAGACATGGGGGAGGGGGGGCGCTATCCTTAATGCTGATGGCTTCTAAATATATTTCTCCATATTTCTTCAAAACTAGCCTCAGCTATGGATAGTGTGTCTCCTCTTAATGAATGGCTGGATGAGGAAAAACAAAATGAAACTGAATCCAGGGAAGACATGTTAGATAGAAATGGCACAGCTTTTTTAAGAATTAAAAAAAGGTATTTTTGACATTATTTTATTTTTATATATATTTTACATGTTTTAAAATATTTTTATTTTTTACCATATTTAGATATTTATTTTATTTTTACATTATTATTTAAAATAGGTATTTTTATTTTTATTTATTTATTTATTTACGACATTTATATGCCGCCCTTCTCGCCCCGAAGGGGACTCAGAGCGGCTTACAAGTAAAATGTAATGTAAATACAATATATTATATTATTGCCATAGCACAATATTACTATTATATATTTACATTGTACTATACCATTATGCTGTAATATTATTAGTAATATTACATGTAATATTAAATATATAATTATAATATATTATTATTAATAGTATTATATTGTATTACATTATTGTATTACGTCCAGATCTGTCACTCCTTCCCACCTGTCACCAAGGAGGCTGTCCAGACTTTGAACCGGTGCTTGGCTGCTGTGCCGGACTGGGTGAGGGCTAGCAAATTGAAACTGAATCCAAGACAGAGGTCATCCTGGTCAGTCGAATGGCTGAACAGGGCATAGGGTTACAGCCTGTGTTGGATGGGGCCACCCTCCCCCTGAAGACGCAGGTTCACAGCCTGGGAGTGATCCTGGATTCATCGCTGAGTCTGGAACCCCAGGTCTTGGCGGTGGCCAGGGGAGCTTTTGCACAGTTAAGACTCATGTGCCAGCTGCGCCCGTACCTTGGGAAGTCTGATCTGGCTACGGTGGTCCACGCTCCGGTCACATCCCGAATAGATTACTGCAACGCACTCTGTGTGGGGCTGCCTTTGAAGACAGTTCGTAAACTGCAATTAGTCCAACGGGCGGCAGCCAGACTACTAACAGGGAGCTACATACAGGGAGCATACCACCCCCCTGCTGTGTCAGCTCCACTGGCTGCCTGTCCAATTCCGAGCTCAATTCAAAGTGCTGGTTTCGACCTTTAAAGCTCTATACGGTTCAACCGCTATGTCCCATCCTGTACCTTAAGATCATCCGGGGAGGCCCTGCTCTCGCTCCCGCCTACATCTCAAATGTGGTTGGTGGGGGCGAGGGATAGGGCCTTCTCGGTGGTGGCTCCCCGTCTGTGGAACGCAGTCCCCATTGATATTCGATCAGCTTCATCCCTCCTGGCATTCAGAAAAAAAGTGAAATCCTGGTTATGGGACCAAGCGTTTGCACTTTAGCACGATACGGCACTTTGATTGGATTGAGATGGCAATCTGGTGGACAAGACCTAATGCTTATGGATGGAATACTGTTTTAACTGTGGTGAATGTACACGATGCATTTTACTGTTAATTGTATTTTTAATGTATTTTAATTCTAGCTGTATTTTAATGTATTTTATTCTTAACTGTTTGCTTTTATTATATGTATATTATGTGGCATCGAATCATTGCCGTTGTTAGGCCGCTCTGAGTCCCCCCTCGGGGGTTGAGAAGAAGCGGGGTAGAAATGATGGAAATAAATAAATAAAAAATAAATTATAATATTATCAATGTTATATGTATATACAATATATTATATTATATTATAAGCATATTATAAATACTACGATCGAAAGCTCGGTGTCCTAGTGGATTATTTTACATTATTTTATTTAAACATTTTAACCCTATTTTAGATTATATAATATTTTTACTTAATTTTATTTATTTTTACATTACTTTATTGTATTTTATTAATTTCTAAAATTTTAATTTTATCTTTAATTTTTAAAAAAGAAATGGCACAGCTTTTCTAGTCATATAAAAATACTGTTTGATTAACATGTGGAATATTGGACTATGACTCTGAATGTGAATCCATCTTTCTCTCTCCTGTGTGACTCAGTGTGACTATCTGTCTATTTTGTATGTGATGATGCTATACCTAAGGGAATATGATAATGGCTGAGTCATAACCATGTGAGGGTCATTGCAAAGGGGTTGCATCAGCCAGTGTTCCTTTCTGATGACCTATCAGCAGGTGGCTATATAACAGTAGTTCCCAACCTGTGGTCCGTGAACCACGGGTGGTCCACAAGAACTGAAATATGGTCCACGGCCTCACTGTTATAACGAGAGTGACTGGTCTTGCGAAACCCTCTTATAGTGCCGAGGTTGATCAATTCTGGTTTTCTGTGGGCGAGTAGATGGCGACTACTGGATGGCATATGTTCTGTATCAGAAACTAGAGCTGATGTGGCCCATCCAATGCAATTTTCTGAATCAGAACTCCAAATATCCAAACCAAATCTAAAACTTATTTGTTCCTCTTTTGGTACTAATGTTGGAAAATGGTCCCTGGTCAAAAAAGGGTTGGGAACCACTGCTATATAAGGATGATTAAAGAATCCATCTTTCTCTCTCCTGTGTGACTCAGTGTGAGTATCTGTCACATCTATTTTGTATGTGACTCTTTGAGGATCTGATTCTTTGTAAGGACAAGCCTGAAAATGGATCTGCGTATCCTGTTTGTACATTTGTATATATTGCAACAGTGAAGAAAAAAAACAGTGAGAAAAGCCTCAGGGTATTTTGGGTGAGATCCCACTCAAATGTATTATTTCTCTTATTATTTCTGTTAAAGCCGCAGCAGCATTAAAAGGTCTGTGCTTTTTGCTTTTCCTCATTTCCCCGCAAGGGAACAACCTAATATACATGGAAAACGTATTTATTATTAAGCCTGGGAAGAGGCCAAATGGCTAAAGAAAGTGGAAGGAGCTTCTGGGTGAGAAGGCCTTGCAGATCCTGCCCCTGAATGGGTTCATTTGCATTGGAAGGAGCAGGAAACATATTTCCTCCTTTGAATACAAGGACCCGAACTCAGCACCCAACATGGTTGCATCAAAGGAAAAAGGAGAGCTGAAGCATTATGGAAAGAGCGCTGAATTCGCATTAGGATCACCATGGCGCAGGTGGAAGTGTCCGAACCGCTCTCCCCACTGAAACATTATGGGAATGCATCTACATTGTGGAATGATACAGCTTGACACTTTGACTGCCACGGCTCAATGCTGTGGCATCCTGGGAGATGTAGTTTTACAAAGTTTTGAGCCTTTTCTGCCAAAGATCGCCAAGCTACAAATCTTAGGATTCCATAGCCTTGAGCCATGGCAGTTAAAGTGATGTCAAACTGCATTAATTCTACACTGTAGACCCACCCAGAAGCTGGAGAAGATAACTTTTTGGAGTACTATCCATATTGTAGTTACTATTTTCTGCCACCAGGTGGCAGGCGAACATTACTCCATCTTGGCCAGCTTTTTCTATTATTATTATTATTATTATTATTATTATTATTATTATTATTATTGGGATCCCCCAGTGCCATTTGCTATTTTTCGTGTATTGCGCACTCGCATCCGCCATTAACGGTCCTGTTCAACATCATTATTAATGGCTTAGATGAAGGGTGAGAAGGCATGACCATCAAGTTTGCAGGCGACACCAAATTGGGAGGGATAGCCAATACTCCAGAAGACAGGAGCACAATTCAAAATGATCTTGACAGATTAGAGAGATGGGCAGGGACGGCTCAAGCGGTACGCAAATTACGCATTTGTGTAAGGTGCCGCATCCCCAGGGGCACCCAAAACCAACAAAATGAAGTTCAACAGGGACAAATGCAAGATGCTCCACTTAGGCAGAAAAAATGGAATGCAAAGAGACAGAATGGGGGACGATGCATGGCTCGAGAACAGCACGTGTGAAAAAGATCTTGGAGTCCTCGTGGACAAGAAGTTAAACATGAGCCAACAACGTGATGCGGCGGCAAAAAAAGCTAATGGGATTTTAGCCTGCATCAATAGGAGTCTAGTGCCTAGATTCAGGGAGGTCATACTCCCCATGCTCTCTTCTGCCTTGGTTAGACCACACCTGGAATCACACCGTGTCAATATCTGGGCATCACAATTGAAGAGAGATATTGACTCTAAGATGGAATGTGTCCAGAGAAGGGTGACTAAAATGATCAAGGGCCTAGACCGGTGTTTTTCAACCTTTTTTGAGCCGCGGCACATTTTTTACATTTGCAAAATCCTGGGGCACACCACCAACCAAAATGACACAAAATGACACTCTAACACAGTAATACATATAGTTAATATGTTTTTTAAATGTATTTATACACTCAGTGTGAAACCTGGGTTTCGATGAACACAACATATCTATGACTTCCTCTCACATACTTATACATGGCTATCATGTCTTCTCTCAGCCTTCTCTTCTTCAGGCTAAACAAGCCCAGCTCTTCAAGCCGCTCCTCATAGGGCTTGTTCTCCAGACCCTTGTGAAATTTCACCCTGACTGAAACTTACTTCCAGATAACTATGGATGTCACGAAGCTGTTATAAACAGTTCCTTGGGGGGTGGGGAGGCAACTCTCAAAAAATCCAGTAAAATAGTAAAAAAAAATAAACATTTCCAAGCGGAGAGGCTCAATTTGTTTCTTGGAAACCTGTGAATGCTTCAGCCTCCCAATGCTCCCAGGTTCGCTCACTGCCCAATTCACTGACGTGGAGCTTCCGGCATTTGGCGGAGCCCTTCCTTTGCCTCGGGAAGGATCTTTGGGGAGGGAAAGAGGGAGAAAGCTGCTAAGAGGGGGAAGAGTGCCCATTCCCCATGGCACACCTGCCGCTCGCTCACGGCACACTAGTGGGCTGCGGCACACTTGTTGGGAAACACTAGCCTAGAGAACAAGCCGTATGAGGAACGGCTTAAAGAGCTGGGCATGTTTAGCCTGCAGAAAAGAAGGCTGAGAGGAGACATGATGAGTGCCATGTAGAAATATGTGAGAGGACGTCATACGGAGGAGGGAGCAAGCTTGTTTTCTGTGCCCTGGAGACTAGGACGCAATGGAGCCATGGCTTCAAACTACAAGAAAGGAGATTCCACCTGAACATGAGGAAGAACTTTCTGACTGAGAGCTGTTCAGCAGTGGAACTCTCTGCCCCTGAGTGTGGTGGAGGTTCATTCTTTGGAGGTTTTTAAACAGAGGCTGGATGGCCATCTGTCGGGGGTGCTTTGAATGTGATTTTCCTGCTTCTTGGCAGAATGGGGTTGGACTGAATGATGGCCCACCAGGTCTCATCCAACTCTAGGATTCTATGATTCTATCATTGGTCTAAGAATCCCTTGAAGTTTGCCCAGTGCCATTTGCTGTTTTTCGCGTATTGCGCAATCGCGTCCGCCATTAACGAAGCAATTTGGAAATTTCGGAAAGTTCAGATTTTTTTCTGGAAAAAAAAAATCAAAACTCAATTCCGAATCAAACCAACAGCGCTCCCTACATCCCAAGTTTTGAACCTTTTTGGATCAACCAAGCCTAGTGCAAAGGATAGCATCCTTGTCATTGCAAGCCGTCGCCTGAAGGTGGCAGCAGCACTCAGTAGGGGTTTCCCTGTTGCAAAAAAAAAAAACCCCAACAAAACCCCAGCACCAGTTGATTTTATTTCTTTTCTTTGATCAAACTAATTTAAAAGAAGGGTGACCTAATTGAGAACGAGCAAAGACTCCACCTCCCTGCCTGGACAAATTGAATTTCCATCCCCACTGCCTATAATGTTCTATTTATTTACTTGGCCTGCTTCCCCAGTAGTTGGTTCTTCCAAAAGGGAATCAAGCAAGCAAACATAGGCAAGAGTTCATTACATCTCTGGATGGGCATAAATGGAAAAGAGATCTGTCTTCCCAGTCCTTTTGTTTGTCATCTGATATCGGACGGCTGGACGGTATCCAAAGCACATCAGGCGTGCCGGAGCGGAGCATTTGGGGACAAAAAATGGGTGCTTGCTTTGCCCAGAAAGAGAAAGGCCTCCCTCCTGATTCAATTCCCAAATGGCATCAAACAAATAACATTCCAAGAAGGCCAAGAAAGGTCAAAAAACCACTACAGCCCCTTCTACACAGCCAAATAATACAGATTACCCGTTTTGAACTGGATTGTATGGCAATTGAGAAAAGGCCCGAGTTGTCAGAGCTTTGGGGAAAGTGACTTTTTTAAAGGATTCCATCTCCCAGGACCCCCCTTCAGTTCCTTTGGGGAATTACAACTTCCAGAATCCCCTCCAGCCAGATAGAGATGCTATTTTGGGGAGCTACAACTCACAGACTCCCTCTTCAGCCATTTAGAGTTTCAGGCATGGGAAAACTTCAATTCCCACCATTCCTAACAGCTTCACGCCCTTTCCTTTTCCCTCTCAGCTGCTTAAGGAAACAAGGTTGAACACTGTGAAAGGTTGAACATCCACTACATGGTCACCAGCCTCCTCCCAGCGGACTCAAGTCAAGGGAAAACTTGATGAGAACTACCACTTGGAGTGAAGTCCAAAACACCCCGATGGCCAAAGTTTGGGAATTGTGGGAGTTGAAGTCCAAAACACCCCAATGGCTGAAGTTTGGGAATTGTGGGAGTTGAAGTCCAAAACACCCCGATGGCTAAAGTTTGGGAATTGTGGGAGTTAAAGTCCAAAACACCCCGAGGGCCGAAGTTTGGGAATTGTGGGAGTTGAAGTCAAAAACACCCCGATGGCCAAAGTTCGGGAATTGTGGGAGTTGAAGTCCAAAACACCCCGATGGCTGAAGTTCGGGAATTGTGGAAATTGAAGTCCAAAACACCCCGATGGCTGAAGTTCGGGAATTGTGGAAATTGAAGTCCAAAACACCCCGATGGCTGAAGTTTGGGAATTGTGGGAGTTGAAGTCCAAAACACCCCAATGGCTGAAGTTTGGGAATTGTGGGAGTTGAAGTCCAAAACACCCCAATGGCTGAAGTTTGGGAATTGTGGGAGTTGAAGTCAAAAACACCCCGATGGCGAAGTTCGGGAATTGTGGGAGTTGAAGTCAATAACACCCCGATGGCCAAAGTTTGCCCATGCCCAGTCTACACTGAGGCTGTAATGCAGTTCAATCTGCATTCTAATGTAAATAAGGCCTGGGTTTGGTTAAGGACTTTCTCCTGAATGAGAAATGGACAGAAGTTGTGTCCCATTTGTCATCTCAATTACTTGGGATTCATACCTCTGCGTGCAGCAAGTGGCCTTTCAGATAAATACAGCAGCCAGCGCACGGTGTTGAACATCCCTTCCTTATCTCCCTGGCAATGGAGGCCGCCTTGCAGAGTGGCATTGATCATCGCTGCAAACCTCCTCCTCGTGTGCCATCATTTCTCTTCCTGACAGCAGAGGCGAAGAAAAGCCTTATTTAGAAAGCCAGCAAGTGCCAAGCCAGGAAAGTGCAGCTTCGGGGATTCTCAGTTGAGTGATGAAGGGAGACCTGCTCGGTGGTTCATTGTGTCGCTAATGCAAGGAGACGTTTCTCCCTCTGCAGAAGCACGAGGTGAGAGGAGCATGGGGCGTGAGTGTCCCAAAGAAGGTACTATGTACGAGCCACAAGTGTGACGCAGCGGCTAACAAAGCCAGTGCCATTCTAGGCTGCATCGAGAAGAGTCTAGTGTTGGGATCAAGGCAGGACCGGATAAAGGTAATAAAAAGTAGTAAGCGAACATTATTTTGGCGCCCCCTGGATCTCCAGCCTGGTGGAGATTGCACATACGCACGCACCAGAGCACACATGTGCGCAGCCAGCTAGTTTGGCGCATGCGCCCTACGCAGGGCCGAAAGGGAGGAGCGTTTTGGAAGCGGCCAGAGGTGGAGCGCCTCCGGCTGCAAAAAGCTCCTCCCCTGGCAACAGCACATGCATGAAACTAGTTGGCTTCTGCGTGTGCACCATTGCCGCGGGGCGGACCCCGGCTGACTGGAGCCGCTGGTCGTCTTGCAACATAGGGTCGGGGGGAGGAGCTTTTTGCAGCCGGATGCGCCCCTGGACATGTGGCGCCCATAAGCGGCCGCTTCCCTTCGCTTACCGTTAAATCCGCCTCTGGATCAAGGGAAGTCCTAGTCCCACTCTCTTCTGCATTGGTCAGAGCTCACCTGTGATGGCGCGGTGAGCGCCACCTACATAGACAATCTTGTATTTGTAAAGGTTTGCATTGTTAAAATGTGTTTTTGTAGCTTGCACAGTTTGCAAGAGTTTTTGGTTGCATTAATTGGTCCCTAGCACCTGCCAATCATCGTTTGCAGAGTCTAGTTGAGTTTGTTCAGCCCCTTTTTTCCAGGGATCTTTGGTGTATGCCATTTTATATTCAATAGACCACCAGCACTCCTGCTGAGAGGAAATGTTTGAAGGTTTGCCAGACCAGGCCTTGGCCAGTGTGAAGACGCGCCTGGGGTCTTTGGCTTAGAATAGGAACAAGGACGTGACATCTCTTCCCAGGGGACTTCTTCTTGCCTTCCCATAGAGCAGTGTTTCTCAACCAGCGTGCCGTGGCACACTAGTGTGCCGTGACAGACCTCCTGCTGTGCCATGACAAAAGCTCTCTGCCCCCCTTCCTCCCCCCCTCCTGCCGAACTCCTGCTGCTTGGGGGAGGAGGAGGAAGGGCCGGGCAGTGGCAAAAAAAGAAGAAGAAGGGACCGGGGCACCGCTTCCTTCGGCCGTTTCCCCAGCCAGCCTCCAATCCGCCATGACTCCCACCATGACTCTTGCCCCTCGCTCACTGAAGCCCGTCCACCGCTCATGCTCCTCGTCTGTAGGAGAACTGAAGCTGGGAGGGGCGGGGCATGGCACGGCCTGTAGGAAAGCTGAAGCTGGGGGAGGGGCGGGGGCATGGCACGGCCTGGCTCTGCCCCTCCCCGGCTTCAGCACTCCCAGCAGCTGCTCCAGCCTTGAGGGACAGTGCCAAGCCAGCATTGTGCTGGCTCTGGCACCGCTGGCTTGGCACTGCCCCTCAAGGCTGGAGCAGCTGCTGGGAGAGGTGAAGCCGGGGTAGGGGCGGGGCATGGCGCAGCCTGGCTCCGCCCTCCCAGCTTCGGCACTCCCAGCAGCTGCTCCCAGTAGGCCACCAATCCCCAGCCGTTCTTTACTGTGTTAGAGTGTCATTTTGTGTCATTTTGATTGGTGGTGTGCCCCCGGATTTTTTTTAATGTTAAAAGTGTGCCGCAGCTCAAAAAAGGTTGGGAAACACTGCCATAGAGAACTGGAACTCCCAAGGACCAAACCAGTCACTTTAGATAACTCAAACAGGCTTTATTGTTCACAAAAGGAGTTATCTTATAGAGGTACTAAACTTGGTTCTCCAAACAGGGGTAAAATAAAATATACATTACAGTTCTTTAGTTGTTTCAGTCCAGGAAGCTTTCAGCCGGATGGCTTTCCAAATTCTCTCTCTCTCAATGGCTTTGAGGTGAGAACACTCTTAGCCCCAGTCAAATGGCCTATATTAGAGGCACAGAGCCTTCCTCTTGGTGCCAAATGACTAGTTGAAGGCGCTTGAGATTCCACAGTCCCATCCAGGTGTGCTGGATATGCAGAATGAATCCAAGATATGAAGAGTTGGTGCTAGAAAATGCCTGACTGAGGCCTGGCTGGCAAACCCTCTAACACGTCCTCTTCTGTAGAGATGCAGGCAAAATCTAAAGAGAAAGCTAGATTTCCAAAGTCTCAAGGGGGAGGAAAAACAAACTTAACGATGATTGACAGCTCTAAAGAACCAATCAATGCAACCAAAACTTAACAACACTAAACAGACTAGCTGAAACATAATCCAATAGTTTAAACCTTGCAACTTAAAGTCTTATACACAGGTGGCATCAGCCACGCCTTCACAGCCAGGCTACCTTCCAATATCAGATTGATTTTCCTTGGTACTCAAGCAGGATGTTCAGCATATCGGAAGGCTGAACGACCCTGAGGAGTCTCAAGCGACTTCATAACAGTCATTTGGCATCCAGAGGAAGGCTTTGTGCCTTTAATTTAGGCCACCTGACTGGGGCTGTGAGTGTCCACACCTCAAAGCCATAGAGAGAGAAAGGACCCGGAGAGCCATCCGGCGAAAGCTTCCTGGACCAAAGCTACAGAGAAACTATGAAGTAAGATCTTGCCTGCATCATTTTGGGGAATTAAGAGAAGAACCTGAGTGAAGTTAACTCATGTAATGAACAATAAAACCTTTGAGTTAACAAGAGTGTCCAGCTTGGTCTTTGGGAGCCCCGAATGTTTAGAGCAGGGCTACCCAGGAAGTCGATTGCGATCGACCAGTCAATCCCAGGACCGAAGGAGGTCGATCCCTGCCGGATGGGGCACTTCTCAGAGGGGGCAGAGCCAGCCTGCGCCAAGCCCTGCCCTCTCCCCAGCTTCTGCACTCCCAGCAGCTTCTCCAGGCTTGAGGATGGCTGTGCCAAGCCAGTGGTGGCATAGCTAGCACAAGGCTGGCTTGGCATTGCCATCCTCAAGCTTGGAGAAGCTGCTCAGAGCGCCAAAGCCAGAGGGGAGGGGGTGGGGCTTGGTGCGGCCTGGCCCAGCCCCCTCTGGCTTCTGCTCTACCAGCAGCTTCTCCAGGCTTGAGGATGGCTGTGCCAAGCCAGCCTTGTGCTAGCTATGACACCACTGGCTTGGCACTGCCGTCCTCAAGCCTGGAGAAGCTGCTGGTAGAGCGGAAGCCAGAGGGGGCGGAGCCAGGCTGCGCCAAGCCCCGCCCCTCCCCTCTCCAGCCTTGAGGAGGTAGGTAGATCTTTCTGACTTGGTTTTATTATAAGTAGCTTGCATGCTGAATAAGTGTGGGCACCCCTGGCGTAGGGTGTCCTGGTAGATTGCAGGCAGGGCGGGAAGAAGGCTCAGTCCCGCCCCGCAGGCTCCTGACACCGCCCAAGTGCTGCCGGCCCTGGGTTATCTGAGGTCCTTTCCACACAGTTGAATAAAATCCCATGTTACCTGTTTTGAATCGGATTATATGGCAGTGTGGACTCAGAAAACCCAGTTCAAAGCAGATATTGTGTTATATGTTTCTCATTTTTGTAGTGGGTAGGTAGATCATTTTGACTTGGTTGTGTTATAAGTAGCTCGCATGCTGAAAAAGTGTGAGCACCCCTGGCATAGACACTGAGAACTGGGAAGCCCTGACTCCTGAGCGCTCTAAATGGAGGTCAGCTGTGACCAGCAGTGCTGCAGAATTTGAAGAGGCACGAATGGAGAGTGAAAAGGGAAAATGTGCCAAGAGGAAGGAGGTGTGTCAAGCCAACCGGGACCGGCTTCCACCTGGAAACTGATGCCCTCAATGTGGGAGAACATGCAGGTCAAGAATAGGGCTCCTACGGGCACACAGTCACCTACGGGCACACTCCCAAGAGACATCACTTGGTGGACCATCAACCTTGGACTACCTTGGTGGACCATCAACCTTATAGGGTAGTGTAGAAGGGGCTTCAGAATTGCAGTTAAACTACTGTCGAACTGCATGAATTCTACAGTGTAGATCAGGGGTGGGCAACCTACGGCCTGCGGCCCGCATGCGGCCCGGCAGCCAATTCTGTCCGGCCCGGGGAGAAGGGCATCGGGCGGTGGGGCCAAGAGGAAGGGGTGCCACTGCCGCCATCCCATCGCGGGCTCGGTGGGGCCTGTGTCGGCAGACAGGCCGGAGGAGCGGCGGCTTTGGAGTGCCTGCATCCCTGGAGGCGATCCGGGCCTGCAGGGGGAACACTCGGCGACCTGCGGGGGCTGATTGCCCTGGCGATCTGGAAGACTTGATCGTCTTCCGGGTCGCCAGGTCGAATAAGCCGCCTCAGATCGCCGACTGCTCCCCCTGCAGGCCTGGATCACCTCCAGGGATGGCAGGCACTCCATAGCAGGGCGATCAGCTGGGGAACGGCTGGGGGGTGAGCGGGCCGAGGCCTGCAGCCTCCGATTGCCTGCTACTCTGCTCTGCTGCGATGGTGGCTGGGTCCTCCGGGCTGGGTCCATTGGGCCATTCCATCTTGGGATCCTTCGTCTCTTGAGGATGTCAGCCTTCATCTCGGTTCGCACCTTGTCTTCTTGAATTTAATTTAATTTTAGTGGTTTTTATTATTATTTTATAATAATTTTATAATAATAATGTAATAATAATATAATACAATAATGTTATATTATATTATAATTTCAATATATTATGTCTATATATAATATAATATAATAATGATATTAAATATTACTAATAATATATGAATATTTCTTGATATATTAATATGTTAATATTAATGATGTGTAATATATAGTAAATAAATAAATAAATAATGTAGGTTAGAATGTTAGGTGTGGCCCTCCATAATATTTTTTCTCTCGTGTGGCCCCTTGGAAAAAATAATTGCCCACCCCTGGTGTAGATGCACCTCCTGCCTCTGATCCAAAGCCACTTCCACAAGGCTCACTTTAAATGCACACGGCTGCCTATTGAAGGTTAAGGGAGAGGGTTTAAGCGTGGCTCAATGTGCTAATTCCAAAGGCTTTCCCTTCAGGGCTCGGACATTTCCCCTTTCCCGAGCCCTCCGATCCACACTCTGCCTCCACTTCTGTGCAACGAGCATTAATTAAACGTACGAAAAGTCTGCCGACCTGCTGATGGTAATCTCAGTTGGCACAGTGGCTAAATATATTTACTTCTTGAGTTTTAATTAAACCCTCCAGTGCTGGGATTTTGAAACTCAAAGTCGCTGTTCGCCCATCTGTAGAGTAGGATGCATTCATCCTGCAATTTAAGTCTTAGGCCATAGTCAACTGCACCAAGAACTTAAGACCCAAAACTGAGCAGAAACCAATATGGAATACACATCTCCATGCATTTTAATGTGCCTTCATGTGCTTCCATGCGCCATGCACATTTCCAAGCATGGTGGCACCTTTACGTGAATATTGGCCCCTTCCATAGAGTAGTTTGTGTACATACCGGGGTTGCATCTATACCAGGGCTGTCCAACTTCTACGGGCCCAAGGGCCGGAATTCCGGTCACTGATCACCTGGGGGCCAAATGGTCTGCCTCCGCCCCCTCTGCCCCCCTCCCCAGCTCCACCCCTCCCTGGCTCCAATTTACTTACAATTGACCTTGAGTTGTGGAGTTGTAGTTCACCTCCATCCAGAGAGCACTGTGGACTCAAATAATGATGGATCTGGACCAAACTTGGCATGAATAATCAATATGCCCAAATGGGAACACTGGTGGATTTGGGGGAATGTTTCCTAATACCTGTGAGTTATTTGACTCAAATTGGGACACACCAAAAAAACCCCAAACACCTCAATGCCCAGGGCAGGGCTTGATGGGGCCTCCTTTCCCAGAGGCGGGTACAGGAGGCCCAAAGAGCCCTCCCTCCCTGAAGGAAAACAAGCCGCGGGGCAGGCGCAAAAGGAAGCCACGTTGCCCTGCACGGGGGAAGGCAGCACAACAAGAGGGAGGGGGCGGAGGAAGGAAGCGTCGCCAAGGAAACCGCCGCTGAGGGACCCACCCCCTCACCCAACGTCCCACTGTTTTTAGATTGATTGATTCGAGCCAGGCCCTTCCTTACCCATACTGCGGGAGCCCCGCCACAGGGCCGAAGTGCCAATGCCGCTGCCGCCCCCGAAGAGCCCCGCTGGAATCGAGGCCAAGCTCAGGCCGGGCGTGGCGGCTCTCCCATCCGCGGGGCGGGAAGTGAGGGCCCTCCACAGGAAGAGGACGGAGCCAGGAGGGGCTTTCCTGCCTCACTCCCTCCCCCTCTCTCTGAGGGAATGGGGGCTGGCCTGGAAGCAGCCGCGAGGGAGGAGGAGGCGCGCGCCCAGGCCGGCCGCAAATCCCGCGGGACCCGAGATTTCGGCAGCTATCATGAGAGTACAAAGCCACAGACGGGATTTCAACCTCCCTCGAAATCCTGTCTGTGGCTGGCGGAATCTCGCGATGCTTGCCTAAACCCGGAAGTAGAATTTTTTTAAATTTTTAATTATTTTTTATTTGTATTTTATTAAAACAAGTTAGGGGGCCGGAGGGAAGGGGCTCGGGGGCCGTGTATGGCCCCAGGGCCGCCTGTTGGACAGCCTTGATCTATACTACAGAATTAATGTAGTTTGAAACCACTTTAATTGCCATGGTTCAATTCTGTGGAATCCTGCGAACTGTAGTTTGGTGAAGCTCTAACATTAAATCAAATATGTATATTGGGGTGTAGCTTCCAGCCATGCCATTTGTGGAAACTAGGGTATTGCACTAGGGTCGTATTGCACAGGGCGTCCCGTATTTTGGCCCAGAATTTCGTGTCCCGTTTTTTAAGCTTTTGTCCCATATTGACAGGACAGGTTGCCCTCCTGTTGGGCCGTTGTCATGGCGATGCAAGAAGAGCTGAGAGAGAGAGCGAGCGCGCAGGACGGGGACGTCAGTTCTGGTGCGCTGCATGCTCTGCTTATTGTCGGAGTCCCTACCGGCATCCCTCCTTCCAGACACGCCTGCACTGGAGAAGGTGGCGCTGGAGGGGCTGCACGGCATCACCCCAGGAGCCCTCTGGGAGCGCTTGGCCGCCCACGTACCGCCCTTCCCGCTTGCGCCCCTCAGAACCCATACCCCGGCGCTGCTCTGGGCCTTGCTGGCTGCCAACACCGAGCTCCACTTGTTCCTCCTCCCCAAGCCGCGCCCCCCGCTGCACCTCTACGACCGGTGAGCCTTGGGGCCACGGCCTTGCGCTCTAGGCCACACATGGGCCAACTCGGGCCCTTCCAGGTGTTATGGACTCCAACTCCCACCATTCCTAGCAGCCCCAGGCCCTTTCCTTTTCCCCCCTCATCCCTTTTCCCTAGAGAAGGGGTGCCCACACTTTTTCAGTACGTGAGCTACTTATAATAAAACCAAGTCAGAAAAATCTACCTACCTCCTCAAGGCTGGAGAGGGAAGGGGCGGGGCTTGGCATGGCCTGGCTCCACCCCCCTCTGGCTGCCGCTTTACCACCAGCTTCTCCAGGCGTGAGGATGGCAATGCCAAGCCAGCCTTGTGCTAGCTATGCCACCACTGGCTTGGCATTGCCATCCTCAAGCCTGGAGAAGCTGCTGGTAGAGTGGAAGCCAGAGGGGGTGGAGCCAGGCCATGCCAAGCCCGCCCCTTTCAAGCTCCCAGCAGCTTCTCAGGCTTGAGGATGGACCAAGCCAGTGGTGACATAGCTAGCACAAGGCTGGCTTGGCATTGCCATCCTCAAGCCTGGAGAAGCTGCTATTAAGCGGAAGCCAGAGGGCGGAGCCAGGCCATGTCAAGCCCCACCCCTCTGGCTTTGGAGCTCCCAGCAGATTCTCCAGGCTTGAGGATGGCAATACCAAGCCAGTGGTGACATAGCTAGCACAAGTCTGGCTTGGCACTGCCATCCTCAAGCCTGGAGAAGCTGCTGGTTGAGCGGAAGCCAGAGGGGCGGAACCAGGCCATGTCAAGCCCCGCCCCTCTGGCTTTGGAGCTCCCAGCAGCTTCTCCAGGCTTGAGGGTGGCAATGCCAAGCCAGTGGTGACATAGCTAGCACAAGGCTAGCTTGGCACTGCCATCCTCAAACCTGGAGATGCTGCTGGGAGTGCCGAAGCTGGGGAGGGGCGGGGCAGGCCATGTCAAGCCCCGCCCCTCTGGCTTTGGGCTCCCAGCAGCTTCTCCAGGCTTGAGGATGGCAATGCCAAGCCAGTGGTGACATAGCTAGCACAAGGCTGGCTTGGCATTGCCATCAAGCCTGGAGAAGCTGCTGGTAGAGCGGAAGCCAGAGGGGCGGAGCCAGGCCATGCCAAGCCCCTCCCCCTCTGGCTTTGGAGCTCCCAGCAGATTCTCCAGGCTTGAGGATGGCAATACCAAGCCAGTGGTGACATAGCTAGCACAAGTCTGGCTTGGCACTGCCATCCTCAAGCCTGGAGAAGCTGCTGGGAGTGCCGAAGCCGGGGGAGGGGTGGGGCTTGGCGCGGCCTGGCTCCGCCCCCCTCTGAGAAGCGCCCCATCCAGCTGGGATTGACCTTCTTCGGTCCCGGGATTGACTGGTCGATTGCAGTCGACTTCCTGGGCAGCCCTGCCCTAGAGCTTCAGGGGCCGAGGGGGAAAAGGAAGGCGCCTGAGGCCGTTAGGAATGGTGGGAGTTGAAGTGAATGAATATTTATTTATTTATTTATTTATGAATGAATATTTATTTATTTATTTATGAATATTTATTTATTTATTTATTTACAATGCGCCTGTTATTTTTGCGAAAAATCCCGCATTTTAAGGTAAATATCCCTTATTTCTAGTGGCAACCCTACTAGAAACCCTAAGGTAAACCTATTATAGGGTTTTCTTGGCAAGATGAGTTCAGAGGGGCTGTGCCATTGCCGCCTTTTGAGTTTGAGAGAGAGAGTAACCCAGTAGGTTTCCAGGGCCCATTTGCCCCAGGCTCCAACACTTGCCCCCCTTTTCCAGCAGTAGGAGTTGGCCCCTCAGGGCTGTGCGAGAAATCCCTTCGCCTTGTGATTTCTTCTAGATACACTTGAGATGAAAATGTAAATTTCCCTTCTGCCTAATTTATTTATTTATTTATTTATTTTATTTATTGAGGCTTCTATGCCGCCGACTCCCGGGGGCTCGCGGCGGCTCACAAGAGCCAGAGGCACAATAAACAGGAGATTAAAAGCATAAAACCGTTAAACAATAACAAACAGAGCAAAAACAGCGCAATAAGCAAATAGAGCAACAGCGCAGAGCAGCGACATGGTACTTAAAACACGCGGGGCCTACTCTCCAAAGGCCTGCCTGAACAGATGGGTTTTGCAGGCCCGTCTAAACGGGAGTAGGTCCCTCAGGGCCCTGGTTTCGGCCGGGAGGGCGTTCCACAGCGTGGGGGCTATGACGGAGAACGCCCTCCGGCGGGTAGATGTTAAGTGTGCCAACTTTGTTGATGGTATTTCCAGGAAGTTGGCATCCTCAGACCGTAGTGATCTCGGAGGGCAATATGGAGTGAGACGGTCCCTCAGATACGCTGGCCCCAGGCCGTGTAAGGCCTTAAAGGTAAGAACCAACACTTTGAAGGCGATCCGATTGCTCAATAGGTAGCCAGTGCAGATCCTGCAAAACAGGTGTTATACGGCAACCTGCTGGGGTATCAGACAGGAGCCGGGCGGCAGTGTTCTGCACCAGCTTGAGCTTCCGGATCGACGACAGAGGAAGGCCAACGTAAAGCGCGTTACAGTAATCTAGCCTTGAGATGACCGTGGCTTGGATCACCGTGGCCAGGTCGCTCCGGGAGAGATAGGGGGCCAGCCTCCTTGCCTGTCGGAGATGGAAAAAAGCAGCCTTGCTGACCGCAGAGACCTGGGTCTCCATGGTCAGCTGGGAGTCCAGGTGGACCCCAGGCTCTTCACAGAAGATGATGGGCATAGTGCCGCACCGTCCAGGGTCGGAAGCTGGACACCTACCCCACCCGGGCGGCCCAGCCACAAGATCTCCGTCTTCGCCGGATTCACCCTCAACCTACTGGCTTGCAGCCATCCAGTGACGGCTTCGAGGCAATGCTGGAAATTATCGGGGACGGAACCCGGCCTGCCCTCCATCCTCAGAATGAGCTGGGTGTCGTCAGCGTACTGGTGACAGACCAGCCCATAACTCCGCACCAGCTGTGCAAGCGGCTGCATGTAGATGTTAAATAACAGAGGGAGAGGATGGCCCCCTGGGGAACTCCACAAACTAATGGGGAGCCCTCAGAGACCACCTCGGTGGTCTGCTAAGCATTGGTTTGCTAAGCATTTAATATCATTTCAACCACCGCACATGCAAATCCAGGGAGTTCCAGTGTGTTTTATCTAACCTTCTTATCCGAAATATCTAATGCTTTCATTGGTATGCCGTACGTACGCTGTCGTTTGGCAAGGCACCTGGACTCTTTGGCAAAGAAGACAAAAAGCCTTGTCAAACTACAACTCCCGGGAGTTGTAGTTCAATGAGGTATCCATCTTCTTGGACAGTAATGGTGTCATCTTCCCTCCTCTATTCTTATTTGCTTTCCCCCTATTTTCTGTCTTTCTCTCTGTCTTGTCTCCTCCTCTCTTCTCTCTTCCTTTCCTCTTTTCCACCTTCTTCATTTCCCTTTCCATCTTCACTTCCTCTACTCCTTCCTGGTTTTTCTTCTCATCTTCCTTCCCCCTTTTCCGTCTTCTTGCTCTCTCTCTCCTGTCTCCTTTCTTTCTTCCTCCTCTTCCTGTCCGCTGATCCTTTCTTCTTCCACTCCTCCTCTTCCTCCCTCCATTCCCACCTTTCTCTTTTCTGTTACCTTACTCTCCTCTCCCCTATTTTTTTCTAATTCCTCCTTCCTCCCTTTTCTTCTTTTTCGCCTTCTTTCCTTCTTTTGTCTCCTTCCTCTCCTCTTCTTCCTCCTCCATTCATCTCTTTCTTCACCTAACGCTTATCTGTTTTCTTCCTCCTCTTCCTCCCTCCCTTTCCATATTCTTTCTCACTTCTATATCCTCCTCTTCCTATCCCCTTCTCATTCTCCTCTTTCTTCTTCCACCTTCTTTCTCTGTCTTCTTCCTCTCCTCTTCCTTCCTCTCCTCCCCCCCTTCTTCTTCTTCTCCATCTTCTTTCCTTCTCTGGTCTCCTTCATCTCTGCTTTTCTTCTCCTCTTCTCCTCTCCCTTTCCACAATCTTTCTCTCTTCTGTGTCCTCCCCCCATCTCTTTCTCTTTCCTTCTTCTTCCTCTTCTTTTCTTCTTTCCCAACTTCTTTCCTTCTCTTGTCTCTTTCCTCTCCTTTCTTCTCCTTTCCTCCCCCTTTTCATCTTCTGTCCCTCATTTGTTATCTTTCTCTTCTCCTTTTCCTTCTTCCTCCCCTTTCCAATTCTTTCTCTCTCTTCTGTCTCCTTTCTCTCCTCTCATCCCCTTTTTCTTCCTCCCTCTTCCAGCCATTTTCTTCTTATTCTTCCACTTTCTTTGTCTTCTGTCTCCTTCCTCTCCTCTTCCTTCTTTACTCTTCTTTCTCCTCCTTCCCCTCTTTCTCTTCCTTTTCACCTTCTTTCTTTCTTTCCCTTGTTTCGTTCATCTCCTTCCTTCCTTCTCCTCTTCCTTCCTCTTTTTCCACCTTCCCTTTTCATATTCTTTCTCTCTCTTGTCTCCTTCCTCTTCCTCCCAATCCACTTTCTTCTCCTTCTTCTTCCACCTTCTTTCCCTGTCTTCTCTTTCCAACCTCTCCTCCCCTTTCCTTTCCCCTTCTCCTCTTCCTCCTCCCTTTCCCTTGATTCCTTCCCTAATTTCTTTACAGACGAAGAGATCCACCTGGCAAGGGGCCTGCGGAGTCCTTCCAGGCCTGCCCTTGTCACTTCCAGGCCCAGCAAACATATGGTTTTCATAGATAATTCAGTGTTTTTAACCATGTTAGTGGTTCTAAAAATAGGCTCTCCTGGCACCCGCCGTGCCTGTGGCATTCCGGGCCGTGCGAGTGGCGTGTGCCAAGACATCTGCCGCATTCGGGCCGGGGGTGCCAGATGCGATTTGTGAGCAGGTTGGCTAAAGGCAAGAGGAGGAGAAGCAATGCTCGGAGGGGAGGCATGCACCGCCAGATGGGTCTTCCTCCAACTCCACCACCTGCCGATACCTTTCCGCCATGTTGCACCTGTGCTCTAGGCTTGCGTTGACCCACTTTTAGGAAAAGAATGGAAGAATTAGAAAAGCATCAGGGTTATATGGCATGCATTGATTGCAAAACACGGCCCTTATACTAAATCAGGGGTGCTCAGAATGGTGATCGCGATCACCAGGGTGATCTTCGGGCCTCATCCTGGTGATCTTCAGGCCCCATACCAGGTTTTTTGCTGTTGGTCCTCTTCACGCGCCCCTGCACGCTGCAAAGAAGTCCTCCGTCGTTGCTCCTCCCCGCTCCCTGCTCGCGCGCCGCCTCCAAAAGCTCCAGAGTCCAAGAGGCAGAATGGGCCCCCTCTTTTGGATTCCTCCTCCTCCCTCCGTCCTTCTCCAGCCACTCAGAGTCGTAGGAGACCAAAGGGGCGGGCCTGGATGACGCGATGCATGGCTGGCCCGCGCGCATGCGCAGAAGCGCCCTTTTCTGCTTCTCGGACTTCTCGTGAGCTCTTGAGGCGGCACGCATGCTGGCGGCGTGGAAATAGGAGCAACGACGGAGGAGGAGGAGAAGGACGCTTTGGGGTCATTTCCTTACCGCATCTCAAAGGTCGGTCTTTTTACTTTGGGGTGGTGCTTAATTGTTCTGTGACATGTCTCTTTGTTTATTTTTAATGTTTAAAAATGGCCTTTTAGCTCCAAAGCCTCTCTGCTTGCTTTGTTCCTTGAGAAATATATGTTGGGGAATATGGAAATGTGGGAGAAATGGGGTGGTTGGATGTATTTTTGCATGCCCTTTGTTTACCTTACTGAGTATTATATAGCCTTGCAGTTCAAAAGCATCTCTTCTTACTTTCTGGCTGATAATATGTGTGGTAATATGGCAGTGTGGGAGAAATGGGGTGGTTGGATGTATTTTTATGCTCTGTTTTATATTGTTGTTATTAAATTGAAATGTTGATGTTTTATAACTTCATTTTATGTAAACTGCCCCGAGCCTGCTGGAAGGAGCGGTACATAAAAATGAATAATAAATATAAATAAATAAATAAGAAAATAGTTATACGTTTTACATTTCTGGGCAGGTGATCTTTGGGACTTGGTTTTTTAATCAGTAGCTCCCATGCTGAAAAAGTGTGAGCACCCCTGTACTAAATAGTCCTACAAACCTCAAGTGGAACACGAGCCAACCATGTGATACAGCAGCTGAAAAAGCCAATGGGATTCTAAGCTGCATCCACCACCATAAGCTCGTATCATTCGTGGCCAAGGATAATTGCTTTCCAAATGTAGGTTCTTGGCGGTGAGTCCATAGGTGAAGGTAAAGACCTGTTCTTGATCCGCATATTCTTTTGCAGTGAGGACATTGGTTTCCAGGTGTAAGGTAGTCCTGTCAGGGACTTGACACACCGTCCTCTTGAATTCTGCAGCATTGTTGGTCACAGCTGACCTCCAGCTAGAGTGCTCAAGGGCCAAGGCTTCCCAGTTTTCAGTGTCTATGTCACAGTTTTTAAAGTTAGCTTTAAGCCCATCTTGAAATCTCTTTTGCTGTCCTCCAACATTCCGTTTTTGGTTCTGTTTTGGGAGATTGAGGCATTCAGAGAATTCAGTCCAGAAAAGTTGAACTGTTTTGGGAATCATTTCAGATGATGATCAGACAACATGCAGGCAGGCAACATGGGAAATTGAGCCAGTCCATTGCAAAGAGGCTGTGGTGTCAACAGGAGGACAAAATACTGTACTCCTCAAAGATGACAAAAGGAGAGCGCGAGAGGGGGATGCTGTAGGGCAGTGTTTTTCAACCTTTTTTGAGCCGCAGCACATTTTTTACATTTACAAAATCCTGGGGCACACCACCAACCAAAATGACACAAAATGACACTCTAACACAGTAATACATATAGTTAATATGTTTTTAAATGTATTTATACACTCAGTGTGAAACCTGGGCCTGTTTCGATGAACACAACATAGATATCCTGGCAGGAATGGCAGAAAGTCACACACGAAGGTCTTGCTCAACAGCTGGGAGTTATAGTTCACCCGCAATCAAAGAGCATTCTGAACTCCACCAATGATGAAATGGAATCAAACGTCCCACACAGAACTACCATAACCAAGGGAAAATACTATAAGAGTTTGGTGGGCATTGACCTTGAGTTTTGGAGTTGTAGTTCACCTACAGTATATCCAGAGAGCACTGTGGAGGGGAGGGAGGAAGACATGGGGCGAGTTTGCGCAGTAGTGCCCACACGGGTCATGTCTTCTCCCTTTCCCCCTCCCGCAGAAGTGGCAGCGTGAGCAAATCGAGGCAAAGCAAGCAGACCGAGGCTGGGAAGAAGGGAGCCCGAGTGGAGAAGAAAAAGTGTTTGGCAGGAGGGGGAAGAAAGGGTATTGGAGGTTCCAATTTTCCACGGCACACCTGATGATCACTCACATCACACTAGTGTGCCACGGCACACTGGTTGGGAAACGCTGCTGTAGGGAGCTGGGTTTCTGGTGCCTCTGGCTCTCAGCGCACATGCGTGGAGTGGCCTTTATCTCACTGAGTGAACTGAGGCGATGTTGTCGGCGAGCAAGAAAGTGGCAGCGGCGGTGGACTGACCCCCTTGCGGCTCCCGCTGTGGCTCTTTCCTGCCCCACCTCAGGCCACTCAAGGCTCCCTGGGTGGTGTGGAAATCTTGGAACAAGCATCCCGCAAAAAGGAGCCTGCCCAGTCCTCGACGCCTGGGGCCCTCTCTGAAGCAGCGCCACCCGGGCCTGCCACAGAAACGGGGCCTGGCCTGGGCCCTGAGAGCGGCGGCATCGCCAAGACCCCTGACCCGCTGCCGGATCAGCCGCCGGAAGCAGCCCAAGGTTATATTTATGTATTTATCGTATTAGAAGCAAACCAAGGGCACATTTGTATTGTATTTTTTTTAAAAACCCCACAGCGTTTGAAAACTTGGCATTATATTAAACTAGTCGTCCCCTGTCACGCGTTGTATGTAGATAGTCACATTTAGTTGAATTCAGTCTTAATTTTTTTTAAAAGAATTATATGGCTCTCACTGAAATAAATTTCCAAATACTTTGCTTTCATGGCTCTCTGAGTCAAAATGGTTCCCGACCCCTGGTCTATAGGGTTGGGAGGACAGTGGCTTTCAGGGGCTGTCTAAGGTAATTTTATATGGTAAGCGAACATTATTTTGGTGCCCCCCCAACATTATTTTGGCGCCCCATGTAATACAAATATACAATTATAATATCAAAATACCATTAGTAGTATTATATTGTATCAATGTATATACAATATATTATAATACTCATACTATATTATATCATAATTATATTATACTACATTACAATATAATTATATTATAATATATTGACATTATAATATAATATAACATTCTATTATATTATTATTATAAAATAATGAAATTATTTATTTAAATAAAATTGTCCTCTACTGAATATTTTCATTACTCCTATAAAACTCAAATAACCCAAAATAAAGTAAAATAAAATATTATATATTACTATTTGCCTGCGCAGTTGCACCTGTTTCTCCTTTATGCTCCCGGCCGGCGCACGTGCGCGGGGAGGTGGGCGGGTGTGGTAGGGTTCACACGTGATTGGGCCTGGCGAGGGAGTTCGCCTCAGTGCGCGGTGGCTACTTCCGGTGGCGGCTGTCAGGAGGCAATATGTCGCCAATACCCCTTTGGCTCCACTTCCCTCTCCCTTTGTCTCCGCCCCCTGCCTGCCCAATTGGGTCACCATATTCGGCGGCAGGGCGGAGACAAAGGGAGAGGTGAGCACTCCCTGCCTGCCCAATAGGGAGTGCTTTGCCAATCCGCAAACACTCTCTGCGTCATTCGTAAAAGGGCTGCACTCGCACACTCAGGTGGTGTTGGATTTCAGTGTCAATGTTGCCTTTTGTAGAGAGGTGGCTGCCAAGGGAGCAGAAAAGGTCAACATTCCATTTTCTGTTTTTGAGTTGAGAGTAGAGTCACTGCTTTGGAAGACAGTGAACTGACATTTAGACAACATGGCCAATCCAGCAAAGTCGATGGTGGAGGATTTTTCAGAGGCAACACTGATGGAATTGTGCCAGAATTTAAGTGTGATGCCTATAGATGGTCCATGTTTCACAGGACTGTGGCACAGCTGGCTGGGAGTCACCTGTATTAAAGATCACTACTGACTGAAAGGTCATGAGTTTGAAGCCAGCCCGGGTCGGAGTGAGCTCCCGGCCAATTGTGTAGCTTGTTGTCGACGGAAAGAAAGTTGCATCTGTCAAGTAGGAAATTTAGGTACCACCTATGTGTGGGGAGGCTAATTTAACAAGGCATAAAAAAATCTCCTGCAAAAAGCATGCTGGAAATGCGCAAAGTACTTCATCAGTGTCGCAGATGAACAGTGAAGCGACAGCTCCCCTGGTGGCCAGAAGTTGGAATGTTAAATAGCCTCTGACTGTCTATATGTGTTGTGTGTCTATGGCATGGAATGTTTGCCATGTATGCGTACGTTGTAATCCACCCTGAGTCCCCTGTGGGGTGAGAAGGGCGGAATATAAATACTGTAAATAAATAAATAAATAATTTTATTTATATTCTGCTCTATCTCCCTGAAGGGATTCAGTACAACAGGATTGGGAGGACAGTCACTTTGTAAACAAGGCATCTCAAACAGGTCTCAGGGGCCTACAGATGTCCTGAGTTTGGTCCTGAGACTGGGTGGAAAACACTCAAACCTTTTGTATTGTTATCCCAATAACCCCATGAATTGGAAGAATGCTGATATAAAGCTAACAGTTTAAATAATGGGTGTTGTATTTCAGTGTCAATGTTGACTTTTGTGGAGAGGTGGCTGCCAAAGGAGCAGAAATGGTCCACATTTTCTAGCATTACACCATTAAACTGTATTTCTGGCATTGCGGACCGATTGGTTGGTGCCTGTTGGAAGAGCACTTGGGTTTCTCAATGTTCAGTGAGAGGCCGAGCTTTTCGTATGCTTCTGCAAAGGTGATTAGAGTGGCTTATAGGTCTTCTACGTTATCATCCTCATATTGGAGTTCTATAACAGATGTTGTTGTAACCTTGGTTTGGGCTTTCAGTCGGCTGAGGTAAAATAGCTTGTCGTCATTCTGCTAGATGATTTCCACTCCGGTGGGAAGCTTCCCATCAACAACATGAAGTATCATAGCGATGAAGATGGAAAATAAGGTTTGGGCAATAGCACATCCCTGTTTGACACCTGATCCCTGTTTGACACCTCCAAAGAGTGGTTGACCCCAAGGCCACCCAGTCCAATCCCCTTCTGCTAGGGAGGAACACATCGATGTGCTGTCTGCGTACTTGCCCAATGCACACCTGCATGCGCAAACGCATCCTGACCATTCTGCGCACTTGAACTGAAGGTGTGCTCAGTCACATCTGTAAGGAACCTGCACACGCATAAGACACCAATGTGAGCTAAGGAGCCACACTTCCCACTGATTCCTTCCTCCTCTCTTCCTCCTCCTATTTCTCTTCTCTTTCATCTCTTCTCGTCCTCTGTGTTCTCTCTCCCTTCCTTCTCCGTCTCTTTTCCTTTCTCATCGCCCTTTTTATTTCTCCCCCCTCTCCTCCATTTCCTCTTCCCCACTCCTTTCATTTCCATCTTCTCCCATTTCTACTCCCATTTATATTGCTCTTTTTTCCCCTGCTGTTCGCTTTGCAACACAATCAAAACCTCTTCCTTGGAAATGGCTCTGCGTTTGAAGTAATGGCATTAGAGCGTCTGGAAAGGAATTAGGGAAATAGCACAGGGCTTTATTAAGGCGCTTAATTCAATTATGCAGGCGGCGAAGAAGCGTCTCCTTGCGCCTTGGGACAGTCTTCTGGCTTCGGATGGCAAAAGGCAGATCCAATAGAAAGGGACACATGTGGAGAGAGACCCCCAAACTGTCTACAGACATCCCATTGACTAGACGTGCTCATAGCTGGAATTGCATGAATGGGGAAGATATATCTAGCTTTTTATCTCTCCCAGCTCAAGGCAGAGGCCGGCCAGACCAGGGGTCGGGAACCTTTTTGACTCAGAGAGCCATGAAAGCAAAATATTTGGAAATTTATTTCAGTGAGAGCCATAGAATATATATACATTTTAAGACTGAATTCAACTAAATACGTACATACTATGAGAGAAGGATTCCCCCGGCAGAATGACAGGACACTTCAGACCTGGCTCTGCAAAAGGCATGCTCAGGACTCTGGGAAGGAAGAGAAGACGGAAGGAAGGAAGGAAGGGGGAAAGAAAGACAGAGGAAATAAAGGAGGGAGGGGGAGAGGAAGAAAGAAAAGAAGAACGAACTATGGAAAAGGAAGAAAAGGAAAGCAGGAGAGAGACGAGGAGAAAAGAAAGAAGGAAATGGGAAGGGAGGAAAGGAAAGGGTGGGGAAAAGAAAGGAAAGGGAGTGAGGAAAAAGTAAAATAATGAAGGGTAAAGAAGAAAATAAAGAAGGGGAGAGAGGGAAGTGAAAAGAAAGGAAAGAAGGAAAGAAAGACAGGGAAAAAGAATAGAAGAGGAAGGAAGGAAGGAAGAGGGAGGGGGGAGAATGGAGGAAAGAAGGACTGGGAGAGGGAGGGAAAAGGAAGGAGAGAAGGAAAGGGTGAAGGGGAGAAAGGAAGGAAGGAAGGGGGAGAATGGAGGAAAGAAGGTATGGAGAGAGGGAGGAAAAGAATGAAAGAAAAAGAGAGGGAAAGAGAAAGGAAGGAAAGAAGGGGGAGGAGGGCGTGGGGCCAAGGTGGACCTTGGTGCCGACCTAGACGAGGCAGTCCCCCTGGAAGATGTCGAAGAGGCAGCAGCTCTTGAGCTGCCCAACAATAATGGCGATGAGCTGGGCTTCCCCCGGGGGCAGCGAGGCCGGATCCGCGGTGCCAGGGCCAGGCCCGCCTCCGCTGCCTCCCCTGAGGCCCATGACGGAAGAGGAAGACGAGGTCGAGGCGCTGCCACCAGGTTCCGCCATCCCCAGCGAAGAGGGCGCAGGGCCCCGAGAGCAGCGAGGGATGAGGAAGAGGCGGTGATGGCGGTGCAGAAGTGGCAGTCTCAGCGCATTTGCATTATTCCTCCCCGCTGCATGCTGGGAAACCGAGGCCCGGGCTGCTCTGGAGAGCCAGATGCAATCATGAAAAGAGCCACATCTGGCTCCCGAGCCATAGGTTCCTGACCCCTGGGCCAGGCTCATAAAAGAGGATCCAAACACCTGGCGAGACAAGAAACACCCAAAAAGATATTTTCCTATTTTTCCCAATAAATCTCACCAAGCTGAAGGAAAGCCACCGAGAGGTTTTACGTCATTCCAGCTGGAACGGATGACAACCGCAATCATTTGCCCAGGTGCAAACATGACTCGCTGGGGAAAATAATGCAATTAGTATAGAGAATACAGAGCTGCCAAATTCAAACACCCGCCCCCTGAGCTGGCTTTGTTCTGATTGGTTGGAGTCATTAGCTGGCTGGGAGGTGCAGCCGGCTAAGCTGCACTCTACCCAATCGGAGCGCATTCCCCACTTCGGCTCCTCAGCCAATGGGAAGGGAGGAGGCGGGTCCAGCGGGAAACAATGAAGAGGATGAAAAGGTGAGAGGATTAAGATGACCAATGTGTGCCAGATGAGCCAACGATAGCTTAAGCTCTCAAGTCGGATCTGAGTTATTTAGTGATGTCAAGCAAGAATTTGGGGGTCTTGCCGTGAAGGCAGAGACCATTTAGACCCACCAAAGAGGATCCGATATAGCCTTGGCGAGATAGGAAGCAGCCAATCCAATTTTCCCTGAATTTCCCCAAATAAAATCTCACCAAGAAACACCACCAAGTTGTTTATTTCGTTCCAGCTGGAGCGGATCTCAAACTGCGATCGTTTGCCCAAAGCTTCGAAATGGCAAAGATACTTCCGGGTTCCCAAATCGCTTCGAAATCGCATCAAAAAGGAATGTGATCCAAATTTATTCCGAATTAAGAAGATTCCGAACGAACCTAACCAGGCCTAGGGGCCATAGGGCCATGGAAAAAGCTTTAGATTCCCACATGGGGGAGAGATAGGGGACTATGGGATCATTCCAGCCTGGTGCCCTTGGCAAAACGATGAATTCCCTAATCCTTTACAGAGTCCTGTGGGGCAGTGTTTCCCAACCAGTGTGCCGTGGCACACTAGTGTGCCGTGAGCGATCATCAGGTGTGCTGTGAGAAATTGGCACTCTCTCCCCTCCTAGCAGCCCCCTCACAGGTTTCCAAAAAACAAATTGAACCTCTCAGCTTGGATTTTTTAAAACTATTTTCCTGGATTTTTTGAGAGTCTGTCCCGCCCCCGGAACTGTTTATAACAGCTTCATGACATCCATAGTTAACTGGAAGCAAGTTTCACTCAGGGTGAAATTTCACAAAGGTCTGGAGAACAAGCTCTATGAGGAGCGGCTTGAAGAGCTGGGCATGTTCAGCCTGAAGAAGAGAAGGCTGAGAGAAGACATAATAGCCATGTATAAATATGTGAGAGGAAGTCATATATATGTTGTGTTCATCGAAACAGGCCCAGGTTTCACACTGAGTGTATAAATACATTTAAAAACATATTAACTATATGTATTACTGTGTTAGAGTGTCGTTTTGTGTCATTTTGGTTGGTGGTGTGCCCCAGGATTTTGTAAATGTAAAAGACGTGCCCCGGCTCAAAAAAGGTTGAAAAACACTGCTGTGGGGTGTTTTACAGAGTCCTGTGGGGTCACATTCAATCACAAGGACATTGAATAATAACAACCTAAAGGTGGAAGGGGTCTGCGAGGGTCATCCAGCCCAACCCCATTTTGCTAAGTAGGAATACAGAATTGTGGGAGTTGCAGTCCAAAACACCTGGAGGGAGGGCTCAAGTTGGGCCATGCCTGCACTAAGCAGATGCCCAGAGATGCCACCAATGCCTAATTCCTCCATAAATCTGCACAAAGCAGGCACTTTGCAAGGGTGGCCGGGGCCTTGCTTTTGAGCTAATGGCTTCTTCCCCAGGAGGCTCTCTGTCTCTTTTCCAAGCTACGGTTCCGGCTCAGGAGCCATTAGGAGGCTTGGAAACGGCATTCAATCTCCTCTCCTTGGTGATTTACGACTGATAACTCTTCCTTGCTTTCGTCTTGTGTTTACTGCTTAGGCTCAGGTCAAAAATAGCACAGCCTGCACTTCCAAGGTAAATCCATCCAGCACTGTATTTATTTCTCTCGGCACTTGCAGAAATAAGGGCTGTTGCGACCCTACATCAGGATCATTGTCAACCAGCCGACAAGTGGACACCAAGTTGTGACTGGAGTCTCCTCCTTTGGAGGCCTTTAGACAGAGCTGGATGGTTATCTGTCAGGAGGGCTTTGGTTGTGTCATAGAATCCTAGAGTTGGAAGACACCTGGTGGGCCTCCCAGTCCAACCCCATTCCGCCAAGAAGCAGGAAAATCACATTCAAAGCACCCCCAATGAAGGTGAACCCCAGAAAGAGCCCATCTGCAGCCTAATTGGTTTGACCTGCAGCAGGGAGTTCCAACGTTCCTGCACATGTGGTCTGGCATCTCTAGAACCAAAGGCTGGGATTTGGCATCAAAAGACCTCCAGCCATTTCTACCTCTCTGTTTTCTTGCCTCACTTAACCTGAAGCCATGGACTCTTTGTGCACGGAGTTGCATGCAGACAGGCCAACAGGGGCAAGCCCTGAGCGGTTTGGGAGACATAGTTTTCCAAGGATTTTCATGTATTTGGACTCTCCTCAGGCTATTGGCGAAAAGGACTTTTCTCTTATAGTTTTTCCAAAGACACTGATGGACTTTCTTTTATATGGACTCCTCTATTATGGATTTCCCCAAAGCATATGGATTTGATGTTTTTCAAGATCATATGGACTTTCTTTCCACCCCTTGCATACGAAATAATTATGAGATATTGGTAGTGGTATTTCCCTGAAACCCTCTCTTTCCATTAAACCATTTTCCTTCATGTTTTTCCCTCCCCATGTGTAAAATAATATGAAGAAATGCTACACGTTTGTGAAAGACCCAGCTGTTGTTTTGAGATCAGGATGAAACCACATTCCTGGCTGCACCCTTTAATCCAATCATTGAAACAATTTGCACGACAGAGGACTCTTTCTGGTTTTGGAGAAGTTCTTCTTTCCCTTCTCCCCATTTTTGAAAGACTCCTTTTGTTCCATAAATGTGGGACCCTCTGAGTTTAGTCTCGTCCCGCGTTTATAGAACGTATGACATAACTATATTTCATTTTTCACAATCGGCTGTCACTACTGGCCTCGAAAACCAGCACATTGCTACAGTTATTTCATTTATTTACCATCCAGAAAGCTGAAACTTCTCATGGATAGAATCTGCATATGGCCCTTTGTCAACAAAGGAAGAGTCGTTAAGGACAAATTCCTGTTTTTCACCAAGAACAAAATAATTCCTTTGGCTCGAAAGGTCAGGGGCTCGGATCTTCATTTACATATGGACATGATCTAATCAAGAAAACTCCAGCTGCTCTTTGTTTTGAACACATTCCTGTCCCTCGCTTCCATTCGCTAGGACAAAAGCGGTGCTGTTTCACGATTGGTTCCTGCTACAGCTGGCTTCCAAGGTTCCAACCAATCATCATGAAGCTTACAGCATGCAGGGGTGGGAAAGTTTGAGTTTGACAGTTCTGTAAAGTGTATAAAAATGGCATATGTTTCAATGTAACTTTATGACTGCTTTGCAACAAGGAAACTTCAGTGGTCATCCTTCTCAGCTGACAAGAATAAAAGCTTCAGTGGCATCTTCTTCCGGACTTCTTTGGTGAGATCATTTGGGAAAGGGATTTTTGGGTTGCTTTTTAAAAACTCACCTGAGGTTTTTGCTGAAATCCCCGCTTTAGGGGTACTTCTGGGCCTCTGCTCCCTATGGGCCAGGCTATTGTAAATCGTTCGGCAACACCAACAGATGGCCATCCGGCCTCTGTTTAAAAGCCTCCAAAGAAGGAGCCTCCACCACACTCCCTTCAGGGCAGAGAGTTCCACTGCTGAACAGCTCTCAAAGTTCTTCCTAATGTTCAGGTGGAATCTCTTTTCATGTAGTTTGAAGCCATCGTTCCATTGTGTCTCTCTCACTGGAAGCAACTTGCAGTTTCTCAAGTTTTTCATGACACAAATAACAACAACAACAACAACAACAACATTGTCTCATTTAACAGGAACTCAAGCAACTGGAACTCTTAAGCAACTGTAAAAAATCGAAGAAAAAATACTTTAAATACAAATTATAATTCAGGTAAAACAGTGCTACATTATCCTCATTAATAAAAATATTATTATGCGTATAATCCATATAATAATTCACACAATCCATATTATTGTTGTTGTTGTTATAAACTCTATATATATCATAATCAATAATAATAATAATAACACAGTACTTTCTCATTTAAAAATATTATGCGTGTAATCCATATAATAATTCATACAATCCATATTGTTGTTGTTGTTGTTATTATAAACTCTCTCTATATATCATAACCAATAACAACAACAACAACAACATTGTATCTCATTTAACAGGAACTCAAGCAACTGGAACTCTTAAGCAAATGTTAAAATTGAGGAAATAATACTTTAAATACAAATTATAATACAGGTAAAACAGTGCTACATTATCCTCATTAATAATAATAAAAATTATTATGTGTATAATTCATATAATAATTCACACAATCCATATTATTATTGTTGTTATTATAAACTTTCTATATATATATATATCATAATCAATAATAATAATAATAACAACAACACAGTACTTTCTCATTTAACAGGAACTCAAGCAAATATTAAAACTAAAGAAATAATACTTTAAATACATATGTAAATACAGGGGAAATTTGCATTGCCATTTGTCTTGAATTGCTTTTAATTACAGATATTAGTATCAAGTTAATAGAGAGTTTATCGTATGGTATAGCATCAGTTTATGGTATGGTATAGCATCTCAAGCAAGCAGAAACTACATTTATCTGGCATCTGCTTAATGGAGAGGCTACTTTATCAGCAACCATCATTGTATTATATTGCTATTTATTTGCTGAATCCACTGACTGTTTACCTTTCTCTTTCCCAAAGCAAGGTGCACAGACTTCACTCCAAATGCAAATTAAAGCGACGAAATCATTATTTTAAAATATGCAAGGAATGTCACCTTCTGAGCACACTGCTGTCGTCGTCGTCATCGTCTTCTTCTTCTTCTTTGTCTCATTGCAGAACCAGGATCCAGATCAGCCTGCTCCAGTTTGCGTGGGACTACGATTCCCATCATCCCCAAAGCATCAGAGTCTTCCCAGGCCCGGATTAACAGCTTTTTGCGCCCTAGGCCACACTTTGGAATTCTGCCCCCTTTAAACCAACCTCTACTGCATCCCCCCACCTCTCCCCCCCCCGCCTCGTGCCGCCGCATCCTTCCCTGTCCTGTGCCAATGGGGCTGAGGGGAAAGGTGCGTGCGTGCTGTCACTGAAGAGAAGGGAACGGGCCCCTTTGTGTGGCGGGGAGCAAGTTCATTACCCCTTGGGAAGGAGGCAGAGGAGGGCGAGCAAGTGCCGCAGAGCCGAGGCCCAAAGGGACGGGGAAAGCCGGGCTGGGTCCAGAGCATGCTCTTCGTCCGGGGCAGTGGCTTCAGAGGCGGCCCCAAGTGCGGCTCATGGCCCAGCGGCTGCAGAGAGTCAGGGCCTTCCTCCGCCTCAGGCTCCCCTCCAGGCCTCCACGCTGCATGCCGCCCTTCTTTCCCGTGGCCTCCTCTTCCCTCAGCAGCCTGCGAAGGAAGCCGCTCTGAGCCAGGCCAGGCCAGGCCAGGCCAGGCGCCCCCTCCCCTCAGGCGTAGAAGCACTGGCTGAGAAGCAGCGGCGTAGATAGATGGGCAGAGGCTGACGCGGCAAGCACGAGCGCTGCCTCCACAGAGCCCGGCCTTGGCTCCGCCTCCTTTTGGGTACCAGGCAGCAGGAGCTAATCGCAGCACGATTTTTAAAATTATAACTTTTTTTTGGTCCATGATCTGCGCCCCCCTCAGCTTGCGCCCCTAGGCCATGGCCTAGGTTGGCCCTATGGGTAATCCCGGCCTGAGTCTTCTCCATTATAGTCCATTTTGGGGAAAGGTAGGTGTAGAGAGATCAATGGAAAAGGGGCAACATTTTGAGGTTACATTGTGGGAGAAAGTGCAACTCAGCATTTGCATGAGGGCTCTTGGCTGGAAGGGAGGAATCTCAGGCCAAGAGTGTTGCCTTTAAAAGTGTGTGCTTTGGTTGTATTTTCACCATTTGATGGACACCAAGACCATCCTTGTACAAATGTCCTTGCAACGCAGAACTCTATATTCCAAAGAAGGGGTCTCTAAGGGACGTCTAATCTAACCTTCACCCATATATTTCATTATTTATTATATTTGTTTACATCATTTATATTCTGCCCTTCTCACCCCGCAGGGCGGATCACAATGCACATATACAGGCAAACATTCAATGCCATTGACATACAACATATATAGACAGACATAGAGGCAATTTAGCATTCCAGAAATCAGTTAAATTTAACCTCCCCACAAAGTGGTACCTAAATTTCCTACTTGACAGATGCAATTGTCTTTCAGGTTGCAAAGGTCGACAACAAGCTACACAAATTGGTCAAGAGCTCATCTCGACCCAGGCAGGCCTTGAACTCATGACCTTCTGGTCAGTAGAGATCTTATGCAGCTGACACCCAGCCAGCTGAGCCACATTCCCGGTGCTGTATGATAAGAATAGATGTGAAAGGGGAAAAGCAGATGGATAGATAAGCTGGCTGGGAGTCAGTTGCATTAAGATGACTACTAACCAAAAGGTCATGAGTTCGAAGCCAGCTCGGGTCGAAGTGAGATCCCGCCCAAATTTGTGTAGATTGTTGTCGACCTTTGCAGCCCGAAAGACAGTTGCACCTGTCAAGTAGGAAATTTAGGTACCACTTAATTTAACTGATTTACGAGGCCATAAAAATCTCCAGGAAGTATGCAAAGAATGAGGAAGCGACAGCTCCCCTGGTGGCCACAAGCTGGAATGTTAAATAGCCTCTGAGTGTCTGTCTATATATGTTGTGTGTCTATGGCATTGAATGTTTGCCATGTATATGTACATTGTAATCCACCCTGAGTTCCCTACGGGGTGAGAAGGGTGGAATATAAATGATGTAAATAAATAAATAAATAATACACACACACACACACACACACTGTATATATGACTGGAGTTACACTTATGAAATGTACCTCTTCCAACTTGCAACAAATCGAACTTAATCAGCTACCTCAATCAAACCCATATGACCTAGGTGACACAGAGGTCAACTGGAACCAGGTGGACTAACCTTCCTTTGTGTTACTGTTTGGACAATATGTGACATTCGCCACCGGTCTGTGGCACAGCGAGTTAGTAGCCAGCAGCAATAAATCACTACTGACCGAGAGGTCATGAGTTAGAAGCCAGCCTGGGTCGGCATGAGATCCCAACCATTAATAGTCTATCTTGCTGTTGACCTATGCAGCCCGAAAGACAGTTGCATCTGACAAGTAGGACACCATAAAACCTTCCAGCAGCGTGCATGTAAGAATGAGCAAGTACTCCATCAAGGACTCAGTGTCACAAGTGGACCGTGAAGCGGCAGCTCCCCCTGTGGCCGGAATTGCGCATACCCTCATGAAGCTGGAAAGCTGGAATGTTAAATTGCCTCTGTGTCTGTCTATATATGTTGTATGTCTATGGCATTGAATATTTGCCATGTATATGTGCATTGTAATCCGCCTTGAGTTCCCTGTGGGGTGAGAAGGGCGGAATATAAAAACTGTAAATAGATAAATAAAAATAAATAAATCCTGGCATGGAGTTTCCAGTCACGGGAAACCATGCCACTGTCTTGGAAAGGTTATTTTTCCTCTTTGTTATTCCCAGCCATTGGATATTTATATGGACAGTACTTCCTGTTGGAACTTGCATGGGAGTTTGGTATTTGGGACACTGGGCTCGATCAGGAACTGGAGACACAAGGGACAATAAAGGTTTTGGCAAGGCCCACCAGGGTCATTGTGCCCACACATCGGGGATATTTGATCCCATCATCAGTCATGATCTCATCCATATTTTTTAAAAACCTGCCAGCCCCTCTCCAACCATTGGACAGAGGGAAATCTCCATCGGAGGCGGCCGGCACCCTCTCATTGGCTGAGGCACATCAAACTCCTGCCTCTCCAGGGAACACCTGCTGATGTCACACCAGCTCAGCCAATCACAGTGAAGCCGGGTCCAGCTGGGGGCGGTGATAATTTTGCCTTTGTAAAGTGTATAAAAGTGCATGCTTTACTGTGTTATGTATCTCAGCTTATCTTTAGCGGGCTACCACAAGCTATCATCACTTTAGCTGACTTTAAATGAAATCTTTGGTGACTTTTCTCCAACTTGGTTAGCATTCTTTTCTCAGATTGGGCTTCCTTTGCTTGCCAAGCACACGGATCCACAGCTGGCTGGGCACTGGAGCCACTCGCCACTTAACAAGCTTGGCTCTTGGTCCTGGGTTCTGACTATCCGTGACACAGATCTCATTATCTGCGACCATGTTGTAGTTCAGCCAGCTGAGGATGATGGTGAGGGGTTTGGGGGTGCAGGGCCTACAGGGCCTGATGCTTCTGGAGGTGCTCAGACAGATGGGATGTTGGAACAGGATGGTTATTCCCCAGCTGGAAGAACGGAGGGGGATTTGGTTGATTTTCTGTGTGAAAACAAAACTGTTTTAGAAGCTGACAGGCAGAGAAGGGAGGAGGACATGAGCTCACCCGAGTTAAAGCTTGTGCGCCAGCTGCACCCGTACCTTGTGAAGTCTGATCTGGCCACGGTGGTCCACACTCTGGTTACATCCTGAATTGATTACTGCAACGCGCTCTACGTGGGGCGGCCTTTGAAGACTGTTTGGAAATTTCAACTAGTCCCAATGGGCGGCAGCCAGATTGCTCACTGGAGCATCATACAGGGAGCATACCACCCCCCTGTTACGTCAACTTCACTTGCTGCTGGTCCATTTCCGAGCACAATTCAAAGTGCTGGTCTTGGCCTATAAAGCCCTATACGACTCTGGCCCAGCTTACTTGTCCGAATGTATCTCCCTCTACGTTCCGCCTCGTAGCCTAAGATCCGCCGGGGAGGCCCTGCTCTCGGTCCCACCAGCTTCGCAAACATGGCTGGTGGGGACAAGGGACAGGGCCTTCTCGGTGGTGACCCCCACCTGTGAAATTCGCTTTGACGGGGTAGAAATGCTATATATATATATGTGTGTGTGTGTGTGTGTGTGTGTGAGTGAGTTGGACAGAGATTCAAGGCTGCTCCTGTGGGGGAAGAATTCCAGGTGCAAGCCGAGCCATGGGAAAGGGAGGCCGAGGCCGAGACAGGCTCCTCAAGACCAACAAAATGCCTTCATGCATTGCTGTCCTTAATTAGGGAAAGAATAACTCTCAGGTCTCAGATCAAACAAGTAGCAAATACAGCAAGAAGCTCCTGCCTTGTTCCTGGTGCTATCTTAGCTTCAAGCCAAATTTCCTAGTCAAGTTTTGCTACCAGTCTTGGGGATTTTACCATGGACTCAAGCTCATGTTTTATTCCTTGTCTCTTAGATTAATCAAGCTCATGCTTGTTCCATGCACCTTGGATTAATGTTCAAGCTTTAACCTTTGCATTAGAGTTTTTCTCTTTTTAGATATTTGGATTTTTTTTACTCTTTTACTGTGTGTGCTTTATCAATAAACTGTTTATTACTACGCAGGTCTCAGCGGTGAGAGCACAGTTAAAGCTTGTGCGTCAGCTGCGCCCGTATCTTGAGAAGTCTGATCTGGCCATGGTGGTCCAGGCTCTGCTTACATCCCGAATAGATTACTGCAACACACTCTACGTGGGTCTGCCTTTGAAGACTGTTCGGAAATTTCAACTAGTCCAATGGGCGGCAGCCAGATTGCTCACTGAAGCATCATACAGAGGACAGGCAAAGCAGCATACCACCCCCTGCTACGTCAACTTCACTGGCTGCGGGTCCATTTCCGAGCACAATTCAAAGTGTTGGTCTTGACCTATAAAGTCCTGTACGACTCCGGCCCAGCTTACTTGTCCAAACATATCTCCCTCTACATTCCGCCTCGTAGCTTAAAACCCTGCTCTCGGTCCCACCAGTTTTGCAAACACGGCTGGTGGGGACGAGGGACAGGATCTTCTTGGTGGTGACCCCCCCCCCCCCCCACGCCTGTGAAATTTGCTCCCCAGAAAAATCAGATCGGCATCCTTCCTCCTTTCTTTCAGAAGAAAACTAAAGATGTGGTTGTGGAACCAGGCGTTAGGCAAATGCTTATAATGGCGCTGAACATTGAATCTGACCTTGTGATTGTTGTAATGGAAAAGGCTTTTTGATTTTGTAACTAATGTTCTTTTAATATATGGTATTTGTATGTTTTTTTTCTTCTATTATATTGTATTTTTATTGCGGCATCGCATCGCTGCCATTGTTAGCTGCTCTGCGGGGGTGAGAAAAGCGGAGTAAAAATGATGTAGATAAATATATAACCTTTGACCGGTTCACACCACTGGACGCAGAGGCTGTTGATAGGATCGTGACTGCAACTCGTCCGACCACCTGTTCCCTCGACCCGTGCCCCTCCTGGCTGGTGAAAGCCAGTCTGGAGGGGTTGCGAGACCCTCTGTTAAATATAATCAATACTTCCCTGGAGCAGGGAGTATTTCCAGAGGGTTTAAAAGAGGCGGTGGTCTCTCCATTGCTGAAGAAGCTGGGATTAGATCCTACGGTCCCCTCCAACTACTGCCCAGTCTCGAATTTGTCGTTTCTGGGCAAGGTAGTTGAGAGGGCAGCAATGGAGCAGCTGCAGTTATTCCTAGATGATGGAACCTGGCTAGACCCCTTCCAGTCCGGCTTCCGTTCTGGGCATGGGACAGAGATGGTCCTGGTCTCCATCTTGGATGAGTTGTGTTGCCAGCTGGACCAAGGCGGGTCGGCGCTGCTTGTGTTATTGGACCTCACAGCAGCGTTTGACACTGTCGATTACGATCTATTGACTCACTGCCTTGCCGGGGCCAGGGTTAGGGGGATTGCCCTTAACTGGGTGTCCTCCTTCCTCCGGAACCGTTCGCAGCGAGTGAGGAGGGGCGAGGTTGTCTCTGAGGTTTCCCCACTTCATTGTGGGGTCCCTCAGGGGGCAATTCTCTCCCCTCTGTTATTTAACATCTACATGTGACCACTTGCCCAGCTGGTGTGCAGCTTTGGGCTGGGATGCCATCAGTATGCTGATGACACCCAGCTCATTCTGAGAATGGATGGCCGGGCCGAATCTGTACCTGATAATTTCCATCGCTGCCTTGAGGCCGTTACTGGATGGCTGCGAGCCAGTAGGTTGAAGGTGAATCCGGCTAAGACAGAGATCCTGTGGCTTGGGCGCCTGGGCGGTGGGGATGTCCAGCTTCCGACCCTGGACGGCGTGACACTACATCCGTTGTCTTCTGTTAAGAGCCTTGGGGTAACCCTGGACCCTCTGCTGTCGATGGAGGCACATGTCTCCACTGTCAGCAGAATGGCATTTTTCCACCTTCGCCAGGCAAGGAAGCTGGCCCCCTATCTGTCCCGCGGCGACCTGGCCACAGTGATCCAAGCCACGGTCATCTCCAGATTGGACTATTGTAACGCTCTGTACATTGGCCTTCCTTTGTCGGTGATCCGGAAACTCAAGCTAGTGCAGAATGCCGCAGCCCGGCTCCTCATGGGGAGTGCGCTGAGCGTTCACGTCACGCCCATTCTGCGCGAACTGCACTGGCTGCAGGTAGAATGCCGGATCACCTTCAAAGTGTTAGTTCTAACTTTTAAGGCCTTACATGGTCTGGGGCCAGTGTACCTGAGGGACCGCCTCATCCCGTATTATCCCACCAGATCGCTGCGTTCCGAGGAACAGAACCTCTTGGTCATTCCCTCGCCTAAACTGTATCGCCTGATGGCAACCCGTTGACGGGCCTTCTCAATAGTAGCTCCAACGCTTTGGAACCTGTTGCCTGCTGACGTACGCGCCATGCAGAACGTCCTCTCCTTCCGGAAAGCATTGAAGACCTTGCTCTTTCAGCAAGCGTTTGGAATAGGATGAGCTGCAGGCCCTGTTATATGTTGCCTCATATGCCCATCTGTCTTACTGTACATTACCTTGTTCAGCATATGGCTTCTGTGTTTTATTGTATTTTTAGATATGTTTTAACCATGTTTTAATGTCATTTATACCTGATTTTATATGCTGTGAGCCGCCCCGAGCCTCCGGGGAAGGGTGGACAATCAAGTGCGAATTAATAATAAATAAATAAATATGCATGTCTTCCCGGTGAGTGCTGGAGCAAGGTGAACTCTAGCTGAGGTGCAACAGGCCGCTCCAAATTGCTCTATTTCATAAATGCATTGAGTTCAATGGGATTTACCTTGAAGCCTTGAGACAAGAGAAATGGACAGCGAGCCGTTGAATCCAGACTTTATTTTGTTTCTAAAATGAAAGTCAAAAGAGCAGTACAAAGATGCTTTGGCATGAGAAAGACAGGGAGGTTTGCCTAAGAGCGCACCGCACGCCCCTGCTTAGTTTGTATTTATTTTGCTACGGGTGGAAAAAAACTGAAAGCAAATTCCCCCCTCCGGTGCTTTATTTAATGCAGTGTGTAGAGAGCATTGTCGATAATAAATAGCTTTTCTTTAAAATCCCATGTATCTAACATTATTATGTACAGCTTGTCAAGTATTAGAAACAGGTGAGTTTTTTTTTAAAAAAAAGTCTCCGCTTGGCCTGGGTGAAAGAAACCGCTTTGGTGGCTTGTCCATAGTGTCCTGTTGGACGTTTGAAATCCAGCAAAAATGGATTCTCTGAATGAGCAGGATGCAGAAGGAATAAGAGCAGGGAAAAGAACAGATGCAGAGCTGAAGGCCCAACTTACTGTAGATTGAATGCAATTTCATGCCACTTGGACTGCCACGGCTTAATGCTATGGAACCCTGGGAGTTGTAGTTTTACAAGGTCTATTGCAATGTTTCTCAACCTGTGGGTTGGGACCACGAGGGGGTTTGAGAGGGGTCACCAAAAACCATCAAGGAAACACATATTTCTGATGGTCTTAGGAACCCCTTTGACAGAGATGGCTGCCTGTCCTTCTCTTCCCTTTTGGAAACAGAAGGTGAATCCTCCCACCAAAAGCCCACCTCTGCTATGATTGGCTGGCCTCTCAGCCAAGGGGAGGGCTGTTTCTGAGACTCCAAATGGTGAGGGGAGAGCAAGCATGCTCGGCACCAGGCCCGGATTAAGCCTTTTTGGTGGCCTAGGCCAAAGGCTCCGCCTCCGCCTCTTCGAGGGCGGGGCTTCCCTCCGCAGCTCTGCCTCTTCGAGGGCGGGGCTTCCCTCCGCAGCTCTGCCTCTTCGAGGGCGGGGCTTCCCTCCGCAGCTCTGCCTCTTCGAGGGCGGGGCTTCCCTCCACGGCTCCACCCCTTCTCGCGCCGGCTTGAGGAAAAAAGGGCAATATGTGGCTGCTTCTGCGCCTGCGCGCAGGCCGCCATACACTCTCAGAGGCAGCAGAACTGCCTCTCAGAGTCTATGGCGCCCTGCGCGCAGGTGCAAAAGCGCCCAAAGATCAAACTTTTTTTAATTTTATTTTTTTTTAATTTTGGGGGGTCTGGACCTGCCGCTTCCCCATGGCTGCTGCCCTAGGGTGGCCTTATGGATAATCCGGGCCTGCTCGGCACATGGCAATGTGGTGCGCAAGTGCGAGTGAGGGAGAGCGAGGCTGGAGGGAGGCTCACGTCCCTATCAAGGCAGGGGGAAGGTGCCCTTTGATTGTAGAATCCCAGAAACTACAACTCCCAAATGACAAAATCAATTCCCCCTCCCAACCCCATCAGTTTTCAAATGTGGGCATATAGGGCATTTGTGCCAAATTTGATCCAGTGAATGAAAATACATCCTGCATATCAGATATTTACATGAGGATTCATAAAAGTAGCAAAATTACAGTTATGAAGTACCAAAGCAAATAATGTTATGGTTGGGGGGTCACCACAACATGGGGAACTGTGTTAAGGGGTAGCAGCATTAGGAAGGTTAAGAGCTACTGGTCTATTGCCTTCTCTTCCAAAGAGAACTACAACTCCCACGATTCCACAGCATTGAGCCGCAGAAGCTCCAAGTGGCAACAAACTGCATTAATAACAATAGTGTCCATGCAATCCTGGTGGTGAATCCAGTCCAGGTTTTAATCAGAGCTTTGGGGAGCTGTCCCAGGTGCTGAACCTTCCCTACTAAAGCATTTTCAGCACTTTGCGGAGCTCCAAAACCTGGACTGAAGTCATTGCGCAACCAGAATGGGTGCCAGATTTGTATTGAGCTGGAGCATTAATAATAATACAGTGTCCATGCAATCCTGGTGGGGAATCCAGTCCAAGTTTTAATCAGAGCTTTTGGGAGCTGTCCCAGGTGCTGAACCTCCCCTATTAAAGCATTTTGAGCACTTTGGGGAGCTCCAAAAACCTGGACTGGATTCATTGTGCAACTGGAATGGGTCTAACATTTGTATTGAGCTGTGGAAATCCCATGTTTTTGTCTTCCTCTACTTGCACTAGATTAATGTGCAAGACAATAGCCACAAATCCTCTTGTTGCCTCACAGGAGTTAACCACTTTACTAGACGTTGCATGAAGAAATATGGTGTAGCTCAGGCATGTGCAAACTTCGGCCCTCCCGGTGTTTTGAACTGCAACTCCCAGAATGCCTAACAGCCTGCCTGCTGTTAAGAATTATGGGAGTTGAAGTCCGAAACACCTGAAGGACCAAAGTTTGCCCATGCGTGGTGTAGCTCCAATGCTTATCCCTGCAACAGGACCTTGGTACACTGTTTTCTCCAAATGCCTATGGCCGTGAATAGCAAGCGATGGGGATTGCAAATGTTGTGACCCAAGAATAGAATACGAGAATCCTAGAGTTGGACTGGAACCCAAAGGTCATCCAGCCCAGCCCCCCACCACACCTGCTTTGACCCATGAAAGTCATTTTGGATGCTGATCCTGTCATCTGGTTTTTGAGCTCTACCTCCCAATCCGGCCCCATCTACAACTGTGACAGGAGTGCCTACTATTCTGAAGGTGTTGAATAGTCCTGAAAGGCCTTCCCGTGGCACCCAACAACACTCCTTTCTGTCCTGGAGAGATGCATTCTCTTCCTCCATCCATACGGAGGCAAGCGCATCATTGAGCACATCATTCGCCCATTTGCAAGCCAGGCTGGCCTACTAACTGGGCCAGGCTGTGATTGACAGCAGGGAGCCGACTCGCACAGAGGAGAGCAATATGCTCCTTGCTTGCGTGGCCTAATTTCCTCTTCCCAACAGCTATGAAAGCTTTGTCAAAATGGGCAGATCAAAGACTGTGCCGTCGTTGTCATCCCCCCTCCCATTTTTTCCAAAAGTGAGCTGTGCAGAAAGGCCTCATTTTGCCTCCCTTTCAAGTGGGATTGCAAAGAATCTCTTGCAAAGCCAGTCTCTGGGTTTTGGGCCTGGGAGTTCCTGATGCCCTCCAAGGCCAAACACATGCCCCCCCCCCCCCAAGGCCCAGCAAAGGCCTGCTCTGCCTACGTGACGCCACGCGGGTTGCCACTGCCGCCACGCTGCCGGGGTCACATGGGCAGGAAAGGAAAAAGCTTTAGCCTAAGACCGTCTTAGCCTAATTTGCTCGCTGATGCGTGAGCCAGTTTTGCGCCAGGCAGCTCAGCCGGACTGACTGAGCTGATGGATGGGGATTTCTCCCCCTTCCATCAGCTCTCTTCTCTGTCTCCGGGGCTTTCCTTCCCTTCTTCTTCTTCTTCTGACTCATTCCCTTTCTCTACTTGGCACTCCTCTGGCAGAAAAAGGGAAGAATTGGGAGAAGAGGCTCTTGCCCTGAGTTAGCCCTCAAGGCAGAGATCATAGGGGTCAGAAGAGAAGAAGGCAAGGGAGGCGGATGCAGGGAAGGAGGAAGGAGGGAAAGAGAAAGGGAAGGGAGGGAGGGAGCCAGCTGAACTGGAAAGGAAGACGGGAATCAGCTTGCCACAATGAGAAGGAGGGAGGGAAGAGGGACAGAAGGAAGCACAAAAGGAAGAAAATAAGGGAAGAAGGAAGGAAGCCATTTGACCAAGAAGACAGGAAGGGGGAAGGAAAGAAGGAAGGAAACAAGAAAAGAGGGAAGAAAGGAAGAAAAGATGGGAAGGAAGGAGGGAAGGAAAGAAGGAAGGGAGGAAAGAAGGAAGCCATTTGGCCAAGAAGACAGGAAGGGGAACGAAAAGAAGGAAGGAAGAAAAGAAGAAAAGAGGGAAGAAAGGAAGGGAAGAAGGGAAGAAGGAAGGAAAGAAGGATAGAAGAAAGGAAAGAGGGAAGAAAGGAAGAAAATGAGGGAAGAAATGACCAAGAAGACAGGAAGGGGGAAGGAAGGAAGGAAGGAAGGAAGGAAGAAAAGAAGGAAAGAGGGAAGAAAAGATGGGAAGAAAGAATGAGGGAGGGAAGGAAGGAAGCCATTTGGCTAAGAAGACAGGAAGGGGGAAGAAGGAAGGAAAGAAAGAAAGAGGGAAGAAAGGAAAAAAAGATGGGAAGAAGGAAGGAGGGAAGGAAGGAAGGAAGGAAAGAAGGAACAAAGCCATTTGGCTAAGAAGACAGGAAGGGGGAAAGAAGGAAGGAAAGAAAGAAAGAGGGAAAGAGGGAAGAAAGGAAGAAAAGATGGGAAGAGGGAAGGAAGAAAAGAAGGAAGGAAGTCATTTGGCCAAGACAACAGGAAGGGGAAAGGAAAGAAAGGAAGGAAGGAAGAAAAGAAGGAAAGAGGGAAGAAAGGAGGTAAAGAAGGAAGGAAAAAGGAAAGAAGGAAGGAAGCCATTTGGCCAAGAAGACAGGAAGGGGGAAGGAGGAAAGAAGAACAGAAGCAGCTAGCCTGAAGGGAAAGTAAGAAGGCATGCAAAGCAGACAGACAGGCGAGCAGACAGGCATCTGATCAGAAAAAGAAGGAATTAGTGAGAGAAAAAAGGTAGGTAGGAAGGAAGGAAGGAAAAAGAGAGAGAAAGGGAGACAGGTGGATGGGAGGGAGCCAGCTGGTCAGAAAAGAAGAGAGAAAGGGAATGAGAAGGGAGGGAGGGAAAACAAGAAGGGAGGCAAGTTAAGGAGGGAGGAAAGGAGCCAAGGAAGGGAGGAAGTCACCCAACTATAAAGGCAGAAAGGAAGGAGGAAGAGGTGGGAACTGAGGTGGGAAGTGAGGGAGGAAGAGGGAACTGCCCTTTGGCTTCCCACTTGCCTTAGGCCCAGCATTTCGGATGACCCCTCCAATCCTCCTCTCTTGGGCCTGGGAGCCAATTCGCACAACCCAGCATCCTTCTTGCGTTGTTGTTGCTGTTTGTTTAACCTTTCAGTGTAGTAAAAGGCAGCTGACACACTTCCAGGCTGTGGATTAGCCCAGGTTGTGCCTCCTCCTCCCTTTTACAACATTGGAAGGTTCAGCAAACAAACCCAGGAAGGCAGCTTTTAAACAGTCTGGGTGGCCATCTGTTGGGGGTGCTTTGATTGTGCTTTTCCTGCATCTAGGCAAAATGGGGTTGGATTAGATGGCCCATGCAGCTTTTTTCCAACTCTATGATTCTATGACTGTTATTCCCAGAAGCCCCCAGCCATTGATGGGAGTGACAGTCCAAACAGACCCCTTTCCCTCTGCTCTGGACATTTAGCCTTCAGTATTTGGGGGGGGGGGGGGGAAGGACCAAGGTCTGACCTTATGTCTTTATCTTCATGTCACCGGTTGACTCACGACCGTTCCATGAATTTCATAGAGTTTTCTCAGATGGATTGGCCAGTTTCTTTACCTGAAACAGAACCTACAAACCTTTGTATTTCTTGGTAGTTGTTCTGGGTTTGGGGAAGGGTCTTCTTTTGGGGCTGTCATGCCCAGAATGCTGAGATTGACAGCTCAAGTGGACACCTTTCTCTGCGGTCTGCAACTTAAGGTCAGATTGTGTTTCCATGCCTTCAAGTTGGCTGTGGACATATGGTGACCACATAGTTTTCATAGAGTTTTTTAAGACAAGGGATATTACTAGGCCTGAGCAATCATGGTTCTAAATGGTTCTAAAGTACTTACAAAACTAAAGTTCTGTTGGTGAACACTAGGTGGCGCTGGTGCTTTGCTTCTACGGTTTTGCTAAAGTTCTGGTGGTGAACACTAGGTGGCGCTGGTGCTTTGCTTCGACAGTGCTGCTAAAGTTCTGGTGGTGAACACTAGGTGGCGCTTCGATAGTGGTAGTTCTTTGCTACTTTTCGACAGTGCTGCTAAAGTTCTGGTGGTGAACATTTCAGAACTCTAACAAAACTTTCAAAACTTCGTTATAAATGGCAGTTCCTAATTGGTTGTCTTAAAAATCGCCAATAATGAAATAATAACAAAGTTTTGAAAGTTCACCACCAGAACTTTAGCAACACTGTAGAAGCAAAGCACCAGCGCCACCTAGTGTTCCCCACCAGAACTTTAGCAACACTGTAGAAGCAAAGCACCAGCGCCACCCATTGTTCCCCACCAGAACTTTAGCAACACTGTAGAAGCAAAGCACCAGCGCCACCCATTGTTCCCCACCAGAACTTTAGTTTTGTAAGTACTTTAGAACCATTTAGAACCATGATTGCCCAGGCCTAGATATTACAGAGGTGCTTTTGCCAGTTCCTTCCCCTGAAATATCACTCACGTGGCAGGCTCCCATCCAAGTACCAACCAAGGCCGGCCCTGCTTAGCTTCCAAGATAAAAATTGATCAGGTGCCTTTAGTGCATTCAGGCTCTGTGCTATATTGTGTGTATACAGTATGTTTCTTAAAGTTACCTATTGATTTGGAGCCTCCAGTAGTGCAATGGGTTAAACCTTTGTGTCGGCAGGACTGAAGACCAATAGGTTGGAGGTTCGAATCCCGGGACAGCGAGGATGAGCTCCCTCTGTCAGCTCCAGCTCCCCATGCAAAGGGGACATAAGGGAAGCCTCTCTCAAGGATGGCAAAACATCAAAACATCCGGGCAAGGTCCCCTGGGCAATGTCCTTGCAGGCAGCCAATTCTCTCACGCCAGAACCGACTTGCAGTTTCTCAAGCCGCTCCTGACATGAAAACAAAACCTATTGATTTAGGCAGTCCTATAATTCCAAGGACACTTCCTTCAGTTTTCTGAATTATTCCTTTTTATATACAGTGCAAAAGTTGCCCTGATGAACCGTGGCTCCAAAAACACCTTTTCAATGAGAAAAGAAAGGAAGAGAAGGAAACATAATAGTTTTGATACGTCACTGTGTGTAATAGAAACACACCGAAGACTGGGACTGAAACGTTGCAGCTGGAACCGGGAATTGCCAGAAAAAAGTCAACAGAAACGTCAACTTGGATATCAATTTTTTAAAGCCTGAGAATTACAGCAGCAAATAATGCAATCTCTCGATACATTTTCTCGTCCAAAGGAGCTTAAAAAGAGAAGGGGAGATATAGGTTTCCAAGGGTTCTGGAAGAGCAAACCTTCTTTCCGGATCAGGATGGCCTGGAGTTGAGGATCTCCCACTGGTTGCATAGATGCCACGGCTTTCCAAAACAAACAGGACAGCCTAAGCAAGTTTGGAAGCTTTTGTTTAAATCCAGGGTGGAAGGGGGGGGGGGCTGCAAATGGCTACATATACGGCTGGCTGGCTCTTCAAAGCTGTTTGCATTTTCCTTGGTGACCCTATACTTCTGTTAATAGGTGAATTAATCTCTCCCGAAAGCCTACGGGAGCAGCCATTAACTTTTGCATGGGAAAATGCCAAAAACACATCAAATACATAGGGAATTTTGTCCTATTTCTCCTTTTCTTTACCCCGGTTTTGAAGGGGACCAGGGCAGAATAGGAACCAATGGGTGCATCTATGCCAGGCATGGGAAACTTCGGTCCTCCAGGTATTTTGGACTCCAACTCCCAGAATTCCTAACAGCCTCAGGCCCCTTCTCGCCTGAACTTGTAAATTATTGCAATGCTAGAGGTTTGGGGAGTGAAAGAAACATATTATTTGGGTGTCAGACTTTAAATGGGGGGCTTCAAATGGACACATCTTGCCCCTCATAGTCATACCTCTGCCCTGGCTTCGCCTTTCCAAACCTGCCACCCCTAGGCCTGCATCTACGCTGCAGAATTGTTGCAGTTTGGCACCACTTTAACTTCCATAACTCAGTGCTGTGCATGAAGGTTATGGTTTTGCAAGGTCCCGAGCCTTCTCTGCCAAAGAACTCTGGCTCCACACTGAACTACAACTCCCAGTATGCCATATCCTTGAGCCACGGCAGTGAATGTGGTGCCAAACTGCCTTCGTACGACAGTGTAGATCAGGCCTGGGCAAACTTAGATCTTGCAGGTGTTTTGGACTTCAACTCCCACAATTAAGGTTGCCACCTGTCCCATATTATATGGGACATCCCATATTTTTGCTCTGAATTTCATGTCCCGTATTTTCAGCTCCTGTCCCGTATTGACAGGACAGGACAGATGGAAGCAGGAGGGGGGATTGCCATTCATTTTGGGAGTTGCAGTTCACCTGTACCCAGAGAAACTGTGAGTGCCCCCCCCGTGACAACGGACTGGGCTTAGACTTGGCACAGAGAACCCTGATGACCAGCTGAGCATACTGGAAGAGTTTGGGAGGGAACTTATTTTGATTTTTTGGGAGTTGTAGTTCCCCCGCATCCAGAGAAACTGTGGTGGAAGAGGGAGAGAGAGAGAAGGGCCTGGCTTGGTTGTCCTGCCACTCCCAGAATGCAAGGCCAGGCCTGCCATCTCTCCCTCCCCCCCGCCATTATGGTGCATAACATGGCTTCTCCTTCCCCAGCGCCCCCCGGCACTCACACCACCAAGCCATGCTCCTGGCCCTCCCCATCCCCTCCAGCAGCCCCCGGTCAGACCATCTCCACACGAAGCCACGGAGTTCGTTCTCCATGGCAGCCCCCCCCAAGAGAGACATAAAGACACATGCACACACATTCCCTTCCAGAATGTGTGTGCACCTGCTCGGCTTTGAAGTAGGCGACCAAGGCCTTAGGTAAGGCTGGGTGGGCTTCCATCGTCCGCTCACAAGCCGCCCCCTCCACCCTCGCCCCCTTCTTCCTTCCGGCCTTTGCTTTTCTCACCCAAGCAGCCACGCAGAAGGAAGTGTCCCTAATTTTTGTGAAAAATCCCGTATTTTTAGGTTAATGTCCCTTATTTCTTATATCAAAAAATGGTAACCCTACCCACAATTCCTAATGGCCTCTGGGGAAAGGGAAGGGTTCTGATGTTGCTAGGAATGGTGGGAGTTGAAGTCCAAAAACACCTGGAGGACCAGAGTTTGCCCAGGCCTAGTGTAGATGCACCTTAAGAGAATGAGATACAAACCCCTGAAGATGCTATGCCCGCACATCATCCCAGGTCGCCCTCGGCAGGACAATGTTAGCCAGATACCTTTGGAACATTCTGGAAGGAAATCCACTTTTTAGCACCCGCAACTCTGTTGGGAAGAAGCAGAATGGAAAAGGAAGACCCAATAGAAGAGCAGGAGAGGGTCGGCCATAGACTTTGGGATCCATACAATGGGGTTTGTGGGTGTTTCCGAAGTGCAGGCATACCCCTGTGCAACTATTTCGGTGGTGGCGCGGGACCAAGTGCCCCTCGGTTGCATATATACACATTCACACAAACATAGGTAATCGGACAGGGACCCTTGTAGCGAGTGTCACTTATGAATAGCAGACCACGATGCATAGAAGGCAGCATTTTCGCTGAGTGACCGTCCATTCGCCGAAGGCAGTCTTTTCTATAGCCAGACCCTGTGTGCGGAGACAAGTTCCCTGCCCTCAGGCCAATGTGCAACCATTTCCCCTCCGTCCAGCAACAGAAAAGGGAAGAGAAGCACTGCCATTGAAACGGTCAGGATTTGAGGAACTGGAAGAATAGCCCACCTTCTGTCGGTCCACCGAGGTTTGAATCGAGGTGTTGAAATAGCCACCCCAAACCTGCCACCGACACCCCCAACAACGCCCCTGTGTGGGTGCAAAAATGGATTGTTTTCAAGTTTCATTGATAGTGAAGTTGCTGTAAAAACAAAAAAGGGGGTCCACTGCCCCAAATGGGCATCTCCCGTCCCAAAGCTGACCATCTGGAGGACCTAACTCCCATTTCTCCCTCCTCTTCCTCACCAAACTGTAAGGAAACAATGCTGAAACCACTCCTAGCTATGTGTCCCTTGTTTCCCCCTTTGTATGGACACCACCAACCCATGCCTCAACCACCTCCCTTCTTCCTCTGTATTGATATCTTATCCATGCGAATGCTGAGTCTGGTTGCGGCCCTCTTCTTCTCACCATCTCCTGCGGCCTCCACCCCTTCCTTCCTTCCTTCCCCTTGCCATAAAAGGAATGGGGCTCTTTCCCCTCCCGCCGATCAGGGCTGCTAGAGGTGGGTCGCCTCTTCCGTTACACGGAGCTCCTTCGCTTCATGAGTCCCTGGAAGGCGGAAAGGCTGTGGAGTCCCGTGGAGACGGAGCTGATGGCCGAGCGCCGGGCATTGCAGAAGCATCGGTTGGAGGGCGTCTCGGGGTAATGCCCCGGGGACGAATGGCTCTGCTCCATGCAGGTGTCCGAGGTGGAGAGGTCTCTGGGGATAATCATGGGGATGGAGTACTGCAGCTTCTCCCGGCTCTTGTACCAAAGGCAGGAGCACATGGATTGGAAGTGGAGGACCTCGGCATAGACGTTGCGTAGGCCTCCTCGGCCCCCGCCGCCCCCGCAGCCCACGCTGGAGCTCCCGATGCCTCCCAGCGCGGCGGCGGTCGAGGAAGCGGTGGTGTCCGTGGTGTGGATGCTGCTGGCCTGGCCATTGTGGGTGAGCAGGGCCCGGTGCTCGGCGTCCCGCTTCTCATCCTCAGCGTTCATGGTCATGAAGCGCAACACCACCAGGTTGAGGAAGGCCCCGATGACAGTCAGCCCGGTCAGGATATAGATGAAGCTGAAGGCCACGTACTGGGGCTTGGTCTGCAGGGCCTGCTCCTTCTGGAGGGCCACGTAGTCCCCGAAGCCAATGGTGGTGAGGGTGATGAAGCAGTAGTAGTAGGCCTGGAAGAAGGTCCAGTTCTCATAGTAGGAGAATGCCGCGGCCCCGATGCAGAGGGTGCTGAGGCAGGAGAAGAAGCCGATGGTCACCATGTTGGCCATGGAGACCTCCGGCCGCCGCATGCCAAGGCACTTCTTGATCCGGTGGAGGAGGTACCTCACGAAGGTGTTAATCCGCTCGCCCAGGCTCTGGAACATGACCAGGGTGAGAGGGATACCCAGGAGGGCGTAGAACATGCAGAAGACCTTGCCGCCATCGGTGCTGGGGGCCGCGTGGCCGTACCCTGCAGGAGAGAGACAGAAAGCATAGAGGCAAGACCTGTGCAACTGGGTTTCCAAGGCAGCAGAGAGGAAGGAGGAGCCTCCCCTCCTCACCCCAGCTTGACAGGTGGTGTGGTGGCCCACCTCCTCCTTGTTCAACATGGTGGCCAGGAAGAAGGAAGGAAGGAGGAAGAGAGAGTCGTAGCTCCGTGGTGGGCACTCTGTGCCAAGGTCCTCCTCTTCCGGTGCATGTGCTCCTGCTTCTAGTACCAGAGCCGGGAGAAGCGGCAACACTCTGCCCCCACAATGCAACCCACAACCCTCCCACACACCAAACACTGGTCTGCACAGCCTTGTCATCTGCTTTTCTGGCAGGAGCTCCTGTCCTGTCAAGGAGAATGTGGAGACCCATATACATGAAAGAAGGGGGAAAGGTTAACTTTTGGGGTCAATGACAGGGAGGCCAACCAGTTGGAAAGGTACTGTTAAAGGAGGACACTTTATGATGAAGGTATGAAAGGAAGGAAATTAGGTAAAGGGGAGGAGAATATTTGGGAAGAACGAATGGGCCCAATGGGGTCCATCACAGGACGACCAACCACATGAACCAGTTTGAGAGTATTGAATGTGGTCTGGAAGAAAAAAGGAAGGAAGGAAGGAAGGAAGGAAGGAAGGAAGGAAGGAAGGAAGGAAGGAAGGAAGGAAGGAGGGGAATTCAGATCAAGGAGAGGGGAACATTTGGGGAGATGGACTAACTAAGGGAGAAACCTTGGAAGGATTATTGGGATTAATCACAGGATGACCAACCACAAGGTCCAGTGGGTCTGGAAGAAGGTGAAACTGGGTTCAGATGAAGAGAACATTTATGGATATGGGTTAACCAAGAGGAAACATCTGGAGACCTTTAAAAGTTCAACACATTAAGATTGGTGAGTAGGATCCATGAAGGACACTGCGAGATGCGGGTCTGGAAGGAAGAAGATGAAATGGTCAAGGAAAGGGCAACTTCTGGGGAGATGCATTAACTTTGCTGGGCCTAAAAGGGTTCATCGCAGGAAGACCAAGCGTCTGGGTCAGTACACTGTGGGGTGTAGGTCTGGAAAGGAGGAGGTGAAACTGTTAGATAGAAATAGCAAAGCATTTGTAGTCAAAGAAAAATACTGTTTGATGAACATGTGGTACATTGATAGCACCTAGGTAGTAACTGTGAATGTCATGGTGCAATATCTAAGGGGGTGTGAGCCATAACCATGGGAGGGTTATTGCAAATGGGCTTGCATCAACCATTGCCCCTTACCTATCAGCAGGTGGCTACACTGTGTGACTCAGTGTGAGTATCTACCTATGTTGTATGTGACTAAATGATGACTCTGATTGTTTGCAAGTACAAGACAGAAAGTGGATCTGTGTATCGTGTTTGTATATTTGTATATACTGCAACTGTGAAGATTAAAGACTCCAGATATTTTGGGTGAAACCTACATCTGTAAGTTTACTAAAACAGTGGGTAGATAAGGTCAGGTGCTGGCGGTTGTACTCTGCTGAAGAGTGTTTTTGCTGTGAAAGGACTCTGCTGTATTTTGCTTGTTTCTGGGATAATTGCTATACAGCTTGTAGTAATTCAGGGAGGTCCTGACTTGGATCTATAAATCATTTCACATACCCATCCCGTGACGGGAATATGGTCAAAGAGAGAACATTTTGAGGAGATGGAAAGGCAAAGTATGGTTTGACGCAACTGCAAACCACCAATACCGTCTCCCCTGCCTTGTGTCTACCCGCAACTGCGTCTCCTTCCCATACAACTTTTGCTCATGCACAACATTGGAAGGGTTCGCAATAGGCCTGGTTGATAAAAAAAAAGTTCAAAACTAATTCCGGATGTAGGGGGCGCTGGTGCTTGAAATCTGATTGACTTCCGAAATTTTCCAGAAAATTTTCGGAATTCTTCGAATTAATTCCGAAATTTCGGAATGGCTTCGTTAATGGCGGACATGCATGTTTAACCCAGTTTGGACGCAGATGCCTTCCCTCCGCATAAGAACTGGGGCGACAGCCGTGGACACAGAGGCCTTCCCTCCATGACAGAACTGGGGCGACAGCCGTGGACACAGATGCCTTCCCTCCACATCAGAACTGGGGCGATAGCCTTGGACATGGAGGCCTTCCCTCCGCGTCAGAACTGAACATGGAAGGGAAGGCCAGGGAAGGAAAACCCGCTGATTCCTTTCCGAAAATGGTGGCGATGGCTTCGAAATGGCAAATTCACTTCCAGGTTGCTTACATTGCTTCAAAACCGCTTCAAATTTAATCCGAATTCGTTCTGATTTTATGAGCATTCCGCCGAACCTACCCAGGCCTAGTTCGCAACAATCCTCTAGAGAAGGACCTCTTCTCAAAGCACACATTAGATTCAAGGGTTAGGATGTCCATGGAACTGTAGGAAGCTGAGAGCCTTTCACCAATGGATGCAAGGACCATAATTTTCCACACCAGACCTTCCCTCCTGGGGCCACAGCATCCCAAACAGCATGGACACAGGCATGAAGCTTCTGGCCTAAATGGTACTTGGCTAGAACAAGAGGAACCTGCAATTTTAAGATGACCAGAGAAAAGGAAAGGCCTGAATCCCATCTCTGAAGAGACAGGGGTCCTGAATCCAACCATCCCCACAATCACAGTGAATCTGTTGACGCACTTAAGGCAGACAGTTCTGTATCATCGGCAACCGCATGCGCAACAAGTTATGATAGATTGGAGGCCAAGAGATCTTTCGGTACAAGGCAGAGCATGAATATGTTTATAAATAAACACAAGAGTGATAAGTTACATGTGTGGGGTCAGCAAGCACCATTAGGCAGCACTCATCAAAGGGGAAAGCAGCGATAAGCCAAAGCCTTTAGTTTACAACGACCTCCGTCTGGGCAAAAACGAGCCCTTCGTTTCAAGAAAGAAAAATTACAAAAGCCAAGGACATGCAGAGAAAGGCATGCAGCTATCCACACACATATCGGATACTAGTCGTTCCCTGCCATGTGTTGCTGTGGCCCAGCCTGGTGATCTGGAAAATAAAATAACTACAACTCCAAATTGCAAGGTCTATTTCCCCTAAACTCCATCTGTGTTCATATTTGGGCATATGGAGTATTCATGCCAAGTGTGGTCTAGATCAGGGCTGTCCAACTTCTACCGGCCCAGGGGCTTGAATTCCGGTCACTGATGATCTGGGGGGCCGTAGGGTCTGCCCCGGCTCTGCCCCCACCCCGGCTCCACCCCCTCCCCTCCCCCGGCTCCGCCCTCTCCCCTCTCCCCTTATTTTTATTTAATATTAAATATATTTAGCTCCATCCTCCCCTCCCCCCTTATTTTAATGTATCCCATCTCCCCTTATTTCATCTCTAAATAGATTTAATTTTATATTTGATACATGAGGGGAGATGGGGGGAGGGAATGAGGAGCCCCCTGAGGAGCCCCCTGCTTCGGCCTACCTTTTCCAAATGCGCAGGATCCAGGAGTACCCGGACGACGAGAGAGGCGACGACTGACTGAGTCAAAGAAGGTCCCAATCGCGTCTGTGGGCCTCAGCGAACCAGTAGTAGAGTAGCCGAAGAGTATCGCGAGAATACGCAATCCACACGGGATTTCGCTGTCAACGCCGGCGTGATCTCGCGTTGACAGCGAAATACCGTGTGGATTGCGTATTCTCGCGATACTTGCTCCAAACCCGGAAGTAGGTATTTTTTAAAAACAATTATTATTTATTTTATTTTTCAATTTTTATTTTTTATTAAAACGCTTAGGGGGCCGTAGGGAAGGGGCTGGGGGCCGTATACAGCCCTGGTCTAGATCAGTGGTTCCCAAACATTTCTGGCCTACCGCCCCCTTTCCAGAAAATGTTTTACTCACTGCCCCCCTAGAAATTTTTTTTAATCTAATAGCAATCAAAGAGAAAGATATATGTATTAATGCAGTGGTTCTCAGCCTTTCTAATGCCATGACCGCTAAATAAGGTTCCTCATGTTGTGGTGAGTGACCCCCAACCATATTTTCATTGCTACTTTATAAATAAATTTGCTACTCTTACGAATTCTAATGCAAATATCCAATATGCAGGTCAACGCAAAGGGGGCGGGGCCAAAGAAGAGGGCCACACGACCCTTCCTAAATGGCCAATCATTCATCGCCCCCTTAAAAGGGTTCACCGCCCCCCAAATTCCCCTGAGCCTCCCACTGCCCCCTTGGGTCGCTTCACCGCCCACCAGGGGGTGGTACCGCCAACTTTGAGAATCAGTGGTGTAGATCAGTGATTTTCAACCTTTTTGGAGCCGCGGCACATTTTTTACATTTACAAAATCTTGGGGCATACCACCAACCAGAATGACACAAATGACACTCTGTCATTTTACTGTCACCCTCCCACCTCGTGACGCTGCTGCTTCCGCCAACCCCCCCCGCCCCTCCCCGGGAGGCCCACGCGCAGGTCCGTCACCGTCTTGTGGGGGGAGGGCTGTGCTGAGTGGCCGAAGCGCACGCGGGCTCGGCTGAGCAGAATGAATAGGAATTGAGCACACGGGGTGGCTCCGGGCCTCAGAACAAACTGCGGTGGAGGCTTGCAGCCGTCGCCACCCCTAACTCTCCTTCCCGAAGGGGTTCAGCCCCCATGAGTGCCTCTCCCCCCCCCCCCGGCGTCCCTTAGACTTCCCTGCTGTCGCCTTGCTGCCAGATTGGTAAGGAACCAAGCTGGGCTGTGGAGCTGTGCATACCGGCCTCTGCTCTGCAGCAAACCCAGAGCCCATCCAGGAGAGGCCAGGAGATGAGGGGTTGCTCCCCTTCCCCGGTGTGGAGGGGCTAGAGGGCAGAAAGCCTTGCCTTGAACCTCCAGGAGCGGGGTCAGATGGGGGCAGTTCCCGCGGACTCCTCCTCCCTCTCCTCCTCCTTGCTGCCGGAGGGGAGGAGGGCAGAAGAGTGCCCAAGAGCCAGGAAGCAGGAGGAGATGCAGCCCGGCCAGGTAGCCCTTGGCATGCAGAGGGAAGAAAGGAAGGAAGGGAAGGAGAGAGAGAGAGGAGGGAGGGAGGAAAGTTCTGGACGCTGAGGGCTCTCCCTGACTGCAGCCAGCCTGGCTGGCATTGCTGCTTTGGCCAGAAAATCCTCATTTCTGCTGCCTGAAGTTTCCTGCTAGGCTCTCTCTCTACACTGTAATTTCCCACGGCACACCTGATGATCGCTCACGGCACACTAGTGTGCCATAGCACACTGGTTGGGAAACACTGGTCTCTAGATCATTCAGTGTTTGAGTCCACAGTGCTCTCTGGATGAACTACAACTCCAGAACTCAAGGTCAATGCCCACCAAACTCTTCTGTGTGCCAAGTTTGGTTCAATTCTATCATCGGTGGAGTTCAGATTGTAGGTTAACTATAAATCCCAGCAACTACAACTCCCAAATGACAGAATCGTTTGGGTCTTCTTCTTTTTTTTGAGTGATGGTCACTCCTTGGGTTAGTAGGTGTCTTGTGGCCAAATGTGATGGCAAGTAATTCAGCAGTTTTAGAGTTATGTCACTCAAAACGAACAGAGCATTTTAATATATACCTACTAGCCGTCCCCTGCCATGCGTTGCTGTGGCCCATTCTGTGTATATGTGTTTTGTGTGTGTATATATATTTGTGTATATGTGTATATATGTGTATTTGTGTGTATATATGTATATGTGTGTAGGTGTATATGTATGTGTGTATATATGTGTATATTTGTGTGTTTGCATATATATGTGTATACATGTGTATATATTTGTGTATTTCTGTGTTTATATGTGTATATGTATATTGTGTATATCTGTGTGCTTGCATATATACATATATGTGTATGTATGTGCATATGTATATGTGTGTAGGTGTATATGTATGTGTGTATATATGTGTATATTTGTGTGTTTGGATATATGTGTATACATGTGTATATATTTGTGTATTTCTACATTTATATATGTATATGTATATTGTGTATATGTGTGTGCTTGTGTATATACATATATGTGTATGTATGTGCATATGTATATGTGTGTAGGTGTATATGTATGTGTATATATATGTATATATTTGTGTGTTTGCATATATATGTGTATACATGTGTATATATTTGTGTATTTCTTTGTTTATACAGTATGTGTATATATATATTGTGTATATGTGTGTGTTTGTGTGTATATAACATGTACGCTATTGTATAGTTTAAATTATGGATGTCAGTTCCTGTATTTTATCGTGTTTTTATGATGTTTTTAACGTGTTGTAAGTCACCCCGAGTCTGACGGGAGTGGCGACTAAGAAGCCGAAATAATAAATAAATAAATATGTATATGTGTGTAGGTGTATATGTATGTGTATATTTGTGTGTGCTTGTATATATGTGTGTGTGTGTGTCTGTATGTATGTGTGCATGTGTTTTTGTATATGAATGTATGTGTATATGTATATATGGTTTATTTGGGGGGGTTTAAGTCCATTCTGCTGGTTTTTTTGTGTGTTTTAGGGTGATGGACACTCGTTGGACTATTAGGTGTATTGTGTCAAAATTTCATGTCAATCCATCCAGTGGTTTCTGACTTATGCTTCTCTACAAAAGAACATTACATTTAGATAGATGATGGATGGATGGGTAGGTAGGTGGGTGGGTAGGTAGGTAGGTGGGTGGGTGGGTATATGGATGGATGGATGGATGGATGGATGGATGGATAGATAGATAGATAGATAGATAGATAGATAGGTTGCCATTAGAAGCATGTAAGACATGGAACAATAGCCAAGTGCTTAAGTAATGGTTCTGCAGGAATTCACGGCATTAATTCGACTGTGTAGATGCCCTCTCTGTGTTTCCTTCATATTTAAATTTTGCAAACTGATTTTATGATAAGCTTCCCAGAGATAATCATGGGATGGGATGAGAGTATAGAAGCTTCAACTGAATGCATAACTGGAAAATTAGAAGAAGAATAAACAGCGGAAGCTCCTTTTTGCAAAAAGGCAAGGCTCCAAATCTTTTTCCAGGGCCCTGAGACCTACAGAAAGCAACAAGCCATCACATTCAGAGCATGACATTTCCACAAATGAACAAAACCATCTTCCTGTTGATGTAGTAACAAAAGGGTGAAAAAGCAGAGCGTTGGTGCAAATTAAATCAGGACATGGCTTGCAGCCAGTCCTCGGCCTTCGTAATGAGCCCGAATTAGAGTCACTTAAGGCAGCTTTGTCAGATGTCAAAATTACATTTAAATCCAATTTCCCCAATTTTTTAAAATACATTTTAACAGAATGGAACCCATGGGCCGTAGAGGGTGAGGGTTGGTTTTTTTTGGTATATTACGTTTAGAGCTCCGACCGAGCTCGCTTGACCATGCAAATGCAACCTGTCAGAGCTATAGAAGCCAGCTTGAAGGTTCGGAGTTAGATCCCCAACTTCGGGAACTGGTTGGTGGTGATCCCCAACCTCCCAAAAGGCTAGAAATTGACTTAACCCTGCACCCAGAGTTGCGGCCCAAGGGGGTGCCATCCTGGGAGCCGAGGTCGGAACCGGAGAGGGGTAGTCCAGAACGACCGGAGAGGCGCTGGGTTCTCCGTCCGGTGACGGCAGCAACTGCAAAATATTTGAGATCTCTTAAAAAGAGAGAGTCGCTGGAGCAAACCCCCCTGAGGTGGGGGATATCGACTAGACCAGCCACACGTGGGACCCCTGAGCAGCCTTCCTTTGTTATGTCAGGCGCCGGGAAGTTCGACCCACACGCTGCAGAACATCTACGAGCTGAATTTGATCAGCTGCTTCTGTGTGTCAAGATGTTTGAGGACCTGTTGACAGAGCTAGATATCCTACATCCCCACTACCCTTGTACGGAGTGCAAAACCCCCAGGGAACCTCTGACCAGCCGGCGAAAGCTCCCGGAGATGCTCTGGGATCACTCCTGGGACCTCTCGGCGGAGGGGCCTGTGGATGGGTGCTTGGCGGAGGAGGAGAGACTGACGATGGATGATTTGGGGGCGACGGGGAGACCATGTGCCGTGCCAGAGCCTCTGGAGGCTGAGGGAAGGCCCGGCAGCCTGGAGCCAGAGAGGCCGGATTCCCCCAAAGCCTGGGAGAGGGATCCTGGCCCTCCAGCAGTGCCCCAAGCGCCAGGAGATCGACGAGGATGCTGCTGTCTCTCCCTTTCGGAGAGACAAGCTTTGAGCAAAATGGCGGTCGACCTTTAAGTCGCCAACGCGGAGACCACCGGCTCGAAGGCGCATGTTGCCGGGAAAGCTTCCTTCCAGCAACCCATCGGTCACCCTCGACGTAGACGTGGTTGCAGAGCTGGGAGGAAGCGGAGGGGGTGCCAGTCACAGAGCGCCACATCTGGCAACGACCAGAGAGTTCTACAGCGGAAGGAGTGCAGAGCGGCAATTCCGGCTGCCCAGAAGAGCAAGTGGACTGAAACACGGGCGCCGGAAGCTGAACCAGAGAAGCATTTGAAACACAGAGTCAACCGACACGAACTTCAGCACCGGCGGTTTGGCCTCAGAGTTTTCTAGGGTGTGATGGCCAGGAGCTTGAGTCGGACTGGAACTTTAAACTCTCCTAAAGGAGCCCAGTACGGAGCGGCGAGGGCCTCCCAAATCGCCATGCTTGAGAACCCTCCTTGCCATCTGACTTGAGCCCCCCCCCCCCCATCACTTGGAGGCAGGGCCGTAGCCAGGATTTCAGTTCGGGGGGGGGGGCTGAGTTTGGTTCGGGGGGGCTGAGACTGGGTGGAAGAGGGGTTACCCTAGCAAATCTTTTGTATTGTTATCCCAATAACCCCATGAAGGTGGGATATAATGAGCATGGTGATCAGATCATGATATGAATAAACATAACAGTTTAAATAATGTACCAGTAAGGCCTTCTCGCGGACCACCCTGAGAATTTGGGGGGGCTGAAGCCCCTTAGCCCCCCGGCTACATGCCTGCTTGGAGGTATGGCTGCATTGAGGTTCCGGAATGGGCCCTTAAAACCAGACTATAGGGCTGCTCAGTCCCTAACTTTACCTATGGCCCCTAAACTGACTATCGATCCCACCTGATGTGCAACCCTTAGTTCACCTCCACTTTTTTTGTATTTATTATAATCTAATGTTAGATAATAGATATTTATTTACGGTGACCAACGTCACATTTATTATATGTGTATTCTAGTTTAACACACACACATTGTGTTTCCGCGTTCATATATACTAGAACATGAGATATGTGGCCACCTGGTTGGTTGTCTCCTTGTGTTGGCCACCTGGTTGGCCAACATATATATACACTCAGACACACATATACACAAATCAGGGGCAGATCTTAATGGAGGCAAATTAAGTGGCCGCCCCAAGGCTCCACGTGGGCTAGGGGCGCATCTGGCCGCAGCCGCCATTACTGCGGGCCAGCGTGCGGATGCAACTCCAGGTGGATGGTGACATAAAACGCACTCCACGAGGCCGAAAATGAGGACGTTTTGCAGCCGGGGCGGAGCCTCCCACCTCCGGCTGCAAAACGCCCTCCTTTTCACCCTCCTGGAGGGCGTTTTGCGTCACCATCCACTTGGTGTCGCGCCCGCGCGAATGGCGCATGCACCAAATTAGCTGGCCCTACGCATGCACACACCGGTGAGCATGCGCAAAGCTGGCCCTGCGCAGAACTAGCTGGCCTGCGCATGCACACACCAGTGCACCACGGGCACATGCGCGCACGGAGAGTGAGGGGACTCCAAAAGGTTTGCATACCATTTGAAATTACGTTCGTCTGGTCCTGACACAAATACACACACATATACATATATATACACACACAAAACACATATACACAGACTGGGCCGCAGCAACGCATGGCAGGGGATGGCTTGTGTGTGTGTGTGCGTGCGCTCTCAGATATGCCTCTGTCTTGAGCCTGGAAAATGGAGCCCCAAGTGTAATAGCACCACTTCCCACAAGGGGGCACCACTAGGCCCTTATGAGTCTTTAGTCTCTTCTGGGCAGATGATGAGAAAGAAATGCACCTGTTGCAGGCTCTTTTTCAGCAGCCAGGAAAATGAAAAACTGGGCAATAAAACCAGCTTTCGGCCATCTCTGCAGATACAAGGCATAATTACAGATGGTTTTAAAGCCTAAGAGGATAATATGACCTCAGAGAGAAAGAGATGGATGGGGGCGGGTGGAGCAGAAAGCCAAGGGGACGAGTGTTGGAGATAATGCATGCATCTGCAAAAAGAGAGAGAGAGAGAGAGAGAGAGAGAGAGAGAGAGAGAGAGAGAAGAAGAAGAAGAAGAAGAAGAAGAAGAAGAAGAAGAAGAAGGGCGACACAAGAATGGCCTGGGAGATCCATCGGTATTTGCAGGTTGCAAAAGAATGCAACATCTACAATACTGCAGAATGAATGTGGTTTGGGGACACTTTAATTATGGGATCCTGGGATTTGCAGTTTAGCCTCCTCTGCCAAAGAAAGATGGTGGTTTTGCCAAACTACAGATCCCCACTGCATTAATTCTGCAGCGTAGATGGTGCATCCTAAACCAGGCTGCAGCAGGATCCATTCAGTGCAATATTGCCGACGCAGATCAGCTCCCTTTGCCCATGGATGCAGAATAACACAGCTATAGCTTTGAATCCTACCGCCGCAGGCAATCATACATGCACACAGGTGTGGTAGACAAGCCAATAAATGGGCCCAAGAGCAAAGCAGGCCTTCGCTCTCCCTCGAAGGAAGTCAAAGGGACTGAACACAGACCTTTGTACTTTGGGCATAATCTGGTGCCTTAGAGTGTTGGAGTTCTGAGGCTGGCCAATCAGAGTCCTTTATGCATATAATCCTACAGTGGCAGCCAATCGAAAAGCTGGCACATATTCCTCCGAACATCCCACCCTTCACCCCTCCGCACCTCTCGCCCTCCGCACCTCCGCAAACACTGACTTTTATTATATACATAGAATAGATAGATAGCTAGATTTACAGTATTTATATTCCGCCCTTCTCACCCCGCAGGGGACTCAGGGTGGATTACAATGTACATATACATGGCAAACATTCAATGCCATAGACACACAACATATATAGACAGACACTCAGAGGCTGTCGCTTCCTCATTCTTTGCATACTTCCTGGAGATTTTTATGGCCTCGCAAATCCGTTAAATTAGCCTCCCCACAAAGTGGTACCTAAATTTCCTACTTGCCAGATGCAACTGTCTTTCGGGCTGCAAAGGTCGACAACAAGCTACACAATTTTGTTCGGGAGCTCACTTTGACCCGGGCTGGCTTCGAACTCATGCCTTAATATTTTATTTATTTATTTATTTATTTACAGTATTTTTACCCCGCCCTTCTCAACCCCCGAAGGGGGACTCAGAGCGGCTAACAAAGGCAGCGATTCGATGCCACAATCAATATACAATATAAAACCATAAATACAGAATTAAAAACAGTAACAGTTAAAATTAAAACAAATAATCAAGCAGTCAAATTAATTAAAACAATACTCCGTCCACAGACCCAATTGATAAAAACAATGAAGCCGTATCCACATATCTATCGTCTAGCCAATCCATTCTAGTCCAAATGCTTCTTTATGTTATTGTGCAAAGGCCTGGTCCCAAAACCAAGATTTTAATTTCTTCCTAAATGCCAGGAGGGATGGGGTAGATCACATTTTGCTTGGCAGCGCATTCCACAGGTGGGGGGCCACAGCCGAGAAAGCCCTGTCTCTTGTCCCCACCAGCCGCATCTGAGATACTGGTGGGAGCAAGAGCAGGGCCTCCCCAGATGACCTTAAATTGCGATGAAGGACATAGAGGCAGATGCATTTGGACAAGTAAGCTGGGCCAGAACCATATAGAGCTTTAAAGGTCAAAACACTTTGAATTGGGCTTGGAAGTGGACAGGCAGCCAGTGGAGCTGACACAACAGGGGGGGGGGTGCTTCCTGTAAGTAGCTCCTGTTAGTAATCTGGCTGCTGCCCGTTGGACTAATTGCAGTTTCTGAACTGTCTTCAGAGGCAGCCCCATGTAGAGTGCATGGCAGTAATCTATTCGGGATGTAACCAGAGCGTGGACAACCGTAGCCAGATCAGACTTCCCAAGGTACGGGAGCAGCTGGCGCACGAGTCTTTTTAATTTTATTTTTATTTTATTTTTAGCATTTTTACATCGATAAGTAAAACAAGGGTCAGAAGGGTAGGTTAGAAGGGGAAGGGGTATGTGAGGGAATTTACACTGGGGAAGAGAGGGATAACATGAACTCTATTACTCCCGTCCAGTCTGCCGGGACCAAAAACAGTTCTTGCTGAATTGGAGCCTTAACAACGGCTTCCTGTCTAAATCCCATGGTGCACGAGTCTTAACTGTGCAAAAGCTCCCCTGGCCACCGCCGAAACCTGGGGTCCCAGGCTCATGATCACTCCCAAGCTGCGAACCTGTGTCTTCAGGGGGAGTGTGACCCCATCCAACACAGGATGTAACCCTATGCCCTGTTCGGCCTTTCAACTGACCAGGAGGACCTCTTTCTTGTCTGGATTCAATTTCAATTTGCTGCTTCCTGGGAATCCAGAGGAGCCTCCTTTTTGGGAGGTTGTTAAGCAGATGCTGGATGGACTTGGATTGGGCATTCCTGCCTGACAGAAGGGGGTTGGACTGGATGACCTTTGGGGATCCCTTCCAACACTAACTTCCAAGCAGGTCCTGTACCTTGGAGAGCTCCCTTAAAGCTATCCAAAACCTGGAATGGCGAAGCTGCAGGAAGGGAGTCCACCTTCCATGAGTGGAGCCCTTCCACTGCCGTTAGCAATGGGGAAAGGACTGCAATTAAGTTTGGGCCACCTTGCATGGAAAACACAACCCCTCTCTCTCTCTCTCTCTCTCTCTCTCTCCACGAAGGACTCATCCCTGCAGCTGGATTTCGGTTAATCTCCGTCTGGCAGGGCCCAAACCTCGTGCTAAATTACGTTAAAAGGGCTTATTCTTTATATTTGCTTCTGGGATTATCTGTCTAATGGAGTCCTGCAGTTCAGTCACACATTTAGGGGACATTGCTGTTCCCAAGAAGGCTTTCCCAGATCCAGAAATGTAGGCATCGTCAAAGGGAAACTCCCTTGTAGTTTTGGCTACTCGAACCCTGGGATCCTGAGTCATGTTGTTGTTGTCCAGTACTCAAACCACTACATAACACTGCTGTACCTGGCGTGTCCAGCCACTGTGGTGCCATGAAGAGGTGATCTCTACATCAGTGTTTCCCAACCAGTGTGCCGGGGCACACTAGTGTGCCATGAGCGATCATCAGGTGTGCCATGGGAAATTGGAACTTCTGGGGGTGGGTGGGGGGTGAGAGTCTAGTGTGTTGAAGTATAAAAACCCTAAGAAACCTACAGTACCTCGATAAAGGCACAAAATTACAAACACCCCCCTCCCCACCCATTGTCTGCTCCGTCTCCATGCATTGGGAAGGCCCACCTCCCTTTCCCCTTTCCCTCCTCTTGCCTCCTGGGGGTTCTGTGTGGGAAGTTTGGCCCAGTTCTGTCATTGGTGGGGTTCAGAATGCTCTTTGATTGTAGGGGAACTATAAATCCCAGCAACTACAACTCCCAAATGTCAAGGTCTATTTCCCCTGAACTCTATCTGCATGCATATTTGAGCATATTGAGTATTCATGCCAAGTTTGGTCCTGACCCAACATTGTTTGAGTCCACAGTGCTCTCTGGATATAGGGGAACTACAACTCCAAAACTCAAGGCCAATGCCCATCAAACTCTTATAGCATTTTCTCTTGGTTATGGGAGTTCTGTGTGGGAAGTTTGTGTATTTCTGCCATTCCTGCCAGGATATCTATGTTGCGTTCATCGAAACAGGCCCAGGTTTCACACTGAGTGTATAAATACATTTAAAAACATATTAACTCTATGTATTACTGTGTTAGAGTGTCATTTTGTGTCATTTTGGTTGGGTGGTGTGCCCCAGGATTTTGCAAATGTAAAAAGTGTGCCACAGCTCAAAAAAGGTTGGGAAACACTGCTCCACATAACAGGACTCAATGATAAATTACCCTATGGAACATGATTTTTGTTAATGTCGTTTCCTAACTGGTTCTATCAGCAAAACATGAGGAAAGTTTCTTAAACTGCCAAAACTTTGTTTTTGTGGGAGGAACATTGTGCAGCACATTCTGCTCTATGTTTTTCAAGGAGTATCTCATTGAGTCTCAACCAATTCCACATACAAGGGTGGGTCAATAAGTCAGTGACTTTTTGAATTTCCCGCCTCTTAACTGAAAGGGCAACACTGCTCCTGTCAACAGGCACCTGTCAGTTGACTCCTGTCGAAATTTGAACAAGCTGCGTCATTTAGTTTGTGTTTGACAGCCATTGATAGCAGACTACCGTGTGTTTTGAGGAGAAAATGGAAAAAAGTGAATTTCGAGTACTCATTAAGCATTTTTTTTGCGGGAAAAAACCATCACTCAAATCAAGGCTAAGCTTGATAAATACTATGGAGACTCTGCACCATCAATTTCAATGGTAAAAAGTGGTTTACTGAATTTCGTTGTGGCCGTACAAGCACGGAAAGTGCCGAATGTTCTGGACACCCAGTTGAGGTCTCTACACCCGAAACAATTGAAAAAAAATCATGATATGGTGTTGGCCGATCGGAGATTGAAAGTGCGAGAGATTGTGGAAGCCATAGGCATCTCTCATGGCTCAGTGGTTTCAATTTTAAATGATCACTCGGGTATGAGAAAGCTTTACGCAAGATGCATGATGCCTTTGCTCACAATTGACCACAAACGCAATCGTGTGACAATTTCGCAGGAGTGTTTGGCGTTGTTCAACCGCAATATGGATGAGTATATGCACCGTTTTGTAACCATGGACGAAACGTGGATCCACCACAACACACCAGAGACCAAACAACAGTCAAAACAGTGGGTTTCTTGGGGTGAATCGGCGCCAAAGAAGGCCAAGGGGGTTTGTCAGCCAATAAAGTCATGGCGACTGTTTTTTGGGATGCACGCGGTATAATCCACATTGACTACCTTCAAAAGTGTAAAACGATCAACGGCAAATATTATGCAAACTTATTGGGTCAATTTAATGAGGATTTGCAGGAAAAAACGATCGCATTTGGCCAAGGAAAAGTTCTTTTGCTTCAGGACAATGCAAGGGTGAACACATGTTCAGTTGACATGGCAACAATCCATGAATTGGGATACAAATTGCTCCCTCATCCACCCTATTCTCCAGATTTAGCCCCGAGTGACTATTTCTTGTTTCCAACCCTGAAGAAATGGCTCGGCGGAAAGAGATTTGACTCCAACAAAGAAATCATTTCACAAAAAAATACCTATTTTGATGACCTCGACAAATCTTATTTTTTGGAAGGGATAAAAAAATTGGAGAAATGTTGGTCAAAGTGTATAGAGCTCAAAGGAGACGATGTTGAAAAATAAAATGATTTTTTAAATCCAAAAACCTGTGTTTCATTCAAAAAGTCACGGACTTATTGACCCGCCTTCGTAGTTTGTGCCACAAAAACAAAATTTCTGGAGTAGGACAACTACTTCCAAGCTAAGGACCGCACAATTAAACAGGAAATAATACTTTCAAACCAGGAACAGAAAATGTTTCAAATTTAGTTGCATAGTATCATAATCACTATCATTTCTTCATAACCATAGAGTCCAATGTGCATTGGGACACCCATAGAGATGGCACCCCACTCCAAAACCCTGTATGACCTCTCCCAGTGGTTTCATGTAGATGTTAAAAAGCATGGGGGACAGAATGGAACCTTGCGGGACCCCACAGGTCAAAGGCCAGGGGTCCGAGCTGGTGTCCCCCAGCTTCACCATCTGGGAACAGCCCTCCAGGAAGGACCAGAGCCATGACAAAACCATGCACCAAAGACCCATCCCGGAAAGTCATCCCAGGAGGATACCGTGGTTGATGGTATCAAAAATAATCAGGCCCGGATTAGCGGACTGTGCCGCCCAAGGCTGCCTGTCTAAATGCCGCCCCCCGGGGGGCGGGATCTCTTGAAGGGGGCGGGGCCGGCGAGAAGGAGAAGGCGCCGCCGGAAGTCTTGCCCCTAGGGCGACTCGCGCGGTTTTCGCCACCACGCTAGTGTTTGGGGCACGGGCGAGCTGGGCGGCGGCGGGGGAAGCCGTGTGAGGGGCGGGACTTCCAGCGGCGCCTTCTCCCCTCACGCCGGTTCCGCCTCCTCCCTTCACTGAAGGGAGGAGGGGCGGAGCCGCTGCTGGCGAGAAGAAGGCGCCGTCGGAAGTCCCGCCCCTAGGGCGACTCACGTGGCTTCCCCCGCCACTGCCCAGCTCGCACCGGCGCCCCTCCTCCCTTCACTGAAAGCGGGACTGCGGCGGGGGAAGCCGCGTTAATCGCCCTAGGGGCGGCGGGACTTCCCCTCACCCCTTCCTTCAGGCCTGGAAATGCTGCCCCCCAAAATCCGCCACCCGAGGCCATGGCCTCGGATGGCCTTATGGGTAATCCGGGCCTGAAAATAATGGTATTTCAGTGCAGGAATTGGGGGAGGGGGTGTCTCCATAACACCTGGCTTGCAGAGCCATCTCCTTGCCTCTAGAAAAGCCTCAGGAGCTTTTCCTTCCCAACATCCCTGCAGGCGGCCTTGTCCTCAGGATGCTCCCTGCTGCCCTTTGGGAGCCCCATCCAGCCTGGTTACAGCAGAAGTGGCTGATCTGCTGTGACAGAGAATGTGCCGGAAAGAAGAGAGAGAGAGAAGGGAAGGAAGCTATAAAAAGGAGCCAGAAGAGGATGGGGGGATGGGCCGCCTCCTTCTCTCTCTGTCTCTGACTCAGCAACGCATTGAGCATCATCGCTCCAACATCACCCCAAAAGCCCCCCCAAGGAGGAATTTCAAACTGGCTGCTTCCATCTCAGACATATCTTTCAAAGGATTTTCAGCAAATGGCTTTTGCAGAGGTTCGAAGCGGCCGGTTTCTATCCCCAGAAAAACTGCTCCCTACAAAATAGAAATGAGAGAAGATCTGCGGGGGGAGGCCCTGCCCTCGGTCCTACTACGCCCGTTGCAAGCACGATTAGTGGGAAAGAGAGACAGGGCCTTCCACCAGTGTTCACATTTGGGCATATAGTGCTCTCTGGATGTTGGTGAACTACAACAGTGTTTCCCAACCAGTATGCCATGGCACACTAGTGTGCCGTGAGCGATCATCAGGTGTGCCGTGGGAAATGGGAACCTCCAATCCCCTTTCTTCCCCCTCCTGCCGAACACTTTTTCTTCTCCACTCGGGCTCCCTTCTTCCCAGCCTTGCTCTGCTCGCTTTGCCTCGCTTTGCTCTGGGGTGAGTCTGTGCAGTAGCGCCCGCACGGGTCACTGTGTGTCGCCCCGGTTGGACTAGCTTTCTGAACCATCTTCAAAGGCAGACCTACGTAGAGCGCATTGCAGTAATCTATTTGGGATATAACCAGAGCGTGGACCACCGTGGCCAGATCAGACTTCCCAAGGTACAGGAGCAGCTGGCGCACGAGTCTTAACTGTGCAAAAGCTCCCCCGGCCACCGCCGAAACCTGGGGTTCCAGACTCAGAATCACTCCCAGGCTGCGAACCTGTGTCTTCAGGGGGAGTGTAACCCCATCCAACACAGGCTGTAACCCTATGCCCTGTTCGGCCTTTCGACTGACCAGGAGGACATCTATCTTGTCAGGATTCAGTTTCAATTTGCTAGCCCTCATCCAGTCCGACACAGCGGCCAAGCACCGGTTTAAGGTCTGAACAGCCTCCTTAGTGACAGGTGGGAAGGAGTGACAGATCTGGACGTTATTTGTGTACAGATAACACCGTATTCCGAAACTCCGTATGATCTCCCCCAGTGGCTTCATCTAGATCAGGGCTGTCCAAATTCTATTGGCCCAGGGGCCTGAATTCCAGTCACTGATGACCTGGGGGGCCGTAGGGTCTGACCCTGCCCCCAGCTCCGCCTCCGCCCCTCCCCACCCCCGGCTCCGCCCTCTCCCCCGGCTCCGCCCCCGCCCCTGCTTGCATACAGTCAAATATAATCTTTTACTGAGATAAAATGCAGGGTGGGCATTCAAAAGGGGCATCCATACAGTCAAATATAATCTTTTACTGAGATAAAATGCAGGGATAAGATATTAAATTATTTTTATTTAATATTAAATATATTTAATTCCATCCTCCCCTCCCCTTATTTTTATTTAATATTAAATATATATAATTCCATCCTCCCCTCTCCCCTTATTTTTATTTAATATTAAATATATTTAATTCCATCCTCCCCTCTCCCCTTATTTTTATTTAATATTAAATATATTTAATTCCATCCTCCCTCTCCCCTTATTTTTATTTAATATTAAATATATTTAATTCCATCTTCCCCTCCCCTTATTTTAATGTATCCCATCTCCCCTTATTTCATCTTTAAATATATTTAATTTTATATTTAATACATGAGGAGAGATGGGGGGAGGGAATGAGGAGCCCCCTGAGGAGCCCCCTGATTCGAACTACCTTTTCCAAACGCGCAGGATCCAGGAGTACCCGGACGACGAGAGAGGCGACGACCGACTGAGTCGAAGAAGGTCCTAATTGCGTCTGTGGGCCTCAGCGATCCAGTAGTAGAGTACCCGAAGAGTATCGCGAGAATACGCAATCCACACGGGATTTTGCTGTCAACGCCGGCGTGATCTCGCGTTGACAGCGAAATCCCGTGTGGATTGCATATTCTCGCGATACTTGCTCCGAACCCAGAAGTAGGTATTTTTATTTATTTATTTTATTTATTTTATTTTTCAATTTTTATTTTTTATTAAAAAGCTTAGGGGGCCGGAGGGAAGGGGCTGGGGGGCCGTATACGGCCCCAGGGCCGCCAGTTGGACAGCCCTGATCTAGATGTTAAATAACATCAGGGGCAGTACTGAACCCTGAGGGACTCCACATGAAAATGGTTGTGGGGTCGAACAGGTGTCGCCCAGTAACACCTTCTGTTGACTGACCCTCCAGGGAGGACCGGAGCCACTGTCTCTGTTCTTAACATGGAGTCGTATGCAAACTATATGCTTGTAAATCCGAGACGGCCTGTAATGTGCAGTCTGCATAGATGTGATCTATTGCAGAAGTGAGTGGCAGGGAGGGAAATGCTCGGAAACGGCAAAGAAGAAGGCCAGGAAACACACACCCTCCTTCTTTCCCGATTTAGCTCCTTCTATCTCTGGCCTTTTGTCTCACACGATCAATATGCCACTGGAGCAAAGCCAGAAGGTAGCAACGCAATGGAGTGGTTTGAACACCAGGCTACAGGTGCGCCCATACTGTAGAGCAGTGTTTCTCAACCTTCCTGATGCCGCCACCCCTTAAGAGAGTTCCCCATGTTGCGCTGACCCCCAACCATAACATTATTTTCGTTGCTACTTCATAACTGTCATTTTGCTACTGTTATGAATCCTCATGTAAACATCTGATATGCAGGATGTATTTTCATTCACAGGACCAAATTTGGCACAAATACCCAATATGCCCACATTTCAATACTGGTGGGGTTGGGAGGGGGGATTGATCTTGTCATTTGGAAGTTGTAGTTGCTGGGATTTATAGTTCACCTACAATGAAAGAGCACCCTGAACTCCACCAACAATGGAATTGAACCAAACTTGGCACACAGAACTCCCACGACCAACAGAAAGTACTGGAAAGCTTTGTCAGACATTGACCTTGAGTTTGGGAGTTGTAGTTCACCTACCTCCAACAATGATAGAGCTGGATCAAACTTGGCATGAATACTCAATCTGCCCGAAAGTAAACACTGGTGGGGATAATAGACCTTGATATTTGGTGGGAGAAGGGTAGGGTAGAAATACATGAAAATAAATAGTTGCTGGGATTTATAGTTCACCTGCTATCAAAGAGCATCCTGAACTCCACCAATGATGGAATTGAACCAAACTTGTCACAGAGAAATCCCATGACCCCCAGAAAATACTGGAAGGCTTTGGCAGGCATTGACCCTGACTTTTGGAGTTCTAGTTCAGCTACATCCTGAGAGCATTGTGGACTCAAACAATGATAAATCTGGATCAAACATAGCATGAATACTAAATATGCCCAAAAGTGAACATTGGTGGGGAAAATAGACCTTGACATTTGGGAGTTGTAGTTGCTGGGATTTATAGTTCGTCTGCTATCAAAGAGCATTCCGAACTCCACCAATGATGGAATTGAACCAGACTTGGCACACAGAACTTCCATGACCAACAGAAAGCACAAGAAGGGTTTGGTGGACATTGACCTTGAGTTTTAGAGTTGTAGTTCACCTACATCCAGAGACAAGCAAACCTTTTGTATTGTTATCTCAATAACCCCATTAATGTGGGATATAATGAGCATGGTGATCAGATCATGATATGAATAAACATAACAGTTTAAATAATGTACCAGTCAGGCCTTCTCGCGGACCACCCTGAGAATTTCGGGGGGGCCTGAAGCCCCTTAGCCCCCCCCCAGGCTACATGCCTGTCCAGAGAGCACTGTGGACTCAAACTATGGTGAATCTGGGTTGTTGTAAGTTTTTCAGGCTATATGGCCATGTTCTAAAAGTATTTTCTCCTGACGTTTCACCTGCATCTATGGCAGGCATCCTCAGGACCTCACAACCTCACAATACCCCTAGAAGCCGTATTTTGTGAAGCACCAGCGCTCTTTGTCTGAGGAAGCTAAGAACTACAAATCCCGAGATTCTAAGCTTTTCCTGGATTCTCCAAGCCATCCTATGATCTGTATGCTTCCGCAATTTTCTGCATTCATGCGAACGTATTTCCCCACACTCTGTACGTCTAGAAGTTAATTCCATTTCCAAGCTAAAATCAGGGCCTTTGGGCATCATTTATTTCTCTCTCTTCTCCTGCCATTGTTTGTATACATGATTTTACACTGTTTTGATTGTCTTTGGCCTAATCTCTTTTAGTCTGTTAAATGAATGAATACGTCTTTGGTCCATTTTAAATGCACTTTGATTGTTTTAAGCTCCCCATTATTGCAATCGATTCCAGTTGCATGCCACCCGGCAATCTCGTGATAGTAAACAAAGGGATGTAAATACGTTCGCAAACAAACAAACAGGCAAAGAAATCTCTCCTGTGGTTTAGCACTTGGCGAGCTCAACATGAGCTGCTATAATTAAGAAGGCAATCAGGTTGCTTTATTTCCAAATTTCTGTGTTCATTAATATAGATGGAAGGTAGAACCAGACTTGGGCAGAACGTTATTTATTATTTATTTACGTCATTTTTATCCCGTCCGTTTCAGCCCGAAGATGAATCAGGTCTGCGTACAGAACCGGCACAATTAGATGCCGTATGTATGTGTGTGCGTGTGTGTGTCTATATATATATATATCAGTAAACTCAATTAAATTTATCATAAATATGTATAAAAAGATAAAAGCAATAAAAACATAGAAGCAATAAATAGATAGATGAAAGGTGAGAAAGAGAGAGAGGGGGACAAACAGATAAAGAGATAGGACAGATTATAGTAGATTGATGAAAGATGAGAAAGAGAAGAGGATAAACAGATAAAAAGAGATGATAGATAGATAGACAGAGATAGAGATAGATGACAGATAGAGAAACAAATGATAGGTAGATAGTAGACAGATAAACAGATATAGTAGATAGAGTAGACAGATAAAGAGAGATAGAGTAGATAGATAGAGTAGATAGATAGATAGAGTAGATAGATAGATATAGATAGATAGAGTAGATAGAGTAGCTAGATAGATAGATAGATAGATAGATAGATAGATAGATAGAGTAGATCAGTGTTTCCCAACCAGTGTGCCGTGAGCGATCATCAGGCGTGCCGTGGGAAGTTGGCACTCTTCCCCCTCCTAGCAGCTCTTTCTTCCTCTTTCAGCACTGGGCGGCGGGAGGCGGGAGGCAGCGAAAGAGGCCACACAGATCTATGAAACGTATAGATTCTATACGTTTCATAGATCTGTGTGGCCTCTTTCGCTGCCTCCCTCCGCAAAAGCAGAGCACTGGGCGGAAGTGATTGAGTTGCCGTTTTCGCGTTGGCTTGGATTTCTCGCAAGAACAGCCAAAGCCGGAAGCTCCACGTCGGTTAATTGGGCAGTGAGCGAACCTGGGAGCATCGGGAGGCTGAAGCATTCACGGGTTTCCAAGCAACAAATTGAGTCTGGAAATGTTTGTTTACTATTTTACTGTATTTTTCAGGAGTTGCCTCCCCCCCAAGGAACTGTTTATAACAGCTTCATGACATCCATAGTTAACTGGAAGCAAGTTTCACTCAGGGTGAAATTTCACAAGGGTCTGGAGAACAAACCGTATGAGGAGCGGCTTGAAGAGCTGGGCATGTTTAGCCTGGAGAAGAGAAGGCTGAGGGAAGACATGATAGCCATGTATAAGTATGTGAGAGGAAGTCATATATATGTTGTGTTCATCGAAACAGACCCAGGTTTCACACTGAGTGTATAAATACATTTTACAACATATTAACTATATGTATTACTGTGATAGAGTGTCATTTTGTGTCATTTTGGTTCGTGGTGTGCCCCAGGATTTTGTAAATGTAAAAAATGTGCCGTGGCTCAAAAAAGGTTGAAAAACACTGGAGTAGATAGATAGATAGATAGATAGATAGATAGATAGATAGAGTAGATAGATAGAGTAGATAGATAGATAGATATAGATAGAGTAGATAGAGTAGATAGATCGATAGAGTAGATCGATATTGTAGATAGATATTGCAGATAGATAGATAGATAGATAGATAGATAGATAGAGTAGATGGATAGATAGATGACAGATTATATAGATTGATGAAAGGTGAGAAAGGGAGTGGGATAAACAGATAAAGAGAGACAATAAATAGATAGAGATAGATGGCAGATAAACATATGAGAGATAGATAGATGACAGATAGATTATATCGATACATATTTATTTATTTATTTATTTACATGATTTATATTCCTCCCTTCTCACCCCGCAGGGGACTCAGGGCGGATCACAATGCACATATACAGGCAAACATTCAATGCCATTTGACATACAACATATATAGACAGACATAGCGGCAATTTAACATTTCAGCTTCTGGCCACCAGGGGGAGCTGTCGCATTCCTTCATTCCTTTTTGTATTTTCTGGAGATTTTATGGCCTCGTAAATCAGTTAAATTAAGCCTCCCCACACAGGTGGTACCTAAATTTCCTACTTGACAGCTGCAACTGTCTTTCGGGTTGCAAAGGTCAACAACGAGCTACACAATTGGTCGAGAGCTCACCCCGACCTGGGCAGGCCTCAAACTCATGACCTTCTGGTCAGTAGAGATCTTATGCAGCTGACTCCCAGCCAGCTGCGCCACATTCCCGGTGCTATAGAAAGAATAGATGTGAAAGGGGAAAAGCAGATGGATAGATAAAGAGAAATGAGAGAGAGAGAGAGAGATGGCAGACAGAAAAACAGATGATGGATGGATAGATAGATAGATAGATGACATAAATAGAGTATAAACAGATACAGATAAATGAGAGAGATGAGAAATAAATAAATAGATAAGCAGATTAATAGATAAATATGATAGAATGATAATGTACAGATAGATAGACAGACAGATGTCAGTCAGACAGACAGAACGACAGATAGTTTTCTGTCGGAGAAGGCAAAAGGCCTTGTAAAATTACAACTCTGAGGATTCTAGGATTGTGTTGTGATTGTATTGCATTGGTTTTTATTGTGGGCTGCTTTGAGTCTCGAAATATCCTGGAACTAAGTCTTACCCTGTCTCAAGCCTTGATGAAAGAATACAACAACAACAACAACAACAACAAATCACATTTCCTTCTTCACCTTCTCACTCCTTGACAACCAGGGCCGTAGCCAGGATTTTGATTCGGGAGGGGCTGAGTCTGAGTGAGAGAGGGTCTACCCTAGCAAACATTTTGTATTGTTATCCCAATACCCCCATGCATATGGGATATACTGAGCATGGTGATCAGATCATGATATGAATTTAAATAATCTACCAGTAAGGCCTTCTCGTGGACCAACCTGAGAATTTTGGGGGGAGGGGGGGCCTGAAGCCCCTGAAGCCCCCCACCCCAGCTACATGCCTGTTGCCACCCAATCCTTTCTTAACACTATATTCTCTATTTTATCCTTATGGGTTATAAACTCTCTGTGCCACTTTGAGGGTAAACAACGGCTCTGCTGCAAAAAAGAAGAAGCGACACTGATGAAGGACGACAGCTGGGGACGAGAACCAAAGGGAAATATCAAAAGGGAATAAAATAAAAAAAGAATGTCCAAAATATAAAGTCAGGGGACACCGCTTGCGCCATGAAAACTGTTTGCAACCCAACGATTCTGTCCAAAATGCAAAATACATATAAAAAGAAATTAATGCAAAATATTGCAAAACGTGACCATGACGAAGCATCATTTTGGCTAGAGCTGTTGTTTTTGATAAGCTACTTTGGGAGAAAGGTGGCATATCAATTAAATTACAGTCATCACAGAACTCTGTAGAGTTGGATGGGACTCCAACCCCTTCCGCCAGGCAGCACGACACCATCCAGGCACTCCCAACAGATGACCATCCCGCCTCTATTTAGAAGAAACTCCACTGGATTCCTTGGCAGTCAATATTCAAATAGGTTTGGATGGTGCCCCCAAAAGTCACCCAGTCCAGCCCCATCCACAAAGCAGGAAGGCACAATTCAAGCCCTCCTGACAGATGGCCATCCAGCCTCTGCTTTATTTTATTTATTTATTTACTATATTTTTATACCGCCCCTCTCAGCTCGAAGGTGACTCAAGCCGGTGCAACATGGCAACGAATGCCCACAGATAAAATACATAACAATTAATAAAACAACCATATAAATCCAAAAATTTTGAACTTCCAGAGAAAGATTCCCAAGCGGAAGCATCTTCAACTAGCATCTCTCTGGGGTCCAGTTCAGTTTCTAGCCAGCTTTAACCCTGGATGCAGAATCTGTGGATACTAGGCTTGGTCTCCGCGGTTTAAAAATTATTTGAAATCGGGTTCGATTCGTTAAAAAAGCTAATTTTGATGTTTACCGCACCTTGAGCGCCAACCCGGAAGTGGACTTTGTTTACCAAACCTGGGGGCCGCCATTTTTCTTAATTATTGTAATCACACACCAGAGAGTTCTGTCCCTGCCTTCTGTCTGGTCGGGAGAAGCAGGGGGAAGCATGCTAAAGCATTGCCAAAGCCGCAGGCATGAGGAATGGATGGCAGAGGGAATGGATCGATCCTTCTCCCTGTCTTCTCCTGGCTCCCCCTCGGCTCCCACCTTCATTCATCTTATTGCTACAGCCTACCTAGCACCTTCACCTCACCATCCTGTCCCTGTGAATGCTGTTATTTTGGAAAAAACCGCCGAAATAGCAAGTGTCGCAAAAGTTTTCCTACGCGACCAGAGAGCTGATTTACGGCGCTAGCTAACAACCGCGACTTTGACGAACCGTCGCAAAAGTTTTCCTGTCTTGCCGCTTGTGTTCGGCTATGGAAGCGCCCAGCGCGGCAGCGCCACAATTGGCTGCCTCTCTCTCCACCAGGATTCACAAGTGCCTTATTCAAGGACACTTCCCCACAGGATTTCTATCCACGCTCACCAGTACAGTGAGTACTGCCACATGGCATGACAAGACTCAGATATATCCATCCATCATTGTGAAGTTGCTACTATGAAGACCTCTGTGTGAAGTTGCTTTGTAAAGTTGCTCTGAGTTTATTATTATGAAGTTGCTATTGTGTTGATTATTGTGAAGCTGCTTTTGTGTGGATAGACTACTACTCTTGCGGAAACCACCCCTGTAGACTTGCTTGCTTTCCCCTCACACCTTGCTGATACATTGTGATTGCACCAGCCTCCTCCTCCTTCCTATTTGGAGTCCCATCTAGAATTCAGTGTGGTTTATTCCAGTTTTGGCCTACAACTCCCAGAAATCCCAGCCAGTTTACCAGCTGTTAGGATTTCTGGGAGTTGTAGGCCAAAACCATCTGGAATAAGCATGCGCAAGAATAAGAACTAATAACGAATTTCGTTAGTAATTACGTTACATTTCAGAAATTTTTTGGAAATGTTTTGTAAGTCTTTCTATTATTAATAACCCCCCCCCCATTTGATTTTACAACCACTTTTTTTGGATCAACCAAGCCTAGTGGATAGAAAGGGCCATAGATAGATAGATAGAGAGAGAGAGAGAGAGAGAGAGGGAGGGAGAGAGAGAGAGAGAGAGAGAGAGAGAGAGAGAGAGAGAGAGCCTGGGCAATCATGGTTCTAAATCAGGCCTTGTCAGCGTTGCTGCTGCCTGTTTCTTGCATGCTTGGTTGTGTTGTTTGTTGTTTTGTGGCGTGGAGTTGAGTGAGCTGTGTGTGTGTGAGAGAGAGTGTGTGGGGGTGAATGTTTCCGTCCTTTTAACATGCACTTCTAGCACTTTGAAGCCTAACTGCCTTAATAGCTGGTAAACTTTAAGAAGTCGTCGCCATCCAGTTCTTCAGGGGATGGTCCATGGATGATGGGATTTGCAGTACCTTCACTCGCTTACTGAAACCACTGTGACCTTCATCCAATGACCAATAAAGACCAAACTTGGCATACAGAACCCCCATTACCCACTTTCTCTAATAACGCAGGCACCACCAGGCGCCCAAGCTAGCATATAATAGAAGTGAATGTTTGTATGCATGTGGAGGGCAGAAGGGCGGAGGGTGGTGCATGTGGCAGCTTTCTGATTGACTGCCACTTTCACAGGCCACTATGACCAGCACGGGTGACGGACCTGGACTAAACTTGGCACACATAACCCCCATTATCCCCTTTACATCCTGGTGAAGTTTGGGGGAAGGGCAGACAAGGGATTATGGGATTTGTAGTACTTTTAAACGCTTCGGTTCTTACAGACCAACAAAGGCTGATAAAGACCAAACTTGGCACATAGAGCCCCCATTACCCACTCTATATCCTGGTGCTGTTTGGAGGAGGATGGGCCATGGATGATGGGATTCGCAGTACCTTCACTAACTTCCTGAGAGCACTGTGAGTGACATAAATAACTGATAAAGACCAACCTTGGCACACAATGCCTTACTCAAATAACCCGGGCACCGCCAGATCCCCAAGCTGTGTGTGTGAATGTTCTATATAATCTATATATATATCTTATCTATCTATCTGTACACATAATAAAAGTGAAAAGTGGCAGAAGTGTCCATTTACACAGACAGCCTGCAGCCTCCACAAACAGGCTATAGTCCCAAGTGCTGAGAAGCCTCCAAAGGCATTCATTCCCTCCACTGGCATTGCAGGCTATAGCAAGCACCATGAACATGTCGCCCAAACGCTGCAATTTCCTCTCCAAACATTACAAACCAACAACTCAGGAATGCTTTCATCCCAGGATTACATCCTAGATTTTCCATGTTTCCCATGAGGTCTCTTCCATCTCTATGATTCTCTTCCCCAAGCTTAGCATCCCCAGCTGCTGAAGCCGCTCTTCATAGGGATTCATGGCTTCCAGGCCTTGGACCAGAATTGTGTCTCTGCAATGGAGGCATCCTCTGACCCTTCTTTTCCCTGCCTTTCCACTCCGGCATCCCTTTCCTGCAAACCTCAGACCTGTCAGCTCGCATCTATCATTGGGCCTCTTTCCCCTCCATCTTTTAAGGCTGGAGCTTTTCCGCCTCCGGACCCGATGGTGTCATGGAAAAAGCCGCAGCCGGCCAAAGGGAGGGTTTTTGTCCTGACAGAATCAGACAATTTTCTCTTATTTATTTTCTTTTCTTCTTCTTCTTCTGCTTCTTTCTGCATTGGCCTTCAGCCAAGGCCTTAGCAGGGGAGGATCAAGGCGAAACAGCGGCAGCCTTTTAGCTCTCACGTCGAGGAGACACATCCACCAACACACATCGTGGCAACTTGTTCCCATCCAATGAAACAGAAAACGGGACACTCTGCATTCTTTTGTAAACACCCCAAAATGGAAGGCAGGGTCAACATCTCATCAAAATTGTAGAAAAATGGGAAGGCCCCCCCAAAGGCCATCTAGTCCAGCATTTCTCAACCTGGGGGGTCAGGACCCCTGGGGGTGTCACGAGGGGTTGTCAGAGGGGTCACCAAAGACAATCAGAAAACACAGTATATTCTGTTGGTCATGGGGGTTCCGTGTGGGAAGTTTGACCCAATGCTCTTTGATTGTAGGTGAACTATAAATCCCAGCAACTACAACTCCCAAATGTCAAGGTCTGTTTTCACCAAACTCCACCAGTGTCCACATTTGGCCATATTAAGTATCTGTGCCAAGTTTGGTCCAGATCTATCATGGTTTGAGTCCACAGTGCTCTCTGGAGGTAGGTGAACTACAACTCCAAAACTCAATGTCAACGCCCACCAAACCCTTCCAGTATTTTCCGTTGGTCATGGGATTTCTCTGTGTCAAGTTTGGTTCAATTCCATCGTTTGTGGAGTTCAGGATGCTCTTTGATAGCAGGTGAACTATAAATCCCAGCAACTATTTATTTTCATATATTTCTACCCCACCCTTCTCCCACCAAATATCGTCTATTACCCCCACGAGTGTTCACTTTCGGGCATATTGAGTATTCATGCCAAGTTTGATCCAGATCTATCATTGTTTGAGTGCTCCAGAGAGCACAGTGCTCTCTGGAGGTAGGTGAACTACAACTCGCAAACTCAAGGTCAATGTCTGACAAAGCTTTCCAGTACTTTCTGTTGGTTGTGGAAGTTCTGTGTGCCAATTTTGGTTCAATTCCATCATTGGTGGAGTTCAGAATGCTCTTTGACGGTAGGCAAACTATACATCTCAACAACTACAGCTCCCAAATGACAAAATCAACCCCCCTCAAACCCCACCAGTATTCAAATTTGGGCATATTGGGTATTTGTGCCAAATTTGCTTCAGCAAATGAAAATACATCCAGCTCCAGCATATCAGATATTTACATTTCGAGACATAACAGTAGCAAAATTACAGTTGTGAAGGAGCAACGTAAATAATGTTACGGTTGGGGGTCACCACAACATGAGGAACTGTATTAAGGAGTCACGTCATGAGGATGGTTGAGAAGCACTGATCTAGTCCAACCGCCTTCTGCTAATGCCGGAACCCAAAGCAAGTTGATTTGGCTTCTAAGTTTATGTTTTTTAAGTATTTTAATAGTGTGGATAGTTTAGTTTGACTTTGTTGGGTGCCTTCAAGTTGGCAACCCTATGAAGCTATATGTATTATTACTATTATTGTTTTTACTCCACTTTTATCTCTTCAAAGAGACTCTTATCATCAGTTTCTACTCATTCTTAGCTGTGTTCCAACAACTTCCCCGATTCTTTGCAAAGTTTGTTCAGAATTATTTTTTATTTCTTTAATAATAATAATAATAATAATAATAATAATAATAATAATGGCTGAGTGGGGATTCAAACCCGGATCTCCCGGATTTGTAGTCCAAATGCTCAAACTATTATATCACTCTGGTTTCACTGTTCACTTTTTGTATATTTCTTTTGCCCTTGTTTTGGGGGGAAATTTAAATAAAAATGAGATTAATAATATACTGGCCCATCTCTGTCTATAGACCAGGCATGGGCAAACTTCAACCCTCCAGGTATTTTGGACTTCAACTCCAACAATTATTTATTTATTTATTTATTTACAGCATTTCCACCCCGCCCTTCACAACCCCAGGAGGGGGACTCAGAGCGGCTAACAAAGGCAGCAATTTGATGCCACAAATCAATACACAGTATAAAACCATAAATACATACAAAGTTAAAATGTGGCGGGAATGTGGTGCAGCTGGCTAAGTGTCAGCTGCATAAGATCTCTCTGACCAGTAGGTCATGAGTTCGAGGTCTGCCCGGGTCGAGGTGGGTGCTCGACCTTTAGGTGTAGCCTGCTGTCAACCTTTGCAGCCCGAAAGACAGTTGCATCTGTCACGTAGGAGATAAAAGTACCACATTAAGTGGGGAGGCAAATTTTGACTGAATTATGAGACCATTAAAGAACTCCAGGAATGCGGAAGAACAACAAGGGACGCTGAGAACGCTGAGAGATGAGGAGTGTGTCAGCTCCCCCTGGTGGCCAGAGTTTGCCTCTGTTCGTCTATATGTGTGTTTGTGAAATAGCAGGAATTGTATGCTAAAGTATGCTAAAGTATGCTAAAGTATGTGTATCTGTAATCTGCTCTGAGTCCCCTTCGGGGTAAGAAGAGCGGAATATAAAGTAAGTAAGTAAGTAAGTAAGTAAGTACGTAAAACAATAGCAATTAACTAAAACTCAAATTATCAAACAGTCATTAAATTAAAACAATACTCAGTCCACAAACCCATTGATAGAACAATAAAAACCATATCCTCATATCTGTTGACTTGCCAATCCATTCCAGTCAAAGTGCTGCTTTATGTTATTGTGCAAAGGCCTGGTCCCAATACTAAGATTTTAATTTCTTCCTGAACGCCAGGAGGGATGGGGTCGATCGTATTTCACTTGGAAGCGCATTCCATAGGCGGGGGGCCACAGCCGAGAAGGCCCTGTCTCTCGTCCCCGCCAGCCACATTTGAGATGTTGACGGGAGTGAGAGCAGGGTCTCTCCAGATTATCTTAAGTTGCGAGGTGGGACGTAGAGGCAGATGCGTTTGGACAAGTAAGCTGGGCCAGAACCGTATAGAGCTGTATAAGTCAAGACCAACACTTTGAATTGAGCTCGGAGGTGGACAGGCAGCCAGTGGAGCTGACACAACAAGGGGGTGGTATGCTCCCCGTATGTAGCTCCTGTTAGTAAACTGCAGTCTCTGAACCGTCTTCAAAGGCAGCCTCACATAGAGCACGTTGCAGTAATCTATTCAGGATGTAACTAACCAGAGCATGGACGACTGTGGCCAGATCAGACTTCCCAAGGTACGGGTGCAGCTGGCGCACAAGCTTTAACTGTGCAAAAGCTCTCCGAGCCACTGCTGAGACCTGGGGTTCCAAGCCCAGCGATGAATCCAGGATCACTCCCAAGCTGCGAACCTGCGTCTTCAGGGGGAGTGCAACCCCATCCAACACAAGGCTGTAACCCTATACCCTGTTTGGCATTTCGACTGATCAGGAGGACCTCTGTCTTGTCTGGATTCAGTTACAATTTGCTAGCCCTCATCCAGTCTGACACAACGGCCAAACACCGGTTGAAGGTCTGAACAGCCTCCTTAGTGACAGGTGGGAAGGAGTGACAGATTTGGATGTCATTTGCATACAGATAACACCTTACTCCGAAACTCCGGATGATCTCCCCCAGCGGCTTCATGTAGATGTTAAATAACATCGGGGACAGTACTGAACCCTGAGGGACTCCACACGACAACGGTTGTGGGGTCGAACAGGTGTCGCCCAGTAACACCTTCTGAGACCGACCTCCAAGTCCCATTTCTGTGAGGCCTCCCAGAAGGATACCGAGGTCCAGCAGAACCAACAGGGACACACTCCCCCTGTCTAGCTTCCTAGCAGCCGGTAGGGAGTTGAAGTCCAAAGCACCTGGAGGATCAAAGTTTACCAATGCTTGCTGTAGACCCAATGAAGGCGAGACCACTATTATCTAAGATAGTATATTCCATCATCAACCAGACCCAAGAATCAGAAAATTATAGAGCCGGGTGGGACCCACAGAGGTCATCTAGTCTCATCCACTGCCATGTAGCAATACCCAATTACAACACTCCCAAAAGGTGTGTTAAGACTTCTATTCAAGCACCTCCAAAAGAGAATCCAGCACCCTCCAAGGCAATCTTTTCTCCGGAACACGGCAAGTTCTGCCTAATTTTGTGCGGAATGACTTTTCCTGTAATTTCCATCATCGACGGTCTTCCGAGCAGCAAGCATACTAAACTCTTTGGTTTTTCCTAAGTTTTTTGGGTTGTTGTGTTCTAACAACCTCCTCGATTCTTTGCCCATGGATTGCTGTGAAAGCAGGCCCCTCTTCTGTTTGTGCATCTAGTTTTTCCAGCCCAAATATAGTCATTTCCATTTATCGCTGCTGAAATTCATTTTTGGCCTGGCTGCTCTGCAAAGAATATTGTATTCACGCCGGGCCTCTTGATCTGGCAAGTGCGAATGGAGCTCGGCCTTGGCCCTTCGATAAAGGAGGGAGGGATGAATCAAAGGGTGAGAGCGCTGCCTCAAAACCATATTTCTCTCTCTCTCTCTCCCTCCCATACACACACACATATGCATGTACAGTGTGTGTGTGTACACACATACATACACATGCATACAGGGCAGGGCAAAGATCACAAAAGTGTTTCAATCAGGCCCAGATTAACATCTTTTTGCGCCCTAGGCCACACTTTGGAATTACGCCCCCTTTAAGCCGACCTCTACCTTAACCCAGCCCCCTCCCCTGGCGGACAACGTCCCCCCGCAGACCCTGAAGCCTCGACCTCAACCCTCGCTCGGCCCAAGTCTTCTGGAGGAGCCTGCCTGCCTGATGGTTGCAAAGGTCCTGGGCTGCCCCCCAAGATGTTCCCTCAAGGGCGGAGGCTCCCCGAGGGGGCAGGTCCATTGCCAAATGAGAGCAAAAGGGGCCCCCTCCCTCCCTCTCTCCCTCCCTCCTGCAAAAGCCACATTTCGGCAACTGAACCCACTCTCCCCACCCATGTTTTGATGATAGAAGCCACGAGTAAAGACTGGCTGACATGGGCAACTCACCAGCCCTGGAGGGGACTCTGGCATGAAAGACCCTCCCCCTGGGACTGCCCCCCCCTGCGCAACCCATTCAGAACACACACACGCACACTTGCAAGGGTCATTATTTGCACAAAAGCAGAGAGTTCCCCTGGTGAACAATAGCTCTCTCACACACACATACAGTCAGGAAGCTCTTCCTCTCTTTCTCCCCCCCTCCCTCCCCCTCCACCCTCCCTCCCTCCAAGAAGCAGAGCCCCCCACCTGGCTGGGCTTCTTCTCCTTCCCAGACAAGGGCCCCAGGGACAGCCTCCCCAGGAAAGATCGAGGGAGGGAGGGGGCCAGCCAGGCCAGAGCGCCCGCCCGCATGCCATTCAATCCCTCCCTCCGCAAAGGAGGCCATGTCCAGAAGGGAGGGTGGGAGGGAGAAGAAGGGCCAGGTCCTCAGGATTGGACCCGGGGACAGAGCCGGACACCCTCCCCACAACCAGCACACCCAACTCCCCCCTTGGCATTCGCAAGCTCCGAGAGTTGGGAGAGACCCCAGGGGCCGGCCGCAGCATTTTTATTTGTTTCAACATATATATTTTTTGGTCCGTGATCTGCCCCGCCCCCCCTCGGCTTGCGCCCCTAGGCCATGGCCTAGGTTGGCCTTATTGGTAATCCGGGCATGGTTTCAATATTTAAGAACCCCTTTATTATTTTGTTCCTGGTTTACAATACCTTAGTATCATATACAGCACTGATTCTCAAAGTGGGCGGTACCACCCCCTAGTGGGCGGTGAGGCGATCCAAGGGGGCGGTGGGGGGTCTCAGGGGAATTTGGGAGGCAGTGAACCCCTTTAAGGGGGTGGTGAGTGATTGGGGGTTCTGTGTGCCAAGTTTAGCTCAATTCAATTGTTGGTGGAGATCAAAATGTTCTTTGATTGTAGGTGAACTATAAATCCCAGCAACCGCAATTCCCAAATGAGAAGGGCTATTTTCTCAAAACTCCACCAGTGTTCAAATTTGGGCATATTGAGTATTTGTGCCAAATTCCATCCAAATCCATAGTTGTTTGGGTTCATAGTGCTCTCCAAATGTAGGTGAACTACATCTCCCCTAAATCACTGCCAATTCCTCCCAAACCCCTTCAGTATTTTCTGTTGGTCATGTGGGTTCTTTGTGCCAAGTTTGGTCCAGTTCTTTAATTTATGGGGGTCTCAGTGATCTGTGGAAGTCAGAGCTGAATTGGTTGAAGGTACTGCAAATCCCATCATCCGTTGTCCATACTCCCCCAAACATATTGTTTTTGTGATTAATCACTATGCTTTAATTATGTTCAATTTGTAACAATGAAAATACATCCTGCATATTAGATATTGGCATTAGAATTCGTAGGAGTAGCAAAATTATTTATGAAGTAGCAACGGAAATATGGATGGGGGTCACCACAATATGAGGAACCTTATTTGGGGCTCACGGCATTAGAAAGGTTGAGAACCACTGCATTAATACATATATCTTTCTGTTTAATTGCTATTAAAAAAATTAAAAAATTATTTCTAGGGGGGCCGTGAGTAAATATTTTTCTGGAAAGGGGGCGGTATACCAAAAAAGTTTGGGAGCCACTGATATACAGTATAGTGTGTATGTATATCGAGTCACCTGAGGGCTGAGAATGGCAGTTTACAAATACAGGAAGTGTGTGTGTGTGTGTGTGTGTGTGTGTATGTGTAATATCTATCTATCTATCTATCTTATATTACACTACAAGTTCGGGGACCCATCAATGCCCCGTTTATTAGAAGAAGGCATTGTTTGTTTTGGGATGTAAGGTAATATCGCTGAAGTTTGGTCCAGATCCGTCGTTCAGTGCTCCCTAGATAAGGGAGAACTACAACTCCCAGATTCCAAGGGCAATCACCCCCAAACCTGGCCTGTGACCCCCACCGACAAAGGACTTGGCACAGAGAAGCCCCATGACCAACTGAACATACTGTTGGGGTTAGTGGGATTTGACCTTGATTTTGGGATTTATAGTTCACCTGCATCTGGAAACTACAAATCCCAGAATCTCATAGCACTGAGCCCTGGCAGTTCAAATGGGGCTTTGACAGATGCATTACCCATAACTATAATGATGCAGATGCACCATCCAATACGCAACTGTGATGCGTAGCCTTGGCCCCGGAGGACACTTACTATTTGTTCAATTGACCTAATTTAGCCAACGTCTTCCTCGTTAACAAAAGCATATTTCTGCGTAATATCCCCCCCTCCAATTATGAGCATCGCAAACATAAATGTTTAAAAATACCCACATCGCTTTGCCTTTGTGTTCAGTTTCTTGGAAATTGTAAGACTCTTCGATGTGCAAACGTCGGCGCATGACATGCTTAATGTGTCCTAGGAATGGTGAAATTCCTAGGCTGGGGAACCCAGTCCACAAAAGCCATCCCACCCCATCGGATATTGGGATCACAGAACCCAAATCCCATTCTGCCAAGAAGCAGGAAAATTGCATTCAAAGCACCCCCGACAGATGGCCATCCAGCCTCTGTTTAAAAGCCTCTAAAGAAGGAGCCTCCACCACACTCCGAGGCAGAGAGTTCCACTGCTGAACAGCTCTTACAAGTCAGGAAGTTCTTCCTAATTTTCAGGTGGAATCTCCTTTCCTGTAGTTTGAAGCCATTGTTTCATTGCATCCTAGTGATAGTGGAGAACGGAAAGCCCCCTGCGTTCAAGCTGATCTGACATGCAGCAGGGAGTTCCACAGTTCCTGGTTGTCCAGTTGGGCCAGCAACACTGGGAATGTGGCAACAGCAGCAGCTTCAACTAAAACCCTTCTTTTTACCTCGCCCTGCCTTGCTTTCTCCCCCTCACCCTAACATTGTAACGAATCCCCCAATAAAGTATCATTGGATTGCAGCTTTTTCCTCTTCATAGTGATACATTGTGTCCTTTACTGTCTCCAACTCTTTCCAGCATGAACCTTTCCTTTTCCGAGCTGCGGCCAGCTGCAGGCTCGCCTGGGATGCTTTTCTGGCATCCCAGGTAGGCCGAAACTGCGTTCCCCCGAACCGTGGATACAAAGATCCACAAGGCCTCTGTATCCACGGATCTACGGATCGCATCCAAACCGGTGCCATTTTTCTCCTAGACTAATTCTAACTGCTATATCACTTTTACTCTTTGGTCCTCTACGCCCCGGGAATAATATTTTTTAATCAGAAAAAGATAAAAAGTAGAAGCCAGCTGATTGTCATCTATGGCTCCTCACTGTAATGCCGATCTATCACATGGATGAGGGCCATGAGGGGAAGCTTGCTCCCTCCTCCCTTTGATTTCCCTTCATCATGTCTCTTCTCTGCCTTCTCTTCTCCAGGCTACACATGCCCAGCTCTTTAAGCCGCTCCTCATAGGGCTTATTCTCCAGACCCTTGATCATTTTAGTCACTCTCCTCAGAGCACATTCCAGTCATCATGTTGCCTTCGGCTCTCTTTAGGTCAGAACTGGCTTGAAGGCACACAGCAAGAATCACAACTTTGTACTCAAGAGTAATATCTATTTCCTTCCTTGTGACACTGTGAAATCCATCACAGCGACAGCAAACAACAAGAACCACAGTAATGCAGTAGACTCCTTGTTAAACACAACTCAAGCAACTGGAGCTCGCAATCAACAACAACAACCACAGTAATACAGTAGGCTCCTTGTTGATCACAACTCAAGCAACTAGAGCTCCCAACCAATCAACAACAACAACAACCACAGTAATGCAGTAGGCTCCTTGTTGATCACAACTCAAGCAACTGGAACTCCCAACCAATCAACAACTACCACCACCACCACCACTACATTAATGCAGTAGACTCCTTGTTAATCACAACTCAAGCAAGTGGAACACCCAACCAATCAACAACAACCACCACCACCACAGTAATGCAGTAGGCTCCTTGTTGATCATAACTCAAGCAACTGGAACTCTCAACCACCACCACCACCACTACATTAATGCAGTAGACTCCTTGTTAATCACAACTCAAGCAAGTGGAACACCCAACCAATCAACAACAACCACCACCACTACATTAATGCAGTAGACTCCTTGTTAATCACAACTCAAGCAAGTGGAACACCCAACCAATCAACAACAACCACCACCACCACAGTAATGCAGTAGGCTCCTTGTTAATCAGAACTCAAGCAACTGGAACTCCCCACCAATCAACAACAACAACCACAGTAATGCAGTAGGCTCCTTGTTAATCACAACTCAAGCAACTGGAGCTCCCAACCAATCAACAACAACAACCACAATAATGCACTAGGCTCCTTGTTAATCACAAATCAAGCAACTGGAACTCCCAACCAATCAACAGCAACAACAACAACAACAACATCAACAGTAATGCAGTAGGCTCCTTGCTAATCTCAACTCAAGCAACTGGAACTCCCAACCAATCAACAACAACAACAACAACCACAGTAATGCAGTAGGCTCCCTGTTATTCACAACTCAAGCAACTGTAGCTCCCAACCAATCAACAACAACAACCACAGTAATGCATTAGGCTCCTTGTTAATCACAACTCAAGCAACTGGAGCTCCCAACCAATCAACAACAACAACAACCACAGTAATGCAGTAGGTTCCTTGTTAATCACAACTCAAGCAACTGGAACTCCCAACCAATCAACAACAACAACAACCACAGTAATGCAGTAGGCTCCTTGTTAATCACAACTCAAGCAACTGGAGCTCCCAACCAATCAACAACAACAACAACCACAGTAATGCAGTAGGCTCCCTGTGATTCACAACTCAAGCACCTGGAGCTCCCAACCAATCAACAACAACAACAACCACAGTAATGCAGTAGGCTCCCTGTTATTCACAACTCAAGCAACTGGAGCTCCCAACCAATCAACAAAAAAGCTGTTTTTTCTTTTGAATACAGCTCTGTATCATATTTCTCTTAAAATGCTTTTAATTACTGCATTTCAGTATTAAATGTAAGGCAATACAGAGTAGATGGTGTGGAACTCTATGAGGAATAGTATTACTTGGGGCCTGTTTTTTTTTAATAGTCTAGCAACCAGAAGCTTCATCTACCAACCTCGGTGGGGTGCCGGTTAACTGTGAATCTACTGCAATAATAACACTACGTAACACGATTTATAGTGACACAGTTACATAGTGTAATACAGGCATGGGCAAACTTGGGCCCTCTGGGTGTTTTGGACACTGCTATAGGCAAAGGTCCAGAACCTTGGAAAGCTCCTTTAAATTTCAGACTAAATTTCGGAGCGGATTACGTCGCGATTCCCCACTCATGATGCTCTGCATTGTTGTTTGAGCTTTCTCCGCCCTGGCCCACCCGCAACCCCGATTGCCCAAGCTGATGCTTTCCTGGCTTTGTCCTTCCTGGATTTCATTGTCTTGCTCCCTGGCCAAGGTCGACAGGGACCCGCTAATCCCTTCCTCTCGGCCATCTGATCCGGCCTCCCCATCTGGGCCCTACCGTGCATACAAGCTGTGGAAAGCCCCCTCCATACCCACCGTGGCTTGGCCTGCCTGCGGATTGGCCTGGAGCACATTCAAGGCCAGGTTGCAGTAGTATTAATAACCCACTCAGTGCCTATCCAGTTTGGGTATGGGCCTAGTGGTAAATTACCTCTCTCCCTACGTCTCTGCTGGCAGCAGCTTTATGCTATGTTCCTAGAGCGGGAAGGGGCTCCTAAAGGCCATCCAGTCCAACCCCCTTCTGCTATTAAGAAGACACACTCTAAGCCAGGGGTGCCCACTCTTTTTCAGCATGCGAGCTACTTATAAAACAATCAAGTCAGAAAGATCTACCTACACAGAAATGTAAAACGTATAACTATTTCTTTGTATGTACAATGTATGATGTACCTTGCATAACTGAATAAGCCAATATTGCACAACACACATAATAAATAATTATTTATATTTTTTGCAATTACCTCAATCAGGGCCGTAGCCAGGATTTTGATTTGGGGGGGGGCTGAGACTGGGTGGAAGAGGGTCTACCCTAGCAAACCTTTTGTATTGTTATCCCAATAATACCCATTAATGTGGGATATAATGAGCATGGTGATCTGATCATGATATGAATAAACATAACAGTTTAAATAATGTACCAGTAAGGCCTTTTCGCGGACCACCCTGAGAATTTAGGGGGGGGGGCTGAAGCCCCCTTAGCCCCCCCCCCTGGCTACATGCCTGACCTCAGTTTACTTTGATGACTTGCACTGAATTGAATCAGCCAGGGATAAACTGGCAGAATGAAAGCACACAGACCTTTCAACTGCAAGGCCATTCAATGCTGATCAATGTGGCCAATGGTACATTCAAACCTGCACCCAACATACAATAGTTTCTTCTCCCATCCTGACATAATTTCAGAGATATAAACTGGCAGAATGGAAGCACACAGACCTTGAAGCTGCAAAGCCATTCAATGCGGATCCATGCGGCCAAGCAGATGAACTCCTCGCAGTCCCAGATGGCTTTGGCAGAAAATGGCTGCCAAAGCCTCCTTCTGGTTGTCCTCCCTCGGGGCTCGTCTTCGCATGTATTCCAAAAGCACATGCGCGGGCTGGGCGCCCACCCCCTCCTTTGCTCTGCTGCCCTCCTTCTCTCTCCCTCCTCAGGCCACGCTGCGACAGCACTGAGGGGGAGTCACCTCAGGGGGCAGCATGACGAGAAGGGGAAGGTGCGCCGCATGGAAGGAAAAAGTGGCATGGAAGGAAGGTGCGCGCTGCGCGGCACAGAAGGAAGGTGCGTGCCGCGTGAAAGGAGCGTGGCATGGAAGGAAGGAGCGTGGTGCGAAAGGGGCCACGATTGACTCAATTAGACACTGCGATCGACTCGTCGATCGCGATCGACTTCCTGGGCGGCCCTGATCTAAGCTCTCCTGAGGGTTCCTGCATCCCATATGATCATACACCCTGCGAGATGAGACCCCAAGCTGGGGATTTCCTCAATCCATTCCTGGCCTCACCCATATTATGGGCATTATCTGGACATATGTAACACAATAGCCCAACAGACAGGACAAGATGGCCCATTGCCTTTTCCTGTCTGCCTCAGGGGAAGGAGCTACTCTTCACAATGCTTCTCACCACGCAAAGAACCTGGTTGTCTTTTTCTATGCCCATCTTCGCTGCCATTTGCATGATTGTGTCAATATGTCCTGCTTTTTGCTACCATAATCCAGAACCACTGGGTCAGCCCCCCCTCCCCCCAAATGGTGGGGCTCTGCCATGACCATCCCGCATGCCTTATAGTTTATATATGAATGAAGTTCGAAAATAATTTCCCACGGAACACCTGATGATCTCTCACGGCACACCAGTGTTCTGCGGCAGACTGGTTGAAAATCACTGACCTAGTGGAATGAGGCTTTTGCACAATGATGGCGGAGACCGGTAATCGACCAAAGTTCTTGACCACAATATATGGACTGAATATACGAACTGAGTTGGACATGATTTTATCTTGGCGAACTGCTTTTATGTAATTTATTCTATATGTCTCTGGTAATTTATTGTCGATGTATGACAATTAGTGTTAGCATTGAATTCTTGTTGTCATCCGGTCTGAGTCCCTCTACTGAGGTTGAGAAGATCGGGATATAAAAGTTTTAAATAAATAAATAAATAGGCTGTATTTCTGTTTCCTGGCTATTCTAGTTTCTTTGTGAATGTATCACAAGCTAGGATCTTATCTGCAGATAATAAAACCTCCCTTGGCTGAAATCACCTTCTCACCTTGCTGCTGGATTATTTTAACTGGGGCTGATCTGTATGCTTGCCACAGCAGGGACTCACAGAAAAGGGGCAGCTCAGACTTATCCCTTCTCTGGGTTTCTGCCAACAGGCTTCTTCCTGGTGGGTCTCACTGCCAGAGGTTGCCTCCTAAATTGGGGCCAACAATACCAATCAGCTAAATCAGAGCTCCATGCAAGTCAGGTGCCTGGCAATTCAGGTCTAGTAAGGCTGATCCCAAGGCAGCAAATGTTGCACTCCAAAACAGGAAAAAGCCCTCTGACTTAAAACACACCACACAATAAGTGAAAAATTCAATCCTTTTATTGAAACTAAATAAAATAGCTAGTAGAAATAGATGCTTATAAAAAGTAAGAAAGTTCCAAAAAGTATAAAGTCAGTTAAAATGCAGTAACAGAAAGCAGTGTCCACAAAAGATATAAAAACATTCCAAGGCAGAATTAATCCCGACAGGAATCAACAGGATGCAAAGACAATCCAGGCAATGTTAGCCAATATTCACAAGGCTAGAAATCCACAGGAAGAAGACCCCTTGAGCAAGATGACCAAGACACATGGAACTTGATTCCGAACGATGCCTGATCTGAAAAGTTTTTCCTTTGAGGTAAACCTTATATCCCAAAACCCAAAAACTGGTTTCGTTTCCCCCCACTCTTGGTTCTTATCTGACGAAGTCTTTCAGAGCGACGTAAACACTGAGTTTGCTGTCTATCCTGGCAAAATTCCAGGCACCTATTTTGCCACTCGTCATCTGGCTGCTCACTAAAATCTAAAAACACGCTGAGTATGGTAAGACTACAATTAGTATATAACATCCCAAAATATATGTAGAGCAAGGTTATATAGCCAATATAATATTCACAACTCTACAGTAATAAACCAGGTTTGTCCAATGGTAGCAATCAATCATAAACATATATTCAGCGATCATTCAAGTGGACAAAGAGTGTGGAAAGTCCGTATCATGAGAAAAGGAGTCCAGGTTCGTACTGGGAGAATCCCTTGTCCATATGGAGAAAATTAACTTCCAAAAACGTCCAAAAATCCCAGAAAAAAACCAGAAAATAAAGAGTCACAATTCACTCAACGGCATGGTCTCCGCTCTCCGCAGTTTGGCGTGGGCTTCCTTTCTACCACCTAGGCTCGCCTCTTAACAGCTACCTCCATTGAGGATACTTCTGGCAATCACGGCTTGCTTTTCATCATTGATTGTTGTATAGAACTACTTACTCCACCACAGCACTCGACCAAATTGCCATACGGCCTCTGTGACCATCCTTTTGTGTTTACTTTTGGTAGAGTTACGCGAACAGCCATTTGGCCTCCCTGGCTTGCCTTTTCCATTTATTTTCAAGTGGAACGGCAAGAGCTACACCGGCTGGATTTATATTGGATCCACTGAGTGGTAATACTTTGGACATTTTGCTTCACTATTGGCTTGAACTACCATCCACTGAGACCTTTGGGATACTAGGTTTCCCCTACAACACGGGAAGGCGTACTGACGTCAGGATCGTATGTCACGTCCCCTGTTTAGACATACAGGCGTCAGTAGCGTATGTTACGCCCTCCGTTTTGCCCGAGCTCACCAAACTGAGGAGAGTGGAGACCATGCCGCTGAGTAGTCTTACCATACTCAGCGTGTTTTTAGTGTTTACTAAAAACAGTCCCATATTGTACTTTGTTTGTTTGTGCTCATTAAAATCCCCAGGTGTCAGATTGTTTTCCAAACCCAAATCTTGAGAGCTCACAGAGAGAGAGAGAGAGAGAGAGAGAGAGAGAGAGAGAGAGAGAGAGAGAGAGAGAGAGAGAGAGAGAGTAACCCGTCATCTCTCTGCTCAACAGGAATATTCTCATGAGAAAATGCCCTTTGCACCGAAGCCTCTCTCTCATTGTATGCCTGATGAAAATCATTGACCAAACCATCATTTCCCACATCGGAAGCATCATGATCATGAAACACAATCACAGGCTGATTCACAACAGCAAAGGCCTTTCAAAGGCTGGAGGGTGCCATGCACTTAACAAACTCTTTTAATTAACTTGGACACTTCCCTGCCGCCTCGCCTGGGCCTCCTCCCTCTCACTTTCCCCTTGCTAAGCCCATTAAACGGGGGCCTTGACCTACCCGTGCCCGTGGCAAGGTAATTAAACACAGGGCCCTGGCCTGCCAGGCAGATTTAATTGGCTTGCAAACAAACCGATTTGCCTGGCAGCTTTCATCTAACAAGGATCTCCATCTCAGGGAAAACAATGGGCTCTAATTGCTAATCACATCTTCGAAGAGATAAGAAGAGAGACGGAACAAGCGCGACAGATCTGCCGCCTAATCCAATTGCTCCTTGCGGTGATGCCAACAAGCAAACGGATCATAGAATCACAGGTTTAGAAGGCACATCCAGTCCAAACTGTTTCTTAGGAAGACAATATCGAAGCCCTCCCGACAGATAGCCATCTAGCTTTGTCTTAAAGACCTAGAACATAAGAACATAAGAACATAAGAAGAGCCATGCTGAATGGCTTCTCAGATGGGCTGAGAAGAGCCTCAGCCCATCTAGTCCAGCATTCTGTATCACACAGTGGCCCACCAGTTATACACGGGGATCTCGAGCAGAAGGGAGGGCAAAACCCTGACCTGCTCCCGACCCCCCACAACCAGTACCCGGGGAAATCCTGCCTACCTCAACCAACTCCGAGGTGGCACTTGAATGTCCTTTTCAGTAACTACCGATACACTTGGTATCCATGAATCTGTCTAATCCTGCCTTGAAGAATTCTAACAAGTTAGTAAGACATGATTTGCCTTTGCAGAAACCATGTTGATTTTCCTTCAGCAATGCCTGTTCTTCTATGTGCTTAGTAATTTTTTCTTTAATAATGGTTTCCATCACTTTGCCTGGAACTGAGGTTAGACTAACTGGCCTATAATTTCCTGGATCACCCCTGGATCCTTTCTTGAAGATCGGAGTTACATTTGCCTCCCTCCAGTCCTCGGGTACAGTGCCTGATCTTAGAGAAAGGTTATATATTTTGGCTAGAATTTCAGCAATTTCACACTTGAGTTCCTTAAGAACTCTGGGGTGGATGCCATCTGGCCCTGTTGATTTGTTGACATTTAGTTTAGTAAGGCATGTGAGAACATCTTCCTTGTTTATCTCTATCTGGTTTAATTCATTTAATTCCCTCCCTGAAAAAACTCCAGAGAAGGAGGCACCACCAGGCCTGGGCAAACTTTGGCTCTCTGAGTGTTTTGGACTCCAACTCCCACCATTCCTAACAGCCTCAGGCCCTTTCCTTTTCCCCCTCAGCCGCTTAAGCGACACTCGGAGAGTCGAAGTTTGACCAATCCTATTCTACAGTATACATGCATCCTTCATCCAATCAGGGCAGGAATCCAGAGCGACTCCACATCGACACACTGGTGCCTTTGCCAGCGCAAAGGAAAAGAGATAAGAAGCTACAAGTTTGATACCAGATCCTTCCAAAAGAAAGTTCAGCCTCATTGAGGAAATCGAGGGTGATTTTCCTTTCTCCTGACTCAAGAATCCGTGACTCATCAGGCAGCCAAATGCACAGCCAGCCAACTAGTTCCAAGGGCACTTTCCTTTTTGGGAAGGATTCCAGCATTTCCAAGCAGGCACTTTCCAATTGTCCTTATCTGAGAGCGAGTTACCCTCCCTCCTTCCACCCTGGAATGGGAAGGGAACCCCAAAGGTCATCCAGTCCAACCCCATTCTGCTTTTGAAGAGATAAACAAACAAAACAGTCCCAAGAAATGGCCAACCTATTTCAAAACTTCCAGAGAAGGAGAACCCATTGGATTCCCAGGTAGTTTATAGCAGTGATTTTCAACCAGTGTGCCATGGAAAACTAGTGTGCCGTGAGAGATCATCAGGTGTGCCGTGGGAAATTATATATGCTTCAATAATATATAAACTATAAGGCGCATCTGTCCCTTTAAGAAATGGAACCATAGCACACCTAAGAAGTGACACGAGAGTGCTATGGTCGCGCCATCTTGGATTCGCTCAGACGCAGCTAAGTAAACAAAGTTAGAGTTAGTGCTGCAGCTGCGCGTCAAGTGACAGTGGCAATTTGGGATCACAGCAAGACAAGCGAGTGACAGTGATGGAGAAGTTTTTGAGAAGGGAAAATGCAAATGCCGAACAGGGCCCTGGACAAAATTATGACACAGATGAAGGCCCTGATACGAGTGGTGGACAAAAGAAAAAAGAAAAGATGGTGAGCTCGAGGCAATACAGCAAAAGCTATCTTTCATTTGGATTCACTTTCACTGGAGATGCGATGACACCGACTCCGCTGTGCTTGGTGTGTGGTGAGAAGCTGTCTGATAGCGCCATTGTGCCAGCAAGCTTAATTGCCATCTCCAAATGAAACACCCTTCCGTTCAAAACAAGCCGACAGACTATTTTGTACGCTTGTACGTACAAACAATGATAAACAGGCAAATTCTTTGAAAAAAACCACAAAGGTAAACAAAAGAGCCCTCAAAGCTAGCTACCTTGTCGCTGATCTCGTAGCTAAATTAAAAAAGCTTCGTGTTTGTCTTTCTACCATTCCTGCCAGGATATCTATGTTGTGTTCATCGAAACAGGCCCAGGTTTCACACTAAGTGAGTGTATAAATACATTAAAAAAACATATTAACTATATGTATTACTGTGTTAGAGTGTCATTTTGGTTGGTGGTGTGCTCACTTCTGGCCCGGTCTCGCCTCCTCCTGCCACCTGTCCTGTCCTGTCCTGTCAATACGGGACAGGAGCTGAAAATATGGGACATGAACTTCAGAGCAAAAATACTGGACATCCCGTATAATACGGGACAGGTGGCAACCCTACCTGACATTAAATCCAGTCGTGCCCAGCTCTGGAGATTGGTGCTCATCGCCTTTTCTAAGCCGAAGAACTGACACTGTCCGTAGACACCTCCAAGGTCATGTGGCCAGCATGACTGCATGGGGTGTCGTTACCTTCCCAGAGAAGCGGTTCCTATTGATCTACTCACATTTGCATGTTTTTGAACTGCTAGGTTGGCAGAAGCTGGGGCTAACAGCGGGAGCTCATTCCACTCGATTTGAACCTGTGACCTTTCAGTCAGCAGGGTTCGGTCAGCAAGTTCAGCAACTCAGCGGTTTAACCCGCTGCACCACCGGGCGCTCCTTGCATATACAATATAGGTTAACAATTATACACATTTACAAACAGTTTGTGGAGGCTTGGAAAGTTGCAATTGCCAACATCCTAGTCCCCTTCTACACTGCCATATAAACTCCAGATTATCTGCTTTGAACTGGATTATCTGAATCTGCACTGCTATATAATCCAGTTCAATGCAGATAATCCAAATTTTATATGGCAGTGCAGAAGAGGGCCTAACACCCCCTCCATTTGCTCATAAACACTTTCAGCCTGGAAAGCTTTTAAGGAAAGGAAGTCTTTTTATTGCCTTTTGATCCTTTTTGAAGTTTATGTTTCAATTGGGTCTAAGACTTGTTGAGACTTTTGAATGTTGCTCTTAATCCTTTTAGAAGCTTGTTTTATTTGCTTCTTAGTGTTAAGACTTCTATCCGATTTCCATGCTGTATTTGTTTTTATAACAAGGCTTGAAATTTTTTTGGAGGCTCCCGATCTCTGCTAAGCAGGGTCAGCATTGGTTAGTATTTGGATGGGAGGCCGAAAATGAAGAACTGGTCCTGGAGGCATCATTTCAGAGTAAGGAACTGGTAAAACCAGCTCTGAATATCCATGACCAAAAAAAAGAGCAAAACCCATGAAATACTGTTAACAACAGGTGTATCTATACTGTAACATTAATGCGGTTTCATACCATTTAGAATGCATAAGAATTCTGGGCGGTGAAGTCTGATGAAACTCCAGAGCTTTTTGGCAAAGAAGGATAGGACTGCATAAAACTACAACTCCAAAGATCCAACAGCATTGAGCCAAAGCACTTAAAGTGGGGTCAAACTGTGTTAATTCAACAATGTAGATCAGTCATGGGCAAACTTTGAAAGATGGAGTCCAAAAGGAAGAGACCTGAGGCTGTTAGGAATTGTGGGAGTTGGAGTCCAAAAGGAAGAGGCCTGAGGCTGTTAGGAATTGTGGGAGTTGGAGTCCAAAAGGAAGAGGCCTGAGGCTGTTAGGAGTTGTGGGATTTGGAGTCCAAAAGAAAGGGGCCTGAGGCTGTTAGGAGTTGTGGGAGTTGGAGTCCAAAAGGAAGAGGCCTGAGGCTGTGAGGAATTGTGGGAGTTGGAGTCCAAAAGGAAGAGGCCTGAGGCTGTGAGGAATTGTGGGAGTTGGAGTCCAAAAGGAAGAGGCCTGAGGCTGTGAGGAATTGTGGGAGTTGGAGTCCAAAAGGAAGAGGCCTGAGGCTGTGAGGAATTGTGGGAGTTGGAGTCCAAAAAGAGGCCTTAGGCTGTTAGGAGTTGTGGGAGTTGGAGTCCAAAAGGAAGGGGCCTGAGGCTGTTAGGAGTTGTGGGAGTTGGAGTCCAAAAGGAAGAGGCCTTAGGCTGTTAGGAGTTGTGGGAGTTGGAGTCCAAAAGGAAGGGGCCTGAGGCTGTTAGGAGTTGTGGGAGTTGGAGTCCAAAAGGAAGGGGCCTGAGGCTGTTAGGAGTTGTGGGAGTTGGAATCCAAAAGGAAGGGCCCTGAGGCTATTAGGAGTTGTGGGAATTGGAGTCCAAAAGGAAGGGCCCTGAGGCTGTTAGGAGTTGTGGGAGTTTGAGTCCAAAAAGAAGGGGCCTGAGGCTATTAGGAGTTGTGGGAGTTGGAGTCCAAAAGGAAGAGGCCTGAGGCTGTTAGGAGTTGTGGGAGTTGGAGTCCAAAAGGAAGAGGCCTGAGGCTGTTAGGAGTTGTGGGAGTTGGAGTCCAAAAGGAAGGGGCCTGAGGCTGTTAGGAGTTGTGGGAATTGGAGTCCAAAAGAAAGGGGCCTGAGGCTGTTAGGAGTTGTGGGAGTTTGAGTACAAAAGGAAGGGGCCTGAGGCTATTAGGAGTTGTGGGAATTGGAGTCCAAAAGGCAGGGGCCTGAGGCTGTTAGGAGTTGTGGGAATTGGAGTCCAAAAGAAAGGGGCCTGCGGCTGTTAGGAGTTGGAGTCCAAAAGGAAGGGGCCTGAGGCTGTTAGGAGTTGTGGGAATTGGAGTCCAAAAGGAAGGAGCCTGAGGCTGTTAGGAGTTGTGGGAGTTGGAGTGATATTGAGAGGCCTTGTCCTTGGAGGAAGAAGGGAACTATATATCCCAAGCCGTCCTGGGCCAGGCATGGCCAGCCTGCCTTGGTGGGGTCCCTTAGGAGGAGCGCATAGCAAACCCACGGGCGCAAGCCTCTTCGATGCTCAGGAACAGCAGCGGAACGATGAGAAGCAGGAGTGCCGCTGAATATGACAATCAGCTGTTTGCCTTTAAAAGATAATGCTCAAAACCCAAAAGGGTTATTGCAGGGGCGGAGAAGCCCAAACGAAAAATCCAAGAAAGCAGAAAGTCTTAGAATTAGTATAGGAAAAATATGACACCAAAATGGAGTCGATCCGCTATCTCGCAGATATGGGGGCCAATGGAGGCCAATTGGAAACTCCGTATCCGCAGTTTGACGGAGCACAGTTTTGGCTTCCCTGGGATGACACAAAGGCATCCCGGGCAGGCCCGCAGTGTCCTGCGGCCCATAAAGGGGTGAGTTTTGAGTCTTGTAGTTTAGGTTAGTTCAGGCAGTAAAAGACACAATGTAACACTATGGAGAATGAGAAGGTTACAATTTAAGAAACTTTTATTGGGTGGGAGGATTAGTTACAATGTTAGGTTGGGAAAGAGAGGCAAGAGAAATGAATGTATCCTAGTTGAGCCACATTTTCCAACTTTTGTTGGCCCAAACAGGTCATCCAGGAACTGTGTAACACCCTGCTGCAGGTCAAATCAGTTAGGCATGGTGGGAGTTGGCGTCCAAAACATCTGGAAGGTCCAAGTTTGCCCATGACCAGTGTAGATGCATCCTATGACACAGAAAACCAGCCCTTCCTTTTGCCCCAAAACACTAGCATTTTCCCCTCCAAGGCCTCAAAATACAAACGCTGCTTGAAAAAAAAGGACAGAAACCATTCGATTCTTGCAGGATCGAGAGGAGAAAAAATGCTGCCTTGCGTACATGAATGGGAAACGCTCCAATTTGTATCCCTAGCATGAACATCTTTGCCTGCTTTGCCTTCGGCTAAACTTTTATGTTGCCAGAGCATAGAATATGCAAAAAGAAGCCTCTTTGGGGACGCTTTTTGCAGGTGAGATTTGGTGCAAAGAAGCATATAAGAGAGAGAGAGGGGGAACCGAGAGACGGCAAAAGCCTCTTGTGTCAAGTGAGCATGGCTTTCCTGTTTATTTTGCCACAAATATCCCATATATGGGAAGGAAGCCATGGAGGAGGCAACGCAAGCTCACAGCTTGGGGTCAGAAAGAGAAATGCAGAGTTTGGATGCAAAGAGAGCAGAAAACGAGAGAGAACAGGCCACAGAAAGGAGAGGATAAAAAAGAAAGCAAGCTAGAGATGACATGGTACGACATGCAAGGTACATCAGGTCCCATGTGGCAGTGTTTTTCAACCTTTTTTGAGCCGCGACACATTTTTTACATTTACAAAATCCTGGGGCACACCACCAACCAAAATGTCACAAAATGACACTCTAACACAGTAATACATATAGTTAATATGTTTTAAAATGTATTTATACACTCAGTGTGAAACCTGGGCCTGTTTCGATGAACACAACATAGATATCCTGGCAGGAATGGCGGAAAGACACACACGCTGTTGTGCTCTCTCTCTCTCTCTCTCTCTCTCTCTCTCTCTCTCTCTTGCTGTGTGTGTGTGTGTGTGTGTGTGTGTAATGTTCATTTGTGGGATTAACATAACTCAAAAACCACTGGACAAATTGCTGCCAAATTTGGCCACAAAACATACTAATACTAACCATCACTCAAAAAATTGATTTTGTCATTTGGGAGTTGTAGTTGCTGGGAGTTATAGTTCACCTGCAATTAAAGAGCATTCTGAATTCCACCAATGATGGAATGGAATCAAACTTCCCACACAGAACTCCCAGAACCAAGGGAAAATACTATAAGAGTTTGGTGGGCATTGACCTTGAATTTGGGAGTTGTAGTTCACCAGTCCCTCCTCTTCTTTCCAAAGGTGCAAACTTTTCTTTTTCCTCAGAGCAGGGGTTGCGAAGGCGCCTGCTCGGGCTTCTTCCTCCTCCCCGGGACCCCCTCCTCACCTCTCCTTCCCAGCCAGAGTTCACAGATGCGGAGGGCTCCTCCCAGCCCATCCCTGCCAAAGGCAGCCTGTCCCTCACGCCCAGGGTCGGCCCCGCGCTCTTAAAGGGACAAGCGCCTCCAAGCCAGGCTCACGAGCAACACGTCCCCGAGCAGGAACAAAGGCCCCCTGGACATCTCCTGCCCTCCCCCCCACACACACACACACAAGCAATAGAGAGGGGGAAGAGCACAAGGTGGGGGGGGGGGCGCGTGAGGCGGAAAGGAAGGGAGGAGGAGGAGGAGAGCAAAGGCATGCTGTGTGGCAGAGCTTGCTCCTGGCCTCCTCCTCTTCTCCCCCTTCCCTTCCCCTCCATTGACCACTCTGCCTGCCTGCCTGCTTGTCGGGGCCCTTACACGGGCCGGTCAGAATCGGCCAGCGGGCCGCGAAATGCCCAGGTCTGGTATTGGAGGTTCCAATTTTCCACGGCACACCTGATTATCGCTTGCAGCACACTAGTGTACCACGGCACACCGGTTGGGAAACACTGCCATGTGGAGTTGATATGGATGCATTCCACTCTGTAACACGATTTTTCCCCCTGGGTTATAAATGTCATTTCCTACTTGGTTCTGTCATAGAAACAAGGGGAAAGTTTACTAAACTGCAATAACTTTGGATTGTTGTGAGTTTTCCAGGCTGCACGGCCATGTTCCAGAAGCATTCTTTCCTGATGTTTCGCCTACATCTATGGAAGGCATCCTCAGAGGTTGTGAGGTCTGTTGGAAACTAGGAAAATGGGGTTTATATATCTGTGGTAGGCAGTAAGAAACCAGACCTTGAAACTGCTAGGCCATTCAATGCGAATCAAGGTGGCCAGTGGAAACATTCACACTTGCCTCAAACACACAAAAGTTCTTTCTCCACCCTGGACATTTCGCAGATATATAAACCCAATTTTCCTAGTTTCCAACAGGTCTTAGAACCTCTGAAGATGCCTGCCATAGATATGGGTAAAATGTAAGGTGAACAACCAAGGGCCCCCTGTGTTCAGGTTGTTCTGACCTGCAGCAGGGAGTTCCACAGTTCCTGGATGCCCCATTGGGCTAGCATCGATTCGCTGGGAGTGTGGCTACAGCAGCAGCTTCAATAAGCAATCTTTCTTTACTTTGCTTTCTCCCCCTGACCCTAACATTGTAACAAATCCCCCAATAAAGAATCATTTAATTGCAACTTTTCCCTTTCCATAGTGATACATTGTGTCCTTTACTGTCTCCAACTCTCTCAAAGCATGAACTTTTCCTTCCTCAGGCCACAGATCACTGCCGGCTCACCCGAGATGCTCCTACAGTATCCCAGGAAGGCCAAAACTACGTTCCTCTGAACCGCAGATACGGAAACCCATTGGGCCCCCGTATCCGGGGGTCAACAGATCACCTCCATTTTGAGGAGAAAATGGAAAAAAGTGAATTTTGTGTGCTCCTTAAGCATTATTTATTGCAGAAAAAAAATCATCACTCAAACCAAGGCTAAGCTTGATAAATACTATGGGGACTCTGCACCATCCATTTCAATGGTAAAAAAAATGGTTTACTGAATTTTGTTGTGGCCGTACAAGCACGGAAGATGCCGAATGTTCTGGACACCCAGTTGAGGTCTCTACACCTGAAACAATTGGGGGAAAAACGATATGGTGTTGGCCGAATCGGAGATTGAAAGTGCGAGAGATTGTGGAAGCCATAGGCATCTCACATGGCTCAGTGGTTTCAATTTTAAATGATCACTTGGGTATGAGAAAACTTTCCACAAGATGGGTACTGCGTTTGCTCACAATCGACCATGCACACAAGTGCAGTTTCCATGACAACAATCCATGAATTTGGATACGAATTGCTCCCTCATCCGCCCTATTCTCCAGATTTAGCCCTGAGTGACTATTTCTTGTTTCCAAACCTGAAGGAATAGCTTGGCGGAAAAAGATTTGACTCCAACAGTGACATCATCTCACAAGCAAATACCTATTTTGATGACCTCGACAAATCTTATTTTTTGGAAAGGATAAAAAATTGGAGAATTAAAACACCCATTCCTAAAACTCCCTTCATTAAAAGCTGGCCTGAATAGGACATTTTTTAAGCCTGACTCCAGAAGAGCATGCTCAGTGAATAGCTGCGCATGATGCACATTCATGCGCAATGCGCATCTGGAGCAGTACTACACTGAGAATTTTACTTCTGCCACCTTCTCTTGGATTTACTTATTTGCAAAACCACAATTTAAAGTGTTCTTTTAAAAAAATGTTGTTAGCTGCTATGAGTCTCTTTTAAAAGAGGAAAGTAGGATATAAATATGATAACAACAACAACAACAACAACTGGACCCTTGGTAAAATGCTGCTATTCTTTCACATTTTCTATGTTCTTCCATTGCAAGGACCACAAGCTTTGTGTTGCAATCAAAATAAAATTGTTGTTGTTGTTTCCTTTTTGCACGAACAAGACCCCAAGTTCTGGAGGTGCAGTGAATGGAGCAAAACAAAGCAGCCAGGAAAAAGATTGAAAGTACTGAAAACTTGGTTCTGAGCCCATTTGGACTTAATAAGTCAGATACTGGTGCTAAATTTGGAAGCTCGATATATGATTAAATCAGACATCACTTTACGTAAACAGTCTGGCAAAAGTTCGGCCCGAGACAAAACTGTGATGGAATCCTGTGTGCCGAATACACAAAAGAGCACATTGGAAAAAAGAGAGACATTTGATTTGCAAACAAGCAAAACGGTGCTTGTTCTAACTCTCCTGATTTGGCGAAGACAGTCTGGATTAATCCTCTGCTGTTTGACTTTTCCAGCAGTTTTCAAAATGTCCCAGTTTCTCCCATTTGTGCTCAGCTGATTCCAGTTGTTCTCGAATCATGAGAGTTGTAGTTTGGTGAGGCACCGGCACCTTGTAAAACTATAACCTCCAGGATTCCACGGCATTGACCCGCAGCAGTTAAATTCCACGGCATTGACCCACAGCACCGGGAATGTGGCGCAGCTGGCTAAGTGTCAGCTGCATAAGATCTCTCTGACCAGTAGGTCATGAGTTCGAGGCCTGCCCGGGTTGAGGTGGGTGCTCAACCTTTAAGTGTAGCCTACTGTCGACCTTTGCAGCCCAAAAGACAGTTGCATCTGTCAAGTAGGAGATAAAGGTACCACATTAAGTGGGGAGGCAAATTTTGACTGAATTATGAGGCCATTAAAGAACTCCAGGAACGCTGAGGAATGCGGAAGGAACAATAAGGGACGCTGGGAACGCTGAGAGATGAGGAGTGCGTCAGCTCCCCCTGGTGGCCAGAGTTTGCCTCTCTTCGTCTATTTGTGTGTATGTGGAAACGGCAGGGATTGTCTGCTAAGTATGTGTATCAGTAATCCGCTCTGAGTCCCCTTCGGGGTGAGAAGAGTGGAATATAAATAAAGTAAATAAATAAATTAAAGTGGTGTCAAAAAATGTGCTCACTGTAGAACAGTGTTTCCCAACCTTTTTTGAGCCGCGGCACACTTTTTACATTTGCAAAATCCTGGGGCACACCACCAAACAAAATGACACAAAATGACACTCTAAACAGTAATACATATAGTTAATATATTTTTAAAATGTATTTATACACTCGGTGTGAAACCTGGGCCTGTTTCGATGAACACAACATAGATATCCTGGCAGAGGGACCACAGTCAAAAAAAACTTCCCATCACAGAACTCCCATAACCAAGAGAAAATGCTATAAGAGTTTGGTGGGCATTGACCTTGAGTTTTGGAGTTGTAGTTCACCTATATCCAGAGAGCACTGTGGACTCAAACCATGTTGGATCAGGACCAAACTTGGCATGAATACTCAATATTCCCAAATATGAATGCAGATGGAGTTCAGGGACATAGACCTTGACATTTGGGAGTTGTAGGAGCTGGGATTTATAGTTCCCCCACAAACAAAGAGCATTCTGAACCCCACCAATGATAGAACTGGGCCAAACTTCCCACACAGAACCCCCAGGAGGCAAGAGGAGATCTCTACTTGGGGAAAGGGAGGCGGGCCTTCCCAATGCATGGAGAGGGAGAGACCAAGTAGACAACGGGTGGGGAGGGGGGGGGTGTGTTTGTAATTTTTGTGCCTTTATCGAGGTAGGTTTCTTAGGGTTTTTATACTTCAACACACTAGACTCTCCCCCTCCCCCCTTCCTGGAGGTTCCAATTTCCCACGGCACACCTGATGATCGCTCACGGCACACTAGTGTGCCCTGGCACACTGGTTGGGAAACACTGATGTAGAAGATGCACTGTTGAGATCTCATGCTCCCGACTGCTTCTCTAAACCTTTTCTGAAATAGCGTTAAGCAAGTTTAACTGTCCGATCTCAGAGAGAATCCTACTGTTGTGATTATATTTATCTCCCACTTTCCTAACTATCTTGCTAAATCTTATCTTCTAAAAAAAGTGAAAGGTAAAAAAACAGCAACCATGCAGCTACATTTTGCCTAAATGTGTCCTCACTGGGAGAAAGAAAAGTAGAAGAGGAATGGTGGAGACTGGCACAAATTCAAACGTATGAAAAAGTTCCCTCACAGAATCCCATTACGATATCATCAAAAGGGGAGGAGACAATGGGTAGCAGTAAAGACAAAAAGCAAAGGCCTTTGGGAAACATGCATAGGAATGTGGTGAAATGAATCCCCAAGCTTATTTATTTATTTATTTATTTTGCAATATTTATATTCCGCCCTTCTCACCCTGCAGGGGACTCAGGGCGGATTACAATGTACATATACATGGCAAACATTCAATGCCATAGACCAGTGTTTCTCAACCGCTGTTCCGCGGCACACTAGTGTGCCGTGAGCGATCACCTGGTGTGCCGCGGAAAAACCTATCTTCCCCCCTTTCTTCCCCCTCCTGCCGAACTCCTGCTGCTGCTGCTTGTGGGAGGAGGAGGAGGAGGAAGGGCCGGGCGGCAGCGGTGAAGAAAAAGGGGCTGGGGTGCCGCCTCCTTCGGCCATTTACCCAGCCAGCCTCCAATCGTGGGAGGGCGGAGAATGGAAGTGAGGAGTGCAGTCCAAGGCAGGCTCACCGGCTTCTTCTTTCGAACCGCAGGAAAAAAGGAAGGAAGGAAGGCAACCTCGGACTGAGTGAGTGCCTTCCCTTCTGGTGTGGAAGAGGGAGAGAGCCATTCAGGAAAGGAGGCACCTGGGGGTTCTGTGTGGGAAGTTTGGCCCAGGTCTATCATTGGTGGTGTTCAGATTGCTCTTTGATTGTAGGGGAACTATAAATCCCAGCAACTATAACTCCCAAATGGCAAGGTCTATTTCCCCTGAACTCCATCTGTGTTCATATTTGGGCATATTGAGTATTCATTTCAAGTGTGGTCCAGATCCATCATTATTTCAGTCCACAGTGCTCTCTGGGTGTAGGTGAACTAAAACTTCCAAACTCAAGGTCAATTCCCAAGCAAACCCTTTCAGTACTTTCTGTTGGTAATGAGAGTTCAATGTGCCAAGTTTGGTTCAATTTCATTGTTGCAAGAGTTCAGGATGCTCTTTGTGTGTTAACTATAAATCCCAGAAACTGTAACTCTAAATGTCAAGGTCTATTTTTCCCAAACTCCATCTGTGTTCACATTTGGGCATATTGAGCATTCATGCCAAGTTTGGTCTTGATCCAACATTGTTTCAGTCCACAGTGCTCTCTGGATATAGGTGAACTACAACTCCAAAACTCAAGGTCAATGCCCACTAAACTCTTACAGCATTTTCTCTTGGTTATGGGAGTTCTGTGTGGGAAGTTTGTGTCTTTCTGCCATTCCTACCAGGATATCTATGTTGTGTTCATCTAAACAGTCCCAGGTTTCACACTGAGTGTATAAATACATTTTAAAACATATTAACTATATGTATTACTGTGTTAGAGTGTCATTTTGTGTCATTTTGGTTGGTGGTGTGCCTCAGGATTTTGTAAATGCAAAAAATGTGCCACGACCCAAAAAAGGTTGGGAAACACTGCCATAGACACACAACATATATAGACAGACACTCAGAGGCCAAGTTTGATAAAGAGATGGATCACAGATTAGCAAAGGCATAGAGTGCATTTTGAAGGCTTCACAAAATAGTCTGGAGCAACAAGCACCTGAGGCAAAGCACCCAAATCAGTGTGTACAGAGCTATCATACTGTCTATTCTCCTATATGGGTCTGAAACATGGGTCACCTATTACTGGTACATCATTTAAACAGCACCTATGACTCCTCATTATATCCCACAACGCTTTCATCAGCGCTGTCTTTGCACAATACGGCCCCTAAATATACACTGGACCGACTATGTGTCTTTGCACAATCCTAATATTGCTGTCCTTGAGCAAGCAGGGATCACCAGCATTGAAGCCATGCTATTGAAAACACAGCTGCGCTGGGCAGGGCACATCTCTAGGATGGAGGACCACCACCTTCCAAAGATACTACTCTACGGGGAACTCGCCACGGGTCAGCGCAAGAGAGGTGCCCCAAAAAGATATAAGGACTCCCTGAAACAACATCTCAGGCTCAGTCAGATTGATCACCAACAATGGTCCACCCTGGCCTCACATTGGGAGGCATGGAGACGCACTATCCACAATGCTGCGGCCTCTTTTGAGAAGACACGCCAAACGGGTCTCGAAGAGAAACGACAACGCAGAAAGAACCGCAACTTGGAAACAACATCACCCAAGGAGACTTTCTGCTGTGCTTTCTGCAACTGGACTTGCCTATCTCAGATTGGCCTTTTTAGTCATCAACGCGTGTAAAAAGCATGGGATGAGTCCTTCCTAAGAATCTTCCTTCGCGAAGTAATGCCGAGAGGATTATTATTATTGTACTTAGAGGTCTTTAATGTTATAGCTGTGCTGCTGTGAACACAGTAACAACTGGAGTTGTTTGCCTTGCTCCTCTTCATCCAAACCCAGTATCTTTTAGTCCGGCACACATTTCTGTGTTTTGGAAAGGAGTCATCCGAAGGGCTCTGCATTAAACAGGTGACCTTTTGCAGGATTGTGGGGGCGGGCGCTTGTTTGCACTGAAAATTGCTACCTTGAGCTGTTGCGCAGCCCTTCCCTAAGTGTCTAGTCATATATATATATATGAATGATTAATTCTCTGCACACAAGAGAGGGAAAATATTTGCCAATTGACCTCCCTGGAGGAATAGGATGATTAATGTTTGCTAAACACAGGCTCTGAAAGGGAAATGGGCTTAGGAACGGATGAGGTGCTTGGCATGGATGGCATCTCAGAAGCCAATGTGCCCATTTGTCCCAAGTTGATGAGGGTCAGGTGATGTGGCCCCACCTGTAATCAATACAGCGGAAGAGGTCAGCTTTCTGGACCCATTTCTCCAAAATTATTATTGGGACCGGGTTGTGGCGCAGCTGCATTAAAATCACTACTGACCAAAACGTCATGAGTTCGAAGCCAGCCCGGGTCGGAGTAAGCTCCCGATCATTTGTCTTGCTTGCTGTCGACCTAAAGACAGTTGCATCTATCAAGTAGGAAATGTAGGTACTGCTTATGCGGGGAGGCTAATTTAACTAATTTATGATGCAATAAAATTCTCCAGCAGCATGCAAAAGATTGAGGAAGTACTCCATTGGTGTCACAACTGGATGGTGAAGCGAGAGCTCCCCTAGTGACCAGAATGGAAAAGCATACCCTCATGAAGCTGGAAAGTTAAATAGCCTTTGTGTATCTGTCTATATATGTTGTGTGTGTCTATGGCATTGAATGTTTGCCATGTATATGTGTGTTGTGATACTCCCTGAATCCCCTGCGGGTGAGAAGGGTGGAATATAAATACTGTAAATAAATACATAAATAATAATAATAATAATTTCATTATTGTTGTTGTTGTAATTATTATCATCATTATTTATTAGAATTTCACTTATTATTTTTGTTATTATATATATATATATCATTATTGATATTATTATTATCATAATTTATTATTATTCCATTTGTTATTGTTACATATTATTCTATTTTAACTTTCCTATCAAGTCTGAACTTTGCCGTTCAGGAAGGAGCATTTATGATTCGCAGTCAAAGAGCTCCAGTGTCTCACCAAACTACAAATCCCAGGTCTTTATAGGATGTGACCACAGCAGTTGTGCCCTATGACACCCTGAGATGTGTAGTTCAAGAAGGAGTTTTTAGGATTTGCAGCCAGGGAGATGGAACCTGCTGCTGTTGTTGTTGTTGTTGTTATGGCAGTCCTTGCCAAGTTCCCATGATTGCATTGAACTGAGCCACAGTTCAAGTGGTGTCAAACTGCATTCATTTGACAGTGTAGAGAGGCACTCCTGGAGAAAAACAACTGTAGGGCCAAGTAGAGGTTGAGATATAGATATAGATTCATTCTCATACGCAAATGTGCTCCATTGCATTCCTGCAATGCAATGCTTGGCTGGGCTCCCAGAACAAGGACACAGAGTGTAACTTTATGCCCACACTGCTATGGGACAGTTGTGCGATGCCACCTCATTAGCAAATGGAAAGAAATGATATTATTTTCAAGAAGCAAGTGTCCAAGAGGGGCCTCCGACCCCGTTTGCAGCACAGCAGGTATTAATATACAGTACCCCACCCGTATTCATGGGAGACTCTACGTGGATGTGCAAATGCACCGACAACCCTATTAAATGAAGGTCTTGTGGCCCAAGAATGCAATAAATTGGCGCTGAACGGCCTAGAACATGCCTTTCGCCAGATACATGTATAAATGATCTGTAAGCATCTCCCTCAGTCTCTATAGGAAAGGAAAAACAATCTGTCCTAAAAGAGGACGCCTGACAAACAGAAAGGTGGATGCTATATACGGTAGATTAGCTTAGATAAAGATAGACATGATGGGTGGATGGACAGATATAGATATAGATATAGACAGATAGACAGTCAACCTATCCATCAGTATCTATCTATCTCATCTATTAATCTACTTCATATGTCTAAGTAGATTGATAGATGAGATAGATAGATACTATAGATAGATATGATAAATAGATAGATACTATAGATGAGATAAATAAAGTGAGAGATGAGACAGATAGATACTATAGAAAGATACTATGCATAGATCGATAAGACTGATAGATAGATGATCAATAAATACTATAAATAGATGAGATAGATAGATAAATAAGCTAGAGAGCGATAAGACAGTTAGATGAGACAGGTGAGATAGATAGATAGATAGGAGACTGATAGATAGACTGGCTGACAGACAGACAAGACAGATGAGAGAGAGAGAGATATGAAATAGATGGATGGATAGATAGATAGATGAGATACATAGATAGATAGATAAATAGATAGATAGACAGATAGACAGATAGATAGACAGATGAGATAAATAGATAGATGAGATAGATAAGATAGATAGATAGATAAGAGAGATAGATGTGATAGATAGACAAGATAGATGAGATAGATGTGATAGATAGATGAGATAGATAGATAGACAAGATAGATAGATGAGATAGATAGATAGATTGATAGACAAGATAGATAGATGAGATAGATAGATGAGATAGATAGATAGATGTGATAGATAGACAAGATAGATAGATGATAGATAGATGAGATAGATAGATTGATAGATTGATAGACAAGATAGATAGATGAGATAGATAGATAGATTGATAGACAAGATAGATAGATGAGATAGATAGATAGATAGATGTGATAGATAGACAAGATAGATAGATGGGATAGATAGATGTGATATATAGATGAGATAGATAGATAGATAGACAAGATAGATAGACAGATAGATGAGATAGATAGACAAGATAGATAGATAGATGTGATAGATAGGATAAATAGGATAGATAGATGAGATAGATAGATAGATTAGATAGGTAGATAGATAGATGAGAGAGGGATGTGATAGATAGAAGAGATAGATGTGATAGACAAGATAGATGAGATAGATAGATAGACAGATAGATGAACTAGATAGCTAGATGAGATAAATAGACAGATGAGATAGATAGATGAGATAGATAAAATGAATAGATAGATAGACAGATGAGATAGCTGTGGTAGACATAAATGAGTTATACATAGATAGATGAGATGAGATACATAGATACATAGTCCATTGTTCCCACTGACACGGCACCCACCCCCTTTTTTAAGGGAATTATTGGTGGTGAGGTCCTTGTGTGTCTGTGTGTGTTTCAGAGTTGCCAAATGTGTTTCAGACTGGCGTCCAAATTGGCCAATGCAAAAAGCCTTTTCCAAGCGCTTCCCCGTGCGGCTGCGGCTGGCGCTTGATTGATGAATTCAATTAAATATTTATCAAGCGGCTTTCGTGCCGGGAGTGGCTGTCATTGTCTGGGCCTGGATTTCAGGGGAAGGTTTGGATCTGCTGCCCATGAATCATTCATGGGCGCTTTCCTGATGGGAAAAGCAAAAGAGGAGCGAGCAAAAGATAATGGGAACAAGGTGGAAGGTTTGGGGGGAAACACTCCCTGCATCCAGAAGGACTGTGCCAGAAATGCCTTCATTGTCACAATCTGGAGGCTGGACAGCCACCTGCCAGGAGGGTTTTGATTGTGCCTGCCTGCCTCAGGGGGTTGGACTGGATGACCTTTGAGGCCCCTTCCTTCCTTCCTTCCTTCCTTCCTTCCTTCCTTCCTTCCTTCCTTCCATCCTTCCTTCCTTCCTTCAACTGCTTTGCCTCCTTCCAAAAAAGGCAGCATGTTTCCAAAACAATGGGAACAAATGCAAGAACAATAGTATTTGGGCAGAGAAGAGGAGAACAGGCGTTCGGTACTGCGGTTGTGGATCCATAGCCTAGAACGGCAGCTCTGGAACCACTTTATATTCACTAAGGCTGGCCCTATAATGTAGTTTGAACAATATTGAAGTGCATTACATGGTTATACACATTGACGATATAATCCAGTACAAACTGAATTATATAATAATAAAAAATAATAATAATAAAATATTTCTTCTTATTATTATTTAATTTTTTTATATCCCAATCTTCTCGATCTCCGTATAGGGACTCAGACCAGCTCACAGCAAGAATTCAATGCAAATAATACAGACTAAAACATCATATAACAACCCAAGATTAAAAACCTATGAGATAAAATACATAAAGCCAAATCGCCAAGATAAAATCAAGTCCAACTCAGTCCGCTTATGTGGTCATTCACTTTGGTCTGTAACAGGTCTAGGCCATTATTCTGGGGATGCTTCATTCCACTAGCCCAGTGTTTCCCAACCAGTGTGCCGCGGCACACTAGTGTGCCGTGAGCGATCATCAGGTGTGCCGTGGGAAATTGGCCTCTGTCCCTTTAAACATGCAAATGAGCCCAGCAGAAGGGCAGGGGCGAGAGTGGCAGCCCGCGACAAACCTTGTGGGTGGCCAATCAGGAGCGCAGGGGCACCGCCCCTTGGCTTTCCATTGGCCTATTCTTCTCCGGAGGGGGGAGGGAGTGACATCGCTCTGACCCCGTCCCCTTCGCAGCAAACGCTGCCGCCGCCATTTTGACGAGGCAGAGACGGGCAAAGAGGAAGGAAGGAGGAGGTAGGAGAGGGGCAGGCCTTAGTGGCGGAGAGGGGTGGAGTGACCCCGCCGGGGCCGAGAAAGGGGCGGTGTGGCCTCCCCGAACACGCCCACCTGCCTGCCAGCCAAGGGCCGCCTCTTCCATGGCCTTGAGGAGAGAGCAAGCAAGCAGCCTGGCCCAGCTCTCATGCTTTTTACAAGCGTGTTGATGACTAAAAAGGCCAATCTGAGATAGGCAAGTCCAGTTGCAGAAAGCACAGCAGAAAGACCTTTTCACCCATGCTTTTTACAAGCGTGTTGATGACTAAAAAGGCCAATCTGAAATAGGCAAGTCCAGTTGCAGAAAGCACAGCAGAAAGACCTTTTCACCCAACATGCAGGAAAATTGCCTTCAAAGCACCCCTGACAGATGGCCTCTGCTAAAAAGCCTCCAAAGAAGGAGCCTCCACCACACTCCTGGACAGAGAGTTCCACTGCTGAATGGCTCTCACAGTCAGGAATATATAAATACATTAAAAATATATTAACTATATGTATTACTGTGTTAAGAGTGTCATTTTGTGTCATTTTGGTTGGTGGTGTGCCCCAGGATTTTGTAAATGTAAAAAATGTGCCGCAGCTCAAAAAAAGGTTGAAAAACACTGCACTAGCCTCCTGAAGGACAGGAGAGAGGGGGCAGACCTGATCTCACTGGGGAGAGAGTTCCACAGCCGAGGGGCCACCACAGAGAAGGCACCATCTCTCGTCCTCACCAGACGCACCTGCGAAGGTGGTGGGACAGAGAGCAGGGCCTCTCCAGGTGATCTTAGTGTCCTTGATGGTTCATACGGGAGAATACATTCGGACAGGTAAACTGGGCCGGAACCATATAGGGTCATATAGGTTAAAGCCAGCACTTTGAATTGTGCTCGGAAGCTAATTGGCAGCCAGTGGAGCTGGTGCAGCAATGGAGTTGTGCGTTCCCTGTACCCCGCTCCCATCAGTAACCTGGCTGCGGAGTGTTGGACTAGTTCAGGGCTGTTCAACTGGCGGCCGGGGGCCGGATCCCGCCCCGTAGCCTGTTGGACACGGCCCCACCTATGCCCTCAGCCGCCATTTTTAAATTTTAAAAATCAATTTTTTTTTAATGGCAGCCGGGGGAGGGGGAGGCGGGGCAGGGAGGAGGAAGAGAGCTAGCTCCTCCTTTTCGGGCCCCCTCCCTCCCTAGGGCGGGGGAGCCGCCAAAAAAGGGCAGAAGGCGGCGCCAAGAGCAGCGCGTCACAGGCCTGGCGTGACGCGCTGCTCTTGGCACCGCCTACTCCTCCTTTTCGGCGGCTCCCCCGGCCTAGGAAGGGAGGGGGGCGCCGAAAAGGAGGAGTAGGCGGTGCCAAGGGGCAGCGCGTCACGCCAGGCCTGTGACGCGCTGCTCTTGGCGCCGCCTACTCCCTTCGGGGCGGCTCCCCCGGCGTAGGAAGGGAGGGGGGCGCCGAAAAGGAGGAGTAGGCGGTGCCAAGGGGCAGCGCGTCACGCCAGGCCTGTGACGCGCTGCTCTTGGCGCCGCCTACTCCTTTTTCGGCGGCTTTAGGAGGGGGCGGGGCCTGGGCTGGGGGCGGGGCCTGGGGCAGGGCCGAGCGGCCCCGCAGGTCATCAGTGACCTCTTATCCGGCCCTGGACCCGCCAGAAGTTGGACAGCACTGGACTAGTTGAAGCTTCCGGGCAGTCTTCAGAGGCAACTCCATATAAAAAGCATTGTAGTAGTCTATACGGAATGTAACCAGAGCGTGGACTACCGTGGCCAAGTCCGACTTCCCAAGGTATGGGTGCAGCTGGCGCACAAGTTTTAACTGTGCAAAAGCTCTCCCGACCATTGCCGAAACCTGGGGTTCCAGGCTCAATCCAGGAAGATTGAGCCTGGAATGAATCCAGGAAGACTCCCAGGCTGTGAACCTGCGCCTTCAGGGGGAGTGTCACCCCGTCAAGCACAGGTTGTAATCCTATGGCCTGTGTAGAAAGACTTATTGCAAAACTGTCCAAGCCCTGCTTCCCCCAATTCAATTTAGGAGTTAGCAGCTCCCATCAGATGAATGAGGATGATGATGTTGATGATGCTATTTATATCCCACTTTCCGCTCATTAAGTGGCATGCAACACAATTACAATTGTCCAGACCTTGAACCGGTGCTTGGCTGCTGTGTTGGACTGGATGAGGACTAACAAATTGAAATTGAATCCAGGCAAGACAGAGGTCCTACTGATCAGTCACAAGGCCAAATGGGGCATAGGGTTACAGCCTGTGCTGGACGGGGTTACACTCCCCTGAAGACGCAGGTTTGCAGCTTGGGTGTGATCCTGGATTCATCACTGAGCCTGAAACTCTAGGTCTCGGCGGTGACCAGGAAGCATTTGCACATCTAAAACTTGGGAAGTCTGACTTGGCCACGGTAGTCCACGCTCTGGTTACATCCCATATAGACTACTGCAAACGCTCTCTACGTGGGGTTGCCTTTGAAGACTGTTCAGAAGCTTTAAATGGTCCAACGGCGGCAGCCAGGCTGCTAACAGGAACGGCACTCAGGGAGCACACAACTCCGTTGTTGCGCCAGCTCCACTGGCTGCCGGTTAGTTGGCTTTGAATTGTGCTGGCGTTAGGCTATAAAGCCCTAAACGCTTCTGGCCCTGCCTATCTGTCTGAACGTATCTCTCCTTATGAACCATCCAGGAATTTAAGATCTTCTGGAGAGGTCCTGCTCTTGGTCCCGCCTTCTTAACAGGTTTGGTTGGTGGGGACGAGAGAAAGGGCCTTCTCTGTGGTGGCCCCTCGGCTATGGAACACCCTCCCCAGGGACATTATATCGGCCCCCAGCCTCTTAACATTTCATAAAAAGTCAAAACCTGGCTTTGTGAGCAGGCTTTTTCAAATGCAGTGTAACGGATAATTTCTTGACCTTGGAACGGCTGGACAATTGCGATCGGATAATTATTTTTGTTATTAATGGAATTTTTATGAATGTTATATGCTTTTAATCTGTTTTTATATCACTGTGGCATTAAATGGTGCAGTTTTGTAAACCACCCTGAGTCGCCCTTGGACTGAGAAGGGCAGTATAGAAATGTAGTAAATAAATAAATAAATAATTTAATCCGAATTCATTCCACGTTTATGAGCATTACGATGAACCTATCCAGGCCTATCAGAAATCCATATAGTCATAGAATCATAGAGTTGGAAGAAACCTCGTGGGCCATCCAGTCCAGCCCCATTCTGCCAAGAAGCAGGAAAATTGCATTCAAAGCATCACCAAGAGATGGCCATCCAGCCTCTGTTTGAAAGCCTCCAAAGAAGGAGCCTCCACCACACTCCAGGGCAGAGAGTTCCACTGTTGAACAGCTCTCACAGTCAGGAAGTTCTTCCTAATGTTCAGGTGGAATCTCCTTTTACTGTAGTTTGAAGCCACCCAGCAGGTAAAGCTCACCTGAGCTGCTGGGAGAGAGACGATTGCTAGGAATAAAGGTGGGAAGCTTATGTCTCCCGAAACCCATAGGTGTAGGGAGGGAAGGGGAGGATGTTGGGGGGAGGGGGCCACTGAAGGGGGGCAGGAACGCGGGTGCAGCTGTCGGCCTTGGCACCTGTCCCTCCGGCCCTCGGGAGAAGGTCACTCCGGAGATCGTTTTCCATTTGGGCAGCAAAGAGGAACGTGACACAAAGGCATTGTGCACAACCCACGCTCCACTTTTCCAGAGCTGTTCCTCCTCCTCATTAGTTAGCGTGTTAATAAACACAGTCATGACAATATTAATATCACCGCTGTTGTGGTGATGCCCTGCGATCCTGGTCATTTCCATATACAGTTGGCCTTGTGCATTTGCAGGACATTTTTGCACTATTGTGCAAATTTGGTCCAGTGAGTGAAAATACATCCTGCATATCAGATATTGATATTACGATTCATAACAGGAGCAAAATGAGAGTTATGTAGTAGCAATGAAAATAATGTGATGGTTGGGAGTCACTATAACGCGGCATTAGGACAGTTGAGAAACACTGGAAGAGAGCTTTCAGCCTTGGAGAATACAGCTGTAGATTAATTCCCCCCTTTTCTATCCTTATTTATCTTAATTGCTTGATGCTAATTAGTCCTTGGTTTTGATTACAGAATTCTATACAGCCTCTGGTCAGGAGTAAAAATATGAGATGCAATAATCAGATTTGCTCATTGGGCTGTTGAACATGTCTGGACCTCTTTCGCTGCTCACTGTTGATATTTATAAATAAACATAAATAAACAACAGCAACAATTGATTGCATCCAAAAGTCTTTGGAAAAGAAGGTGAAAGGCCTTGCGAAACTACAACTCCTAAGATTCCATAGCAATGAGCCATGGCAGTTCAAGTGGTGTCAAACTGGATTCATTCTACAGTGTAGATCAGTGTTTCCCAACCTTTTTTGAGCTGCAGCTCACTTTTAACATTAAAAAAATCCAGGGGCACACCACTAACCAAAATGACGCAAAATGACACTCTAACACAGCAAAGAACGGCTGGGGGATGGTGGCCTGCTGGGATCAGCTGCTGGGAGTGCCGAAGCCGGGGGAGGAGCCAGGCCGTGCCATGCCCCGCCCCCGGCCCCCGGTTTCAGCTCTCCCACAGCCGCCAGCCTTGAGGGGCAGTGCCAAGCCAGCATTGTGCTGGCTCTGCCACTGCTGGCTTGGCACTGCCCCTCAAGGCTGGCAAAGCTGTGTGAGCGCTGAAGCCGGGAGGGGCATGCCCTGCCCCTCCCCTGGCTTCAGCTCTCCCACAGAGGAGGAGCATGAGCGGTGGACGGGCTTCAGTGGGCGGGGCTCCTCCTCCGCGCAGCTTCAGCGAGCGAGGGGCGAGAGTCATGACGGGAGTCATGGCGGATTGGAGGCTGGCTGGGGAAACGGCCGAAGGAGGCGGAGCCCCGGCCCCTTCTTTTTCTTCGCCGCCGCCCAGCCCTTCCTCCTCCTCCCCCAAGCAGCAGGAGTTCGGCAGGAGGAGAGGGGAAGGAAGGGGGGCAGACAGTCTTTCTCGCTGCACACCTGATGATCGCTCACGGCACACTAGTGTGCCACGGCACACTGGTTGAGAAACACTGGTGTAGATCACTCATTCTCAAAGTGGGCGGTACCACCCCCTGGTGGGCTGTGAGGTGATCCAAGGGGGCGGTGGGAGGCTCAGGGGAATTTGGGGGACGATGAACCCCTTTAAGGGGGTGGTGGACATTTGGCCATTTAGGAGGGGTCGCGCAGCCCCCTTCTTTGGCCCCGCCCCCTTCACTTTGACCCCCACAGACAGTGCAGTGCAATGGCTTCTGCATCCTCCGACGGAGCCTCTCTGCCACCGTGGAAGAAAGCATGGCCTTCCCCAGCAGTGGCAGAAGCGGCAGAGGGAGCAGGAGAGCCCTGGGCTTCTGCGGGGAGAGCAGGCCTCGCTTCTTTGTCCCCTCAGGTTGCGGCTACCCATTCCCTCAGATCCCTCTCCGGCGGCAGCACGGCGAGCAGATGATGAGATTTGTAATACCTTCAACAGCATCATCTGTTGTCCATACTCCCCCAAAGCCCTCCAGTATTTTCTGTGTGCCAAGTTTGGCTCAATTCCATTGTTGGTGGAATTCACAATGCTCTTTGATTGTAGGTAAACCATAAATCCCAGTAACTACAACTCCCAAATGAGAAGGGCTGTTTTCTCAAAACTCCACCAGTGTTCAAATTTGGGCATATTGAGTATTTGTGCCAAGTTTCATCCAAATCCACAGTTGTTTGGGTTCATAGTGCTCTCCAAATGTAGGTGAACTACATCTCCCCTAAATCAGTCAATTCATTCCAAACCCCTCCAGTATTTTCTGTTGGTCGTGGGGGTTCTGTGTGCCAAGTTTGGCTCAATTCCATTGTTGGTGGAGTTCAAAATGCTCTTTGATTGTAGGTGAACTATAAATCCCAGCAACTACAACTCCCAAATGTCAAGATCTATTTCCCCTAAACTCCATCAGTGTTCAAATTTAGGCATACTGAATATTCGTGCCAAGTTTGGTCCAGATCCATAGTTGTTTGGGTTCTCAGTTCTCTCCGGATGTAGGTGAACTACATCTCCCCTAAATCACTGCCAATTCCTCCCAAACCCCTCCAGTATTTTCTGTTGGTCATGCGGGTTCTCTGTGCCAAGTTTGGTCCAGTTCTGTAATTTGTGGGGGTCTCAGTGGTCTGTGGAAGTCAGAGCTGAATGGATTGAAGGTACTGCAAATCCCATCATCCATTGTCCATACTCCCCCAAACATATTTTTATGGAAAGGGGGCGGTAGGCCAAAAAAGTCTGGGAACCACTGGTGTAGATGCTCCCATTGTATTGATTGTATTGACTGAATGAGCCAGGCAAGTTTCTGTCTGTTGGAAAGGGGTGACATCAGGCTGGATCCACAATGTGCTAATAACAACAACAACAACAACAACAAAAACAAGCTGCTTTGATCATGGATTTCTCCCATTCGGCGAAGCTCTACTTGGCTCCGCAACACAACCGAAATAGTCCAAAGCCATGGGAAATAAAGGATGTGAGACCAAAGTCTCTCTGTATTAAATGGTCTTAGGTTTAAATCTTAGCCGCATTGTATGAATAATGTGCAAACTTTTGGCATTCCCTCCAGGTGTTTTGGACTCCAACTCCCACAATTCCTAACAGCTGGTATTGTGGGAGTTGGAGTCTAAAACACCTGGAGGGAGGGTCGAAGTTCGCCCAGCCTGATCCTGTTCCCAACAACGATGACGATGTTGAATGTGATTTAATCATGTTATGAAGGGGGTGAGTGTTAATCTCTCCACGTGATCCCATCCCGGGGATCAGCCACACCCGGGGATGCCGGGACGTAGAGGCCCCTCTCACGTGCCGGACCCATCTGCTCCCCGTCAGAGACATCGGAGGCGGTTCACGCTCAGGTCCCCACTGACGTCAGTGGCATTAGCGACGAGGCACATCTACACCAACCGGGGAGGAAATCTGCTTAGGAGGCACGGGCGCATGGGGGCGACGCAATGTGCATACCTGGGTGGGAAGGGCAGCCGAGAAGGGTATGACAGCAGGGGCCAAACGCAGACCAAACTGCATCCATTCTACCAATGGAGCTGAGTTCAAATGGCACAAAAGGAGATTCCACCTGAACATTAGGAAGAACTTCTTAGAGCTGTTCAGCACTGGAACTATCTGCCTCTGAGTCTGATGTAATCTCTTTCCTTGGAGGCTTTGAAACAGAGGCTGGATGGCCATCTGTTGGGAGTGCTTTGATTGAGCTTTTCCTCCATGTCATGAGGTTGACTATATGGCCCATGTGGTCTCTTCCAACTCTGTTATTCTAAGGTCTTTAACTTTCTCTTCCCAAAAGGACCGCGAAGTGCATTACGATACTACAAATCCCAGGAACCCACAGCATTGAATAGAATAGTTTCCAAATCACGATCTCCCAAAACTACTGAAAACTGGATAGCAAGTGTCCCAGAAGCAAGGAAAAATACAGCAGAGTCCTTTCACAGCAAAAAAAACATGTGCTTCAGCCCATCTATCAGCAAAGTTCAACTCCCAACATCCAACCTTATCTACACACATTGTTAGTTAACGCACAGAGTTATATTCATCCATAATATACAGAGGCTTTAATCTTCACTGTTACAATATATACAAACTAGCTGTACCCGGCATGCGTTGCTGTGCCCTATTTAGGAGATGCGGGAAAGTCTGAGTATGTAAGGGTTGGAATTGATGTTAGTTATGGTCTTGGTGGGGTCATGGCTGTGTCGTTGTGGGTTGTTCTGGTGGGTGGGATGTTGAAGTGCTGTGGAGTTGTCGGTGTGTGGTGTTGCTGGCGTTCTGCAGAGCTTGTGGATATACAATGTTTTTTGTCTTTCCGTCTGCTGTGTTGTTGTAGAGGTTGATGCTTGTGTGGGTGGGGTACTTTGGAAGTGAGTGGAGGTACTTGAAATCCCATCATCCATGGTGTGCCCTCCTCTAAACTGCAGTTGGATGGAGTGTGGGTCATGGGGGCACTGTGTGCCAAGTTGGGTCTTTATCGGTCTTGGTTCTGGGCCACAGTGGTCTGTGGGGAATGAAGGGTTTGAAAGTACTACAAATCCCATAATCCATGGAGGTACATCAAATCCCATCATCCATGGTCCACCCTCCTCCAAACTGCAGTAGAATGTAGCATGGGTCATAGGGGCTCTGTGTGCCAAGGTAGGTTACTGTAAATTCAGGCCATACACAATGTGCCATGAGCTGAGGCCTAGTCAGGAAAATCAAGTTAATGAAGCCTTACTGTCAATTCAGGCCATACACAATGTCTCATGAGCTGAGGCCTAGTCAGGGAAATCAAGTTAATGAAGACTTACTGTCAATTTTGGGCATGGTCTGTGATTTGTAGGGGTTTAAATTTTCTGTGGGAAGTGAATTGGGTGTTTGTGTTGGCGATTGCCTCAGGCCTTTGCCTTATCCTCCTCTGCCAGTTTATTATGGGTCGGAACGTTCATGTTGGCTGGCCAATAGAGGCGTTATGCAAATACTCCCTCATTGGCAACCAATCATGTTGTCAGAATGTAGAGGCCGGTAGATTCGCTGGTGGCCGCGGAGGATGCTGGGAAATGTAGGGTTTTTTGTATCATTGTTTTGGGGGTCTTCTAGGTTTTGCGGGGGGAAGTTTATTTGCTAAAAACCTACCTTGTCTGAGGCCTATTTTTGTTGCCAAGTTTGGTGTCTCCACCTTGTAAGGTTTCTCTGCCTAGGACGGTCGTTCGATGACGCTCTTCCTTTATATATATAGATATGCATATCCACTTTCCTTGTGCTTGCAAACAAGTCATCAAATAGTCATATATATATATATATATATACACACACACACACACAGGCAGATATTCAGACTGAGTCACACAAGAGAGAGAAAGATGGATTCCTTCACCCTCCTTATATAGCCACCTGCTGTTATATCATCGGTAAGGGACAATGGCTGATGCAACCCTTTTGCAATAACTCTCACTCTGGACACCACCGCACAACCCCTAATGCCACATCAGTGCGAAGCCATGGAGTTCAATATAGTTATAGCTCTAGGCAGGGCCAGATGTTACATTTAGCGGACAATGTGCCTGCCAAACACCCTTTTTTATTTCCAGGACCACCTGGAAGGTGGCCTGCCCGTGCCACACCAAATGTGCCCGCAGCAGCTCCACAAGGCTGGAGACCAAAGAGGAGCACCCGGCAGCCGGAGGCAGAGCCTTCGCCCCTGGCTACTAAACCCTCCTCCTCAGTTTCCAGCCCCATGGAAGGCGACCTGTCCGCACAGCACCAAATGCGCATGCGCGGAACCAGCTGGCTCTGCGCATGCGCACTCGGCGCAGTGCAGAACCAGTTGGCTCCGCGCATGCGCATTTGGTGGGGTGCGAGGAGGCGAGAGCAGCAGCACGAGGAGGCTCACCACATGAGGCCAGAGAGGAGGAGGGTTAGGCATTGTTGTTGGTGGGGGAGGGGCGCCAAAATAATGCTCACTTACCATTGAAAATTACTTTAATCTGCCCCTGGCTCTAGGATAAAAGCAATCTCTCATTCTGTTTGTCCTTGCCTTTGTCACCCTGTACTGTCTGCCAGATGGTAATAGTTCAAAGAAAGAATATGCTGAATCATAGAGAGTTTTAGTTTCACAAGGTCTTTTGCTGTCTCTGCTGGCCTCACCAAACAACATATCCCATGATTCCACAGTACTGAAACCATGGCTGTTCAAGTGAAGTCAAGCTATATGTCTTGACACTAATGCTCAGAGCATGGGAAATAAGCAAGGCAAACTCCAACTTTTAGCACAACACCACAAATATGATGCCATAGTTATCATTGAAACCTGGTGGGATGACTCCTATCGCTGGAATATAGACATCGAGGGCTATAATCTCTTTCACAGAAACCGAACAAAGGGGAGAGGAGGCGGAGCAGCCTTATATGTCAAAAACTGTTACGCTGCAGAAGAGATGCAAGACAGCAATCCGGGAAACCAGCTTGACAGCATCTGGATAAGAATCAAGTGAACTGGGATTCTCATCCTAACAAATGCCTGATCAATGCGGTTGAAGTGGTCGGATCCTTAGGGGCAAGTGACCATGTGGTCTTGCAATTTGAGGTACAAAGGAAGGCCGAAACTAAGACAAGTCAAACCAGCATTTCGGACTTTAGGAGAGCTGGCTTCCGAAAAATGAAGGAAATAGGGAGCAGCATTGCGTGGACACAGATACTAAAAGACAAGGGAGTTACGGATGGATGGGAGTTTTTCAAAAGTTAAATACTCAAGGCGCAATTGCAAACAGTGCCAACAAAGAGAGAGAAAAATAGGACAAGTGCAAAGAAGCCAGAATGAATGTCCAAAAAACGTCTAACTGTGCTAAGACTCAAAAGAGACATGCACAAAAAGTGGGGAAAAGGGAGAAATTACCAAAGAAGAATTTAAACCAATAGCCATCTCCTGTAGGGAAAAGGTCCGGTATTGACTCAACTGGTTCCAGTCTTGTTGCATCTTGGAGACTAACCCAGAACAAGACATTGATTGCTTTCATAGAGGAAGGGTGCATTTACACCATAGAATGAACTATGTAGGACATCACTTTGAACTGTTATGGCTCACGGGCCTTGTAGTTTCATGTTCCTTCCTTCCCTTTTGTCTTTTCTTCCCTCCCTCTTCCCTCCCTCCTTCCCTCTCTCCCTCTTTCTCCTTCCATTCTTCCTTTTCTCCCCTTCGTCCTTCCCTCTTTCCTTCCCCCTTACCTTCCCCCTTACCTCCCTCTTTCTCTGTCCATCCTTCCCTTCCATCCCTTCATCCTTCCTTCTCTCCCCCTTTCCTTCCCTTTATCCTTCCTTCCATCCTTCTCTTACTCCCTCCCTCCCTTCTCTTTTTCCTTCCTTCCCTTTTGTCTTCCCTCCCTTCCCTCTTTCCTCCCTCCCTCTTTCTCCATCCATCCTTCACTTCCATCCCTTCATCCTTCCTTCCCTCTCTCCCTCTTTCTCCTTCTTTCCTTTCCTTTCCTTTATCCTTCCCTTTCTTCCATCCTTCCCTTCCTCCCTCCCTACCCTTTTTCCTTCCTTCCCTTTTGTCTTTCCTTCCTTCGCTCTTCCCTCCCTCCCTCTCTGTCCATCCTTCCCTTCCATCCCTTCATCCTTCCTTCCTTCCCTCTCTCCCTCATTCTCCTTCTTTCCTTCCCTTTCCTTTATCCTTCCCTCTCTTCCGTCCATCCTTCTCTTCCTCCATCCCTTCTCTTTTTCCTTCCTTCCCTTTTGTCTTTCCTTCCCCCCTCTTCCCTCCCTCCCTCCAGCTCTCCCTCTTTCTCCGTCCATCCTTCCCTTCCATCCCTTCATCCTTCCCTCTTTCTCCTTCTTTCCTTCCCTTTCCTTTATCCTTCCTTCCATCCTTCTCTTCCTCCCTCCCTTCTCTTTTTCCTTCCTTCTCTTTTGTCTTTCCTTCCTTCCCTCCCTCCCTCTTTCTCCATCCATCCTTCCCTTCCATCCCTTCACCCTTCTCCCTCTTTCTCCTTTCCTTCCTTTTATCCTTCAATCCTTCTCTTTCTCCCTCCCTACCTCCCTTCTCTTTTTCCTCCCTTCCCTCTTCCCTCCCTCTCTCCCTCTTTCTCCGTTCATCCTTCCCTTCCTCCCTTTTGTTCTTCTTTTCTTCCTTCCTTCCTTCCATTCCATTATTTCATCACCCGCAGCAAGTCCTCCTATCAGGAGTGCTACGCATGCAGTCCCCAGGTTAGAAAGTTTCCCATTCCTGCTGTAAACATTGCAAAGGACTAAGAACATAAGAACATAAGAAGAGCCATGTTGAATCGGGCCTCAGCCCATCTAGTCCAGCATTCTGTGTCACACAGTGGCCCACTAGTTGTACACAGGGATCTCTAGCAGAAAGGAGGGCAAAACCCTCACCTGCTCCCGACCCCCACAACCAGTACCCGGGAAAATCCTGCCTGCCTCCATCAACACAGAGGTGGCACTTGGATGTCCATTTCAGTAGCTACTGATTCCCTTGGTATCCATGAATCTGTCTAATCCTGCCTTGAAGCTGTCCAGGCTGACAGCTGTCACAACCTCCTCTGGAAGTGAGTTCCATAACGCAATGACCCTCTGGGTGAAGAAATATTTCCCTTTATTAGTCCTAACTTTCCTACCTTGGAGCTTTAGGGAGTGCCCCCTAGTCCTAGTGTTGTGTGACAGAGAAAATATTTTTTCTTTATTCACCTTTTCTATCCCATGCATGATTTTATACACTTCGATCAAGTCACCTCTTAAACGCCGTCTTTCAAGGCTGAAAAGACCAAGGCGTTGCAACCTGATATCATAAAGGGAGCTGCTCCATCCCTTGGATCATTTTTGTCGCCCTTCTTTGTACCTTTTCCAGTTCCGTTATATCCTTCTTAAGGTGCGGAGACCAGAATTGTACACAGTACTCCAAATGTGGCCTTACCATAGATTTGTAGAGAGGCAATACAACATTTGCCGACCTATTTTCGATTCCCTTCCTGATCATGCCAAGCATAGAATTTGCTTTTTTCACTGCTGCAGCGCACTGGGTTGACATCTTCATTGAGCTGTCCACCAAAACCCCGAGATCCCTTTCCTGGTTTGTCTCAGAAAGCTTTGACCCCATCAATTGGTAGGTGTAGTTGGGGTTCTTTGCCCCGATGTGCATGACTTTACACTTGTTTGGGTTAAAATGCATTTGCCACTTTGTTGCCCATTCACTCAATTTCGAGAGATCTTTCTGGAGCTCTTTACAATCAGTTTCATTTTTAACTACCCTGAACAATTTAGTGTCATCTGCAAACTTTGCTACCTCAGAATTCACTCCTACATCCAGATCATTAATGAATAAATTAAAAAGTAACGGACCCAAAACTGAACCTTGGGGTACGCCACTTCTCACCTCTTTCCACCCAGAGAAATGTCCGTTTATTACCACCCTTTGTTTCCTACAGTTTAGCCAGGTTCCAATCCAGGACAAGACCTGTCCTCTGATTCCATGGCTGAAGAGCTTATTTAGGAGCCTTTGGTGGGGGACTTTATCAAAAGCCTTTTGAAAGTCAAGGTAAACAATATCGACTGGGTCCCCTTTATCTATGTGTTTATTTACACCCTCAAAGAATTCTATCAAGTTAGTAAGACATGATTTGCCTTTGCAGAAACCATGTTGATTTTCCTTCAGCAATGCCTGTTCTTCTATGTGCTTAGTAATTTTTCTTTAATAATGGTTTCCATCACTTTGCCTGGAACTGAGGTTAGACTGACTGGCCTATAATTTCCTGGATCACCCCTGGATCCTTTCTTGAAGATCGGAGTTACATTTGCCTCCCTCCAGTCCTCGGGTACAGTGCCTGATCTTAGAGAAAGGTTATATATTTTGGCTAGAATTTCAGCAATTTCACACTTGAGTTCCTTAAGAACTCTGGGGTCGATGCCATCAGGCCCTGGTGATTTGTTGACATTTAGTTTAGTAAGGCATGTGAGAACATCTTCCTTGTTTATCTCTATCTGGTTTAATTCATTTAATTCCCTCCCTGAAAAAACTGACTCAGCTGCAGGCATATGTTGTCTGTCCTCCTGTGTGAAAACGGAGGCAAAGAAGTCGTTTAGCCGCTCAGCAATCTCCTTGTCTTCACTTATTGTCCCTTTCTTACCATTTTCGTCAAGTGGCCCAACTGCTTTTCTAGTTGGGTTTCTGCTTCTGATGTACTTAAAGAAGTTTTTGTTATTTTTTTTAAAATGTTCTTAGCTATATGTGCCTCAAAATCTCTCTTGGCTTTCCTGACGGTTGCTTTGCATTTAGTTTGCCAGAGCTTGTGTTCCTTTCTGTTCTCCTCAGTAGGAAGAGCCTTCCATTTCTTAAATGAGTTTTTCTTCTTTCCAATCACATCTTTTACTTCATTTGTAAGCCATACCGATGTCCTCTTGGACTTTCCCGGCCTCTTTCTTATTTTAGGAATGCATTTTAGTTCGGCTTGTTTTAAAGTATTTTTAAACAGTTTCCAAGCATTTTGGAGGGATTTGATTTTTGTTACTGTTCCTTTTAGTTTGTTCTTTACTATTTTTCTCATTTTGGTGAAATTCCTTTGTGAAAATTTAAGGTCTCTGTGTTAGTTTTCACTGACAGTTTGCTATCCAAACTTAAGTTGAAGGTTATTGTGTTGTGGTCACTGGTACCTATGGGCTCAGTTACAAGGACATCTTGAACGAGATCTTGTTCATTAGTTAGCACCAAGTCCAGGATCCCCTTTCCCCTGGTTGGTTCCATGACCATCTGCTCAAGGGAATAATCGGCTAGCATGTCGAGGAACCTTGTCTCTCTTTCATGCGTAGAACAAGAATTTAGCCAATCTATTCGGGATAGTTGAAGTCCCCCATTATGACTAATTTATTGCTTTTTTGAGGCCTGTTTAATTTCATTTTCCAGATAGCAGTCTGCCTCTGGAGTTTGGTTGGGAGGGCGATAGCAGATCCCTAATGCTAGATTAGTTTTTTGTCCTGGGATTTTTACCCACAATGTTTCTGTAGGTGAGTTTGAATTTTGACTATGGGAGAAATCCACAAGGGACTTCCTCAAATGATGGCGGACTCTCCTTCCTTGTTTCCATCTCTGAGGAGTGCTTTATTTGTATATTCCTGCCCGGCAGGTTAGGCTAGATGGCCTTTGAGGGTCCCTTCCAACTCAAGTGGAGTATACACTGCCTTGGAGTCTGATGGAAGATCTGGAAGATCTTGAAACAGAGGCTGGAAGGCCATCTGTTGGGTAGGCTTGGGTTGTGTCTTCTCGCCTGGCCGAAGGGGGTTGGACTGGAGGACCTTCCGGGTCTCTTCCAATTCGATCATCTAGTCAGGAGCAACCATATGATTTTTGTGGTGTTCAAAGGATGAAAAAGGGGGAAACACGGCTACCGGGAAAGACTCCATATCAGATGGCATGACTATCTCAATGGGACACAAAACACTTTCCCCGCTCCCCGGCTTTAAGCACTTCCAATGACATTCATGCCTGAGCTTCGAAATAACTACACGGCTCCGAGATCCAAGAGTGGCAGGCGAGGAATGCAATTAATTAAAAATAGTCACTTCTGGCAAGCGTTGTCAGAGAGGGACACATCATCCTCGGCATTGGTATGCATTTATTCCAAGAGCATCCTTCGACTCCAGGCACTTGAGTCTAATATAAGCATTGCCAAACTTCGGCCCTCCAGGTGTTTTGGACTACCGGCTGTTAGGAATTATGGGAGTTGAAGTCCAAAACACCTGGAGGGAGGGCCAAACATCATGGGTTTTCTTAAGGAAGGAATACTCAGAGGTTGTTTGGGCAGTTTTCTTCCCATAAATGTCATTTACAGCACCTGGGATGCGTTGGTGGTCTCCCATCCAAGTCCTAACCAGGGCTGGCTCTGCTTAGCATCCAAAATTATATGGGATCTGACAAGTGCCTCCAAGTCTCCTGTTGACTTATGACAAGTAAGGAATGTTCAGAGGTGATTTTTGCCCATTCTTTCCTCTGAAATAAGAGTGTGCAGCACCCGGTATCCATTGGCCGTCTCCCATCCAAGTCCTAACCAGGGCTGGCCCTGCTTAGCATCCAAAATTATATGGGATCTGACAAGTGCCTCCAAGTCTCTTGTTGACTTATGGCAAGTAAGGAATGTTCAGAGGTGATTTTTGCCCATTCTTTCCTCTGAAATAAGAGTGTGCAGCACCCGGTATCCATTGGCAGTCTCCCATCCAAGTCCTAACCAGGGCTGGCCCTGCTTAGCATCCAAAATTATATGGGATCTGGCAAGCGCCTCCAAGTTTCCTGTTGACTTATGGCAAGAAAGGAATGTTCAGAGGTGATTTTTGCCCATTCTTTCCTTTGAAATAAGAGTTTGCAGCACCTAGCATCCATTGGCGGTCTCCCATCCAAGACTTAACCAGGTCTGATCCTGCTTAGCTTCAAAGATCTGGTGCATTTAAGGGATTTCAGCCCTGTGGGATACCAGAAAAAGCCCCATTGAGAGACATTAGCAGGTGCTAACTGACAATGCCACACAGATGCTCCATATTCAATGCACGCTTTCGAGAGGAAGAGCTAAAATTAATCCAGCCATGTGTCGCTTGCCTTGATTCAGATGCAAATTCCATTGAAAGACAACAGAGGCATTGGCCGAAATGCACTCTGCACATGCTTAGGTGCACTTTTGTTTCACCATGCCAGTTACAACAGCTCAAAACCAACAGCAAGTAGGTTACTTCTGGCTCAATGAGGCAGGGAATCCGTCCCTGGCTTTAGTCAGAACTTTACACAGTGCCAAAATTGAGTGAACGCATTAAGGTTGGAACAAATACCCAGAGTGGACTACTGTATCCATTGACATGGGATGCCATAGAATTAGAGAATGGGAAAGAGACCCCCAAGAGCCATCCAGTCCAACCCCCTTCTGCTATATAGAAATACACAATCAAAGCACTCTGGACAGATAGCCATCCAACTTCTGTGTTAAAACTTCCAGAGAAGGAGGCTCATATTTAGCAACAATGAGCTGCTTCCTAAACAGTAAAGCAGGAAATCCATTCCGGGATTTAGCCCAAAGTGTTGAAGCCTAGTGCCAAAATTGCACAGATGCATTAAAGTTGGAACCAAAACCTGAAGTGGATTCATGAGCCTAAAGACACGGGATTTAGTAAACAGTGGTTGCTTCTGGGTCAATGGAGAGGAGAATCCGTTCGTGGCTTTAGTCCGAACTATAAAGGTGGTTGGATGGATGGATGAATAGAACAAAGTGGATTCACCTGCCCATTGACATGTGACCTAGCAACACTCAATCATATGAATGAGAGACTTCCAAGGGTCCATCTACAACAGTCATGGGCAAACTTTGGCGTTCCCTCCAGGTGTTTTGGACTCCAACTCGCAGAAGTTTGCCCATGCCTGATCTATAATGTAGAATGACTATAGCTGGATTCTACTTTAATGCAACGGCTCAATGCTATAGAATCCTGGGAATTGTAGTTTGACAAGGTCCTGAGCCTCCTCTGCCAAAAATGCTAGTGCCTCCCTATTTATTATTTATTATTTATTATTTATTATTTATTATTTATTATTTATTATTTATTATTATTATTTATTATTTATTATTTATTATTTATTATTTATTATTTATTTTTACAGAATTTATATTCCGCCCTTCTAACACCGCAGGGGACTCAGGGCGCATTACAATGTACATATACATGGCAAACATTCAATGCCATAGCATAACATATATAGACAGACACTCAGAAACTATTTAATATTCCAGCTTCTGGCCACCAGGGAGCTGTTGCTTCCTCATTCTTTGCATACTTCCTGGAAATTGTATGGCCTCCTAAATCAGTTAAATTAGCCTCCCCACAAAGTGGTACCTAAATTTCCTACTTGACAGACGCAACTGTCTTTCGGGCTGCAAAGGACGACAACAAACGACACAATTTTGGTCGAGAGCTCACTCCGACCTGGGCTGGCTTCGAACTCATGACCTTTCGGTCAGTAGTGATCTTAATGCAGCTGACTCCCAGCCAGCTGCGCCACAGTCCCGGTGCTAACTACAATTCCCAGGATTTCATAGCATAGAGCCATGTCAGTTAAAATGGCGTCAAACTGCATTATTTCTACAGGGTAGAAGAAACCCAAGTGGCGGTGAGTTCCACCAGTTGAAGATTTGCTTTCCCCTGTCATTTCGTGGAAATGTGAAACTCAAGTCAGCTCCCAAATCATCACATGTAGGCAGCTTACAATCCATAAATAAATATACCGGGAGCCCCGACTTCCTTTCAGCAGACTGTCGATAATATTTGCATCCATCGCTCAAGCAAGGAATGATTGACGATCCCATTCACATTTTTCAGCACAGGCATTTTCTGCATGATTCAGCATCCAGACGAGGCCGCCTTTGCAAATGGCAACGGAGACGGAAACAGAGTATTTTAACCCTTTAGCCTCTTCCTATAAAGCTTTCGAAAGATTGCCTACTTTTCAGCCTTTTTTTTTTGGAGATGCAGGGTTTGACACCACTCTAAATGCTCTGGAATCCTGGGAGACGTAGTTTTTGCAACATCACACTAAAGAAGGATAGGTAAAGGTAAAAGGGATTCCCCTGACATTAAGTTCAGTCGTGTCCGACTCTGAGGGATGGGGCTCATCTCCATTTCCAAGTCGAAGAGCCAGCCTTGTCCATAGACACCTCCAAAGTCTGGTGGCCAGCATGACTTCATGGAGTGCTGCTACCTTACCGCCGGAGCGGTACTTACTGATCTACTCACATTTGCATGTTTTCGAACCGATAGGTTGGCAGAAGCTGGGGCTAACAGTGGGGGCTCACCCTGCTCCCTGGATTCGAACCTGTGACCTTTCAGTTGGCAAGTTCAGCAGCTCAGCGCTTTAACCCACTGTGCCACCGGGGGCTCCTTAAAACATTGTTTCCCAATCAGTGTGCCGCGGCACACTAGTGTGCCATGAGCAATCATCAGGTGTGCCGTGGGAAATGGGAACCTCCAATACCCTTTCTTCCCCCTCCTCCTGAACACTTTTTCTTCTCCACTCAGGCTCCCTTCTTCCCAGCCTCGCTCTGCTCGCTTTGCCTCGCTTTGCTCTGTGGCGAGTCTGCGCACTAGCGCCCGCACGGGTCACGTCCTCCTCCCTCCCCCTTCCCCTTCTGAACACGTTCATGCTGCCCTCTCAGATCAAAATGGCGGCAGAAGCGGCAGTTTAGAAGAAAAAGTAAGTGTTGGGCAGGAGGGGGAAGAAAGGGCGTGAAGGGGAAGGGGAGAAAGAGGTCTCTGTCGAAAGCTGGCATGGGCAAACTTGGACCTTCCAGGTGTTTTGGACTCCAACTCCCACCATTCCTAGCAGCCTCAGGCCCTTTTCCTTTTCCCCCCTCAGCCACTTAAGCAGGAAAGGGCCTCAGGCTGTTAGGAATGGTGGGAGTTGAAGTCCGAAGTTTTCCCATGCCTGTTTTAGGGACCTTAAAGTGGTGAGCCTCCTTCCAACATTGTGATTTTGGATAGAAAACAAACAACAACATAACATAACATTGTTTGAGTCCACAGTGCTCTCTGGGTGTAGGTGAACTACAACTTCCAAACTCAAGGTCGATTCCCAAGCAAACCCTTTCAGGACTTTCTGTTGGTAATGAGAGTTCAATATGCCAAGTTTGGTTCAATTCCATTGTTGCAAGAGTTCAGGATGCTCTTTGATTGTGTGTTAACTATAAATCCCAGAAACTGTAACTCCCAAATGTCAAGGTCTATTGTCCCCAAACTCCATCTGTGTTCACATTTGGGCATATTGAGTATTCATGCCAAGTTTGGTCCTGATCCAACATTGTTTCAGTCCACAGTGCTCTCTGGATATAGGTGAACTACAACTCCAAAACTCAAGGACAATACCCACCTAACTCTTATAGTATTTTCTCTTGGTTATGGGAGTTCTGTGTGGGAAGTTTGTGTCTTTCTGCCATTCCTGCCAGGATATCTATGTTGAGTTCATCGAAACAGGCCCAGGTTTCACACTGAGTGTATAAATACATTAAAAAAACATATTAACTATATGTATTACTGTGTTAGAGTGTCATTTTGTGTCATTTTGGTTGGTGGTGTGCCCCAGGATTTTTTAAATGTAAAAAGTGTGCCGAGGCTCAAAAAAGGTTGAAAAACACTGCCTTAAAAGAAAGATACACGTGCCCAAACCAAACTGTGATAATAAAAAAGTAACAACAAATGTATTATTTATACCATTAGAAATCTAACTCATTATGCTTACCAGGATTCCTAATAATAACCACCCAGTTTAAACACCCAGTTTGGACACGGAGGTCCTTCCCTCCACATCAGAACTGGGGCGAGAGCCGCACATGGAAGGGAAGGCCAGGGAAGGGAAACCCGCCAATTCCTTTCCGAAAATGGCGGCGGTGGCTTCGAAATGGCAAATTCACTTCCGGGTTGCTTACATCGCTTCAAAACCGCTTCAAAAGTGAATTTAATCCGAATTCATTCCGATTTTACGAGCATTCCAACGAACCTACCCAGGCCTACTATTCAGCCAAATCCCACGGAGAATGAGGTCAACCAAGGTGACAGATGCACCTTGGAGCAAACATCATGCGCAAAGCATCGCTGCTCTTCCTTGAAGGTTGTTGCTTCGAAGCCAAGCGGAGCTTCGTCATCGTCTCTTCCGAAAAGGTCAAGCGTCCATCTGGACAGCAAGGCCTCGAGCCATTTCTTGGGAAACATCTGGAGAACGTGCGGCTTTGGGTGCATCTACACTCCAAAGTTAATGCAATCAGACACCACTCTGTCAGACACCATAGTATGGAGTCCTGGGAATTGTAGTTTTGCAAGGTCTTGAACTTTACCTGCCAAAGAATGCTGGTGCCTCGTTACAACTCCCATCACCCCATAGCGTTGAGCCAGGGCAGTTTAAAGGGGTGTCAAACTGCATTCATTCTCCAGTGTAGACGCTCCTGGACGAGACAGAATCAGTTTGTTTTCTGCTTCTTCCCCTATTATTTGGATGCCTCCATTACTATTGCAAGCCCATGTTGGGCCTCCAGCCTCAGACGTCATTGACTGCGAGAAAACATACTTGGAATGTGTCCTTGCCCCGCGACAATGAGAGAGCAATACAACCCTGGACATTTTTGATGGTTGAGTTCTCCACAAAGGCCTTGGCTAGTCCTGGTGTCACGGTCTAATGACATTATTTTGTGTCTCAATATTGGTTAGCTTTTACGGATTCGTAGCCAAGTCATAGCTAGAGTTGGAAGGTACCCCCAAAGGCTATCCAGTCCAACCTCCTTTCTCGTGCGGAGACACACAATCAAAGCCTTCCAAACAGATCGCCATCCAGCCTCTGTTTAAAAACCTCCAGAGAAGGAGACTCCATTGGACTCCTAAGCAGTCGATATACCATTAGATCTGGAAGGGACCCCGCAAAGGCCATCTAGTCCAGGGGTGCTCATTATGGTGATCGGGAGCACCTAGGTGATCTTCAGCCCTCTTCTAGGTGATCTTTGGGCCTCACCAGCCAGATGGCGTGCTCCTGCCATGCGCACGCACGTGCGCTCCCGCCGCCGCCTTTGCGGGACTTCTTTTGCCAAAATGAGGCTTTAGTGGGCGGGCCCTGGCATTCATCTTGCCACGCACAGTGTGGTGACATGACCGCCCATTGGTTGCTGCTGGGGGGGGGGGCGCAGGGCGAAGGCACGCGCACGGATAGGATGCGAGGTTGTGGGAGGGATGGAGGGAATATGTGTGTGTGAGAGAGAGAGAGAGCCAAGGAGAGAAGAAAGAAATCCAGAGAACTTTTTTGGATCCTTTTGGCAGGCAGGCGGGCGGGCACTGGAAGGAGAGAGGGAGGGAGAGAGAAAGAGGCGAAGGAGGCCGGGCAAAGTGGGGCAAAGCCAAGCAACCCCCGCCGCAAACCCTGCTGCTGCCCTCGGGACTCCCATTCCAAGCCGAGACCTGGGCGAGCGAGTTGTGTGGGGCTGCTTTCTTTCCTAGGTTGGGGGCGAGGAGGGAGGGCTCCGCCGTGTTCCTAGGGCTGAACCCGAGGAGGAGGGGGCTGCGGGGATGGAGACTCCACTTGCGGCTGCTGCTTGTGCAGGATCCCCTTCCCGGGTGCGCGCGGCGGCGAATTCGTGGGCAGGCAAGAAAGAAGCCCCGCGCAGACAGAAGGCTGCAATAGGACATCTAGTCCCACCCCACTCAGGAACACAGAACCTGAATCTTCCTGACGGATGGCCATTCAAGCCTGGCTTAAAAACCTTCAAATGAGACTCCAACAGGCTCCCAGGTAGTCCCTATTTCACTGGAAGGGAACCCCCAAAGTCCACCCAGTCCAACCCCATTATGCCATGCAGGAAGACACCATCAAAACCCTTCTGACAGATGGTTATCCAGCCTCTGCTTAAACACCTCCAGAGAAGACTTTGCTACACCTCAAGGTGGCATATTCTTCTGTGGAATAGCACCCAATCCCCACAACTACCTGGAAGGTGCATCTACTAATGCTTGTAAAATCGAAATGAATTTGGATTAAATTCACTTTTGAAGCGGTTTTGAGGTGATGTAAGCAACCTGGAAGTTAATTTGCCATTTCGAAGCCGCCGCCGCCATTTTTGGAAAGGAATCATTTGGATCCAGAAGGGCTTCCCTCGGCGTTAAACCTGGGGCGAGAGCCTCACATGGCTCTCGCCCCAGTTCTTATGTGGAGGGAAGCACATGTGCTTCCCTCTGTGTTAGACCTGGGGCGAGACGCGGAGGGAAGAACATACGTGTCCAAACAGGGTGTTTAACCCAGTTTGGATGTGGATGTGCTTCCCTCCGCATTAGACCTAGGGCGAGACGCAGAGGGAAGCACATCCGTGTCCAAACTGGGTGTTTAAACCAGTTTGGATGCGGATGTGCTTCCCTCCGCGTTAGACCTGGGTCGAGAGCCGCACACGACTCTTGCCCCAGTTTTGACATGGAGAGAAGTGCATCTGCGTCCAAACTGGGTGTTTAACCAGTGCTGTTTCTTTCCTACTGTCAGTGCTGTTTCTTTCTTACTGCGCATGCGTGCCTGCCATTAACAAAGCCATTCTGAAATTTCTGAAAAATTTGTAAAATTTCCACATTTTTTGGGGAAAATTTTGGAAGTCATTCAGATTTGAAGTGCCAGCGCTCCCTACATCCAGAACGACTTTTGAACCTTTTAAAAAAATCAAACAGGCTTAGCATCTACATTGCAAAATTAATGCAGTTTGGCACCCCTTTAATTGCCTTGGCTCAATGCTATGGAATCCTGGGAGTTGTAGTCTGAGAAGGTACCAACAATCTGTGGCAGAGACGAATGTCAGTGTTCAACTCTTTGCAAAGCAAGAAAATTGGGGGGAAATGTGGTGAAATTGCAGCATGACGATGTGGAAGTCCAATGCCTTTGCTTTGCTCTGCATGCCCATGGCGCATTGCAGCTCTGTTCGGGAACAGCAAATGGGGTAATCTCTCATCCAAATGGGAACGGCACGCATTCCTCCCCATGCTCCCAGGCCCAGTGCACCTGGCTCTTTGAACATGGAAATCATGCCCTGAGTGATGCGTCCCCACAAGGCAGTTTGGTGCACTTGCATCGTGATCCGCACACCAAAACACCAGGCTTCCAGATGCTCACATTGGAGCCGTCCTATTTCCTTGCACTGCCTCCCAATCTACAAGTTTTGAATAAAAAGTAATGCCTCCATCTTTGTAACTCTTCAACAGATGGCAGTACTGGCATGCGGCAGGTACTGGCTTGTTCAGTAGACTCTCCTCTACACAGGGCCGTAGCCAGGATTTTGTTGGGGGAGGGGGGTGAGTTTGGTTCGGGGGGGGGCTGAGACTGGGTGGGAGAGGGTCTACCCTAGCAAACCTTTTGTATTGTTATCCCAAAACCCCATTAATATGGGATATAATGAGCATGGTGATCAGATCATGATTTAAATGCACATAACAGTTTAAATAATGTACCAGTAAGGCCTTTTCGCGGACCATCCTGAGTTGGGGGGCTGAAGCCCCATTACATGCCTGCCTCTACAGTTCCATTTTGACAGGAAACCTTAGCACTGAACAGTTGTGTTGTTAAAGTGCGAAGTATGGAACCCTGTGCAGACAATCGGTCAATGCAACTTAAGCAACGTGCAGTCATTGAATTCTTGACAGCAGAAGGTGTCGTCCCAAAGGAGATTCCTCAGAGAATGCAACCTGTTTATGGGGATTGTGTTGATGTGAGTACTGTGCGTCGTTGGGCGAGTAAGTTTGAAGATGTTGAGGTGAGAACATCTGACTTGCATGACAAACAAAGACTTGGACATCCTCTGACAGCAACCACTGAGTTTCACAAGCAAAAAGTTGACAGATTGATTCAGGACGATTGTCGTATCACTCAGAGAGAAATTTCAAGCATAATCGGCATTTCACAAGAATGTGTGGGTCACATTATTGCTTGGCTTGGCTAGCGGAAGATCTGTGCATGGTGGATACACAGAAGAACTTCAGAGACTGGATCTCACCACCGTACAGCATCCTCCATACAGTCCAGATTTAGCACCATCTGACTTCCATCTGTTCCCGATAATGAAAGAAAATCTGCAGGGACATCATTATGCTTGTGATGTCGAGAGAACCGTGAGATGCTGGTTGCGGAAACAGAGTGTCGATTTCTTTCGTGACGGCTTTTCGTGACGGCTTCTTTTTGTGACTTCTTCAGAAAACTTGTTCATCGTTGGCAGAAATGTATCCAATACGGCAGATCTCGAAGAAGAAGACGGCATATATATACGCTATCGTACTGATGGCAGCTTGTTCAACTTAAGCCGTCTGAGGCCTCGCACTAAGACTCTAAACTATCTAGTCCATGAGCTGCTTTTTGCTGACGATGCTGCCCTTGTCGCCCATTCAGAAGCAGCCCTGCAGCGCCTCACATCCTGCTTTGCAACAGCTGCAGAGCTGTTTGGGCTGGAAGTCAGCCTGAAGAAAAAGGAAGTCCTCTACCAGCCCGCACTGCAGGAAGAACACCATCATCTCCACGTCAGCATAGGCAAATCTGTGCTTACGTCCATTCAGCAGTTCACCTACCTGGGAAGCATCATCTCTTCAGACGCCAAGATTGATAAAGAGATAGATCACAGATTAGCAAAGGCATAGAGTGCATTTGGAAGGCTTCACAAAAGAGTCTGGAGCAACAAGCATCTGAGGCAAAGCACCAAAATCAGTGTGTACAGAGCTATCATACTGTCTATTCTCCTCTATGGGTCTGAAACATGGGTCACCACCTATGACTCCTTGAATGCTTTGATCAGCACTGTCTTCGCACAATCCTAAATATACACTGGACCAACTATGTGACAAATGTTGCTGTCCTTGAGCATGCAGGGATCACCAGCATTGAAGCCATGCTATTGAAAACACAACTGCACTGGGCAGGGCACATCTCTAGGATGGAGGACCACCACCTCCCAAAGATACTACTCTATGGGTTAGCGCAAGAGAGGCGCCCCCAAAAAGAGATATAAGGACTCCCTGAAACAACATCTCAGGCTCGGCCAGATTGATCACCAACAATGGTCTACCCTGGCCTCACATCGGGAAGCATGGAGACGCACTATCCACAATGCTGCGGCCTCTTTCGAGAGGACACAGGTCTCGAAGAGAAACGACAACGCAGAAAGAACCGCAACTTGGAAACAACATCACCCAAGGAGACTTTCTGCTGTGCTTTCTGCAACCGAACTTGCCTATCTCAGATTGGCCATTTTAGTCATCAATGCGATTGTAAAAATCGAGGGATGAGTCCTTCCTAAGAATCTTCGTTCGCGAAGTAATGCCAGAGAGAGGATTTATTAAAATATTCCCATCCAAAGCCAAGTAACGAAAGTGGAGGCATTACTTTTCATTCAACCCTCATAGCAATCCATATTTCACCCGTACATTGGTTTTCCAAGCAGGCGTTTGTAGAGAAACCCCAGAGTCTGGCACAGGCAGAGAGCCCTGGCCAAAGGAGGCTGGAATGTCACATTGATGGAGGAAACTTCCCAGCCAACAGCGCTGCAGAGGGACCTCCGTCTCCACTTGCCAAAATCAGTGCCAAACGGAGAGAGAGAATCTCCATTTGGCCAGAAGGAGAGTGAGAAATGTATAGTATGACATTTTGGCACTGCAAATGAAATGCACAGATATAGGACGAGTGGAAGAGATTCCAAGTGCAGGAAAGGAGATTCCACCTAAAGCTTAGGAAGACCTTCTTGGTGATCAGAACCGTTGGGCAGTGAAATACGCTGCCTCAGAGTTAAGCAGTGGCTGCATGGCCATCTGTCAGGAGGGCTTTGATTGTGTCTTCCTGTCTGGAGAAAGGGGTTGGACTGGATGGCCTTTGGGGGTCCCTATCAACTATAGAATTATAAGACAGCCTGACTGGGAGTCAGCTGCATTAAGATCACTATTGACCAGAAGGTCATGAGTTCGAAGCCTGCCCGGGTCAGGGTGAGCTCTCAGCCAAATTGTGCAGCTTGTTGTCGACCTTTGCAGCCCGATAGACAGTTGCATCTGTCAAGTAGATAATTTAGGTACCACTTTGTGGGGAGGCTAATTTAACTGATTTACGAGGCCATAAAATTCTCCAGAAAATATGCAAAGAATAAAGGAATGCGACAGCTCCCCTGGTGGCCAGAAGCTGGAATTTTAAATAGCCTCTCAGTGTCTGTCTATATATGTTGTGTGTCTATGACATTGAATGTTTGCATGTACTGTATATGAACATTGTAATCCACCCTGAGTCCCCTGCGGGGTAAGAAGGGCGGAATATAAATGATTTAAATAAATAAATAAATAATATAGGGACCTGGGAGATGTAGTTTGGAATGGTACGTCAGTGCAGGGAAAAGACCTTGTGGAACTACAAATCCCATGATTGAGCCCTGGCAGTTAAAGTCAAACTGCACTGATTCAATAATGTATACCGGTTTTTCTCAACCTTCCTAATACAATTCCACATGTTGTGATGACCCCGAACCATAACACTATTTTCATTGCCACCTCATAACTGTCATTTAGCTCCTGTTATGAATCGTAACGTAAATATCTGACATGCAGGATATGTCTTCATTCACTGGACCAAATTTGGCACAAATACCCAATACGTCCAATTTTGAATACTGGTGGGGTTGGGAGGATTGATTTTGTCATTTGGGAGCTGTAGTTGCTGAGATTTATAGTTAACCTACCATCAAAGAGCATTCTGAACTCTAACAATGATGGAATTGAACCAAAATTGGCACACAGAGCTCCCATGACCAACGTAAAATACTGGAAGGATTTGGTGGGCGTTGACGTTGAGTTTTGGAGTTGTAGTTCACCTACATCCAGAGAATACTGTGGACTCAAACAATGATAGATCTGGACCAAATTTGGGACGGATACTTAATATGGCCAAATGTGGACGATGGTGGAGTTTGGTGAAAATAGAGCTTGTCATTTGGGAGTTGTAGTTGCTGGGATTTATAGTTCACCTACAATCAAAGAGCATTCTGAACCCCGCCAATGATAGAATTGGGTCAAACTTCCCACACGGAACTCCCATGACCAACGGAAAAGACTGACTTTCTGCTGTGCTTTCTGCAACTGGACTTGCCTATCTCAGATTGGCCTTTTTAATCATCAACGCGCTTGTAAAAAGCGTGGGATGAGTCCTTCCTAAAGAATCTTCCTTCGCGAAGTAATGCCGAGAGAGTAGTAGTAGTACTAATAGTACTGTATGTAGTACAAAAAGTACAATGCATTAGGTATGACAAAACATGCAGAAACATCCTATGTACTGTTAAGAGGGTGTAAGTCAGTTTCTTTGATGAATTTCAATCATGATCTTATTCTGTTAATAAAAGTATTGATACCTAAGGTTTGATGGTCCAGTTTTTAATGAAGTGTCCCTTATTTTTGTGAAAAAAAATCCCATATTTTTAGGTAAATGTCCCTTATTTCTTATATCATAAAGTGGCAACCCTAATGGAAAGTTCCCTACGAACATCAGCATTTGAGACCTTTCAGACACTCAAATGCTCTGTATTCATTGTTGGTCGTTCTCAGACATGATGAACTCTTTCAAGGTTGAGCCACCTGTTTGGGAGACGCTTGAAAGTAAAGGAGGCAGAGAGGAAGGGAAGCAACATGCTAGAAATATGTGGACCTGGAAGAGCACTCGATGGACAACATGCCCAAGCCAACTCAAACTTCTCACTATTTATTTATTTATTTACTTTGCTTCTATACCGTCCCTCTCAGCCCGAAGGCGACTCGAGGCGGTGTACATATGGCAAAGACTGCCCAAGATAAACACATTAACAGTTACCAACACAATCACATCATATACAAATTAGCAATTAATATTAAACACAATATCAGCGTCTCGTTATTAAATCGATTTTCAATTGCGGCGGCGGCGTTCCTTAGGTCTCAATTAATAATCATACTACATCTGCAAATGCCCGGTCAAACAGCCAGGTCTTGACCTTCTTGTGAAATGTCAGAAGGGAGGGGGCTGATCTGATGTCTCTAGGGAGGGCGTTCCAAAGCCGAGGAGCCACCACTGAAAAGGCCCTGTCTCTCGTCCCCACCAATCACGCCTGCAATGCAGGCGAGAACCGAGAGCAGGACCTCTCCGGATGATCTTAAACATCTTGATGGTTCATAGGGGGAGATGCGTTCGGACGTGTAAGTTGGACCAGAACCGTTAAAGGCTTTAAAGGCTAAAGCCAGCACTTTGAATTGTGCCCGGTAGCAAACTGGTAGCCAGTGGAGCTGGCGCAACAGAGGAGTTTATTTATTTATTTATTTATTTATTTATTATTCGGTTTTATATTCCGCTCCTCCCTGCAGGCTCGGGGCGGATCACAGTAGCAATAAAAACACAACAATAAAACATACAGTAAAATTCGATAAAACACGCAATACATAGCCAGTAGCCAGCAGATCACAGGTCTTAGATCTTAATTCGGACGCTGATATGCATCTATATTCAGGCTAGCCAAACGCTAGCCTGAAAAGGGCGGTCTTGCAGGCCCTTCAAAAAGGGCCGATTTCATGAATCGCCCGAGCGTGACTAGGCAGTGAGTTCCAAGTCATAGGAGCCACAGCTGAGAAGGCTCGCTGTCTTGTACAGGACAGGTGGCAGGAGCGGGGTGGTGGAATGACCAACAGGTTCTGCTCTTCCGAGCGCAGTGATCTCGGGGGAATATACGGGGTAAGGCGGTCCCTTAGGAACTCAGGCCCTAGACCGTGCAAGGCCTTAAAGGTTAGCACCAACACCTTGAAGGCAATCCGGTACTCAATAGGCAGCCAGTGCAGTTGCCGCAGGATGGGCGTAATATGCTCTCTCACTGGTGCTTCCACCAGCAAGCGAGCAGCAGCATTCTGCACCAGCTTGAGTTTCCGGACTGTCGACAAGGGAAGGCCCACGTAGAGGGTGTTACAGTAGTTGTGCGCTCCCTGAGTGCCACTCCTGTTATCAACCTGGCTGCTGTCCGTTGGACCAGTTGAAGCTTCTGAACAGTCTTCAAAGGCAGCCCCACGTAGAGGGTGTTGCAGTAATCTATACGGGATGTAACCAGAGCATGGACTATTGTGGCCAACTCAGACTTCCCAAGGTACGGGCGCAGTTGGCACCCAAGTTTTAACTGTGCGAATGCTCCCCTGGTCACCGCCGAAACCTGGGGTTCCAGGCTCAGCGATGAGTCCAGGATCACACCCAAACTGCGAACCTGCGTCTTCAGGGGGAGTAACCCTACGCCCTGTGCGGCCTTTCGACTGACCAGGAGTGCCTCTGTCTTGTCTGGATTCAATTTCAATTTGTTCATCCTCATCCAGTCTGACACAGAGGCCAAGCACCGGTTCACGACCAGAACAGCCTCCTTAGTAGCAGGTGGGAAGGAGTGACAGACTAGGACAGACGTGGGCAAACTTCGGCCTTCCTCCAGGTGTTTTGGACTCTAACTCCCACAATTCCGAGCAGCCAGTAGACTGTATAAAGATAATGATCTGTTGATAATTTGGTTGATTTGGAGAAGAAGAAGAAGAAAACAACTTCCCCAAGTACTGCTGAAAAGAGCTTCCTCCCAGCCCCTCCCTCCGCATTTCTGTTTGGGAGAGATGTGCTTCCTCTGGACAAGCACCGCATGTCCTTGGCGCACCAAATTGTGATTCTGGACTCAAAAATAGATGCCGAGACCTTGTCGGGAGCTCATCTTCCAGCGGAGATTTCCTCAGCCTTCTAGGAACTGGATCCAGAAATGTTTGGGGAGATTCCCATGGCCTGACTGCACAACGCCAAGGGCAAATTTCAGCCGGAGAGCAAGGCAGCAGAGTGGCGCCGCACCGTCAAGGCCAAAACGGAGATGCCGCGGATAGAGAACATTCTCTGCCATAGGATGGGGGCTGTTCTTGCAAACTATAATGCTCAGGGGCCTTCATGGCACTGAGCAGTTGCAAAGCCAATCACTGAGAGTATCTGTTCACTGTTGTTGCCTGGAGGTTCATCTGTTTGAGAGGTGTTAACTGGCACTTGATTGTTTGTTGTCTGGAGTTCTCCTCTTTCTGAGTGTTGTTCTTTATTTACTGTCTTGATTCTGGTGATTTTTTAAATACTAGTAACCAGTTTTAGTTCATTTTCATGGTTTCCTCCTTTCTGTTGAAATTGTCCACATGCTTGTATTAAATGGCCCATGTGCAATATTTAAAAAAGAAACACCAGAATCAAGACAGTGAATAAAGCCCTAAACGGTACTGGTCCAACTTACCTGTCCGAACGCATCTCTCCCTATGAACTTCCGAGATGTTTAAGATCATCTGGAGAGGCCCTGTTCTCGATCCCGCCCTCTTCGCAGGCGCAATTGGAGGAGATGAGAGACAGGGCCTTCTCAGTGGTGGCCCCTTCCTTTAGAGCAGGGCTTCCCAGGAAGTCGATCACGATCGACCAGTCGATCCCGGGACTGAAGGTGGTCGATCCCAGGATGGGGCGCTTCTCAGAGGGGGCGGAGCCAGGTCGTGCCAAGCCCCGCCCCCACCCCCGGCTTCGGCACTCCCAGCAGCTTCTCCAGGCTTGAGGATGGCAGTGCCAAGCCAGCCTTGTGCTAGCTATGTCACCACTGGCTTGGCATTGCCATCCTCAAGCCTGGAAAAGCTGCTGGGAGCTCCAAAGCCAGAGGGGAGGGCGGGGCTTGGTGCGGCCTGGCTCCGCCCCCTTGCTTCCACTCTACCAGCAGCTTCTCCAGGTTTGAGGATGGCAATGCCAAGCCAGTGGTGACATAGCTAGCACAAGGCTGGCTTGGCACTGCCATCCTCAAGCCTGGAGAAGCTGCTGGGAGCTACAAAGCCAGAGGGGAGGGGCGTGGTTTGGCACGGCCTGGCTCCGCCCACCCTCTTGCTTTCGCTCTACCAGCAGCTTCTCCAGGCTTGAGTATGGCAATGCCAAGCCAGTGGTGGCATAGCTAGCACAAGGCTGGCTTGGCACTGCCATCCTCAAGCCTGGAGAAGCTGCTGGTAGAGTTGAAGCCAGAGGGGGGTGGAGCCAGGCCACACCAAGCCCCTCCCCAGCCTTGAGGAGGTAGGTAGATATTTCTGACTTGGTTTTATTATGAGTAGCTCGCATGCTGAAAAGGTGTGGGCACCCCTGCTTTAGAGGCTTGGGGCTCCCAAGGACCAAGCCGGACACTATAGATAACTCAAATAGGCTTTATTGTACACAAAAAAGAGTTATCTTACTGAGCCACTAAACTTGGTTCTCCAAAAGGACAAAGAAAAAAAATCCTTTACAGTCTCTCTGTTGCTTGGGTCCTGGAAGTTTCAGCCAGATGGCTCTCCAAGTTCTCTCTTTCTTTGTGGCCTCGAGTTAAGGACACTCTTAGCCCCAGTTAGATGGCCTATATTGAAGGCACAAACCTTCCTCTGGGTGCCAACTAACTGTCTCCTCAGTGCTACCCAACCTTCTGATATGCTGGGCTTACTGCATGAGTCCCAAGGAAAAATCTGTCTCGTGTTAGAAGATGGCTTGACCAAGGGCTGGCCCAGCAAACCTTCTCTCACATCCTTTTCTGGAGAGATCCAAAAAAACTCTGTAAAGAAAATGGCTACATTTTCCAAGTCCCTGGGAAAAGAGGCGGAGGAAACTCAACTGAGCTCTATTAACAATGATTGACAGGTGAAAAGCACCAATCAATGCAACCAAGTCTTTGCAAAACTAAACAGGATTGCAGTAACCATGAAGACTGACAGGCCCCCTTCTCCCTCTTCCTCTTCCCAGGAGCGAGGGCTCTTGGGAAATGGAGTCCCGCCCAAAAGGGCCGCTCGCACCTCTCAATCAAGAGGAGGCATCCTTGGACTACAATTTCCAGCCACACGCAGGGAGGAGAGAGGAAACAGGAGGAGCCAAAAGGGGTAGCAGGATGGAGGAGGAGGAAGAAGGAAGTATGTACTAGCCCAGCCTCGCTTCCTGCCACCTGAAAATAAGGGACACTAAATTTTGGGACAAAAAACAGGATGTCCCGTACAATCCGGGACAGTTGGCAACCCTACTGCCCATTGGCGCGCTTTGTCAGACCCTTCGGTTGTGACCTGTCTGGCATGGGAGGCTCTACCCATGGCTATTTTGCCACCGCCAGCATAGCTCACAACTTCATTAGGGTATGCAAGCCTCTCCCCCACCACAAGGGGGCCCCAACAGAGAGGAGAAGCATAATACAACAGTGCAAAAAAGGACTTTAAGAACTCAAACCCTTGCAAAATCTGCAGGCTGTTAACACACTAATACAGGGGTGGGCAACATATGGCCCGCGGGCCGGATGCGGGCCGGCAGCCGATTCTGTCCTGCCCGGGGAGAAGGGTGTCGGGGGCGGGGCCAAGAGGAAGGGGTGCCGCTGCCGCCATCCCATCGCAGGCTGTGGGACTTGTGGCGGCAGACAGGCCAGAGGAGCGGCGGCTTTGGAGTGTCAGCCATCCTTGGAGGCGATCCGGGCCTGCAGCAGGAGCATTCGGCAACCTACGGCGGCTGATTGCCCTGGCAACCCGGAAGACTTGATCGTCTTCCAAGTCGCCAGGGCGATCAGCCGCCTCAGATCGCTGACTGCTCCCCCTGCAGGCCCGGATTGCCTCCAAGGATGGCAGGCATTCCATAGCAGGGTGATCAGCTGGGGAACGGCTGGGGGCGAGAGTGGGCGGAGGCCTGCAGCCTCCGATCGCCTGCTGCTCTGCTCTCCTCTGCTACGATGTCAGCTGGGTCCATTGAGCCATTCCATCTTGGTTCGCACCTTGTCTTCTTGAATTTAATTTAATTTAATTTTAGTGGTTTTTATTATTATTTTATTATAATAATATAATAAATAATATAATATGTTATATTATAATTTCAATATATTATAATGTCTATATATATCCTATAATATAATAAGTATGATATTTAATACTAATAATATATGAATATTTCTTGATATATTAATATGTTAATATTAATGATGTATAATATATAGTAAATATAGTAAATAAATAAATAAATTATGTAGATTAGAATGTAATTCCACCCTTAGGTGCGGCCCTCTATAATATTTTTTGGCTCTCGTGTAGCCCCTTGGAAAAAAATAATTGCCCACCCCTGCTCTAACAATACAAACCTTTGCAACATTCACACTTGCTTGAAACAGACATGGGTTCTTCCTCACACCCTAGACATTATTCCACAGGTGTATACACACTCCGCTTGCCTCATTTCCTACAGACATCTGAGGATGCTATTAGCCACAGATGCAGGTGAAACGTCAGGAGGGAATGCTACTCGAACATGGCTATACAGCCCGAAAAACACACGGCAACCCACCAATTTCCCTTGCTTTTCTCTTTGTCACCAATGAGAGGGTGAAATGTGTGCAACTGACCTTCAGAGTTGAGAAAGCAAAGTATGAATCAGCCCCAGGAGGTCATAACCTCCCTCTCTCTTTCTGCAAGTTAAGCTCTGCGCATGAGTCAAGCACCCCTCCATCTTCACCGCTGGGCTTTTTTGCCAGCCCTTGACCTCCTCCTCCTCTCCCTTCCTTCCCCATCACTCCATAATCCCACCTAATCTCTCCCTCCATCCCTTTCTCTACATCTCTCTTTTCACATTTGGTTTCCAATCCAGCCTCCATCAGCTTTTGCGGGATTAAGGGGACCGGACCAATTGACATGCGAGGATTTGGAGACAGCGGCTGCGGCTGCGGCGGGGATTCATCCGGTGTCCTCTGCAAGAGCAAAACGGCAACGGCATCACCCGAATTATAGGATCACAGAATTGACATGACCTCCAAAGGACAGCTAGTCCCACCCTCTGCTGCGTAGGAAATACACAAACAAAGCGTTCCCACAAGATGCCCATCCAAAGATGGAGAGTCCAGCAGCCTCCAAGGTAGTCTTACATTCTACAATGTAGATTAGGCATGGGCAAACTTCGGCCTTCCAAAGTTTGTTTTGGACTTCAACTCCCACAATTCCTGGTCTCAGATCCCTTCCTTTTCCCCCTTAGTCCTTTTTCCCCTCAGCCCCTCCCCGTCAGAATGGTGGGAGTTGAAGTCCAAAACACCTGGAGGGCCCAAGTTTGCCCATGCCTAGTGTAGATAATTCGAAAGCCACAGATCACTAGCTTTGACCCTTCAGGTCCAATCCTTTATCGTACTAACTTGGAGCCTTTTAAAAGGTATCGATATGTTATTGATATTGATAAGTTATTGATATTTGTTGCTAGGTATTGATATACTGGATCCTGACATTCTTCCATATGGTATGAATTGTTATAGCACTGCATAGAATTTGTTAGGGACGACTTACACCAGGACTGTGGCGCAGCTGGCTGGGTGTCAGCTACATTAAAGATCACCACTGACCGAAAGGTCATGAGTTCGAAGCCAGCCCGGGTCGGAGTGAGCTTCCGGCCATTTGTGTAGCTTGTTGTCAACCTTTGCAACCTGAAAGACAGTTGCATCTGTCATGTAGGAAATTTAGGTACCACCTATGTGTGGGGAGGCTAACTTAACAAAAATTACAAGACCATAAAAAGCATGCGGGGAATATACTTCATCAGTGTTGCAGATGGACGGTGAAGCGACAGCTCCCCTGGTGGCCAAAAGTTGGAATGTTAAGTAGCCTCTGACTGTTTGTCTATATGTGTTGTGTGTCTATGGCAGTGTTTCCCAACCTTTTTTGAGCCGCGGCACACTTTTTACATTTGCAAAGTCCTGGGGCACACCACCAACCAAAATGACACAAAATGACACTCTTAACACAGTAATACATATAGTTAACTAGCTGTACCCGGCACGCGTTGCTGTGCCCTTTTTAGGAGATGCGAGAAAGTTCAATCATCCACGGTGTGCCCTCCTCTAAACTGCAGTTGGATGGAGTGTGGGTCATGGGGGGCATGGTGTGCCAAGTTGGGTCTTTATTGGTCTTGGTTCTGGGCCACAGTGGTCTGTGGGGAATGATGGGTTTTGAAGTACTACAAATCCCCGTTTTCCATGGTGGTACTTCAAGTCCCATCATGCATGGTCGGGGCTCTGTGTGCCAAGATAGGTTACTGTAAATTCAGGCCATACACAATGTCCCATGAGCTGAGGCCTAGTTAGGAACAGCAAGTTAATGAAGCCTTACTGTCAATTCAGGCCATACACAATGTCCAATGAGCTGAGGCCTAGTCGGGAGAATCAAGTTAATGAAGTCTTACTGTCAATTCAGAGCGTAAACAGCTTCCCAGTAAGTGAGGCCTAGTTAGGGAAATCAAGTTAATAATATATATAATAACTATATCATTTATTAGTCGCCCTCCACGGGAAGTGCTCCGGGCGACTTACAGGATCATGACAACTACAAACGACACGACACAAAAGGGAGGGTAGGGGGTGGGGAAGGAAAGAGGGGAGCAGGGTGAAGTCCAGGCAACGATGGCCAGCTAAGGCACCATCCCGCCATCAAAGGAAGGCAGGCAAGGGGGCCTCAGCAGGATCGCTGACGTCCAGACGCAAGAAGGGGACGGGGCCCGCGGGCTCCCATGTGGAAGCCCGCGTTCGCCGCTCCGGCCCGTCCGCCAAGAGTCCTTTATGGTAAATGGGCAAGACCCTTGAGCTTCGACTGCCTGTGGCAGGCGCTCCAGAGAGTCCTGGTCGAAACCGGCCTCAGAGGCTGTGTCGCCTTCTGCCTGGGCCGGCCTTCACCCGGGGGAGCCACAAAGGTCCTTGGTCGGAAGGTCCGGGGCATCCCTGGGCCAGCCAGCCTTGGTGCTGGGTGCCTCCTCCACTCCTCCGACCGATCCGGTGGGCAGACGGAGGACCTGGGCCTACGGGCGCGATCCTCTCGGTGGGGAGCTCCGCCCGCAGCCCGCCCGGCTCGGTGCTTCCTCCTCCGGCGGCGCCGCCTCCTTCTATGGGTGGCATGCTGCTTCCGGTTCAGGGCTGTGTTGTCGTTGGAGTCCTCCAAGGGCGGGACTTCCGTGTAGGGTTTACTTCCAGGGGTCGCAGAGGGGGGTTGTCTGTCTTCCGGAGGCGGGACTCCGGAAGGCGATCATCTCCGGGTCCTGCTTCCTCCGGGGTCTGGCACATGGCGGAGTGGAGCGTCCTCAAGGCCGATCGCCATGTTGGGTCGCTCCATCTCCAGCTGACTCCCCCAGCTCCTCGCGTAGCGGCGCCGGCGGGCCCGGGAGTTCCGGGGGAACGCCAGGCCGGCCGAGATGTCGAGATCATCTAGCAGGTCCACTGCATGCGGCTGGTGGGTCTCAAGGGCGTCCGGTGCTTCCTCGATGTGAGCCGGGCCGGTAAGCGACTCATCCTGGCCATCGGGGCCTGGGCTTAGCAATCGGGAGTCGGCCTGGTCCCTGGGAGTTGGGCTCTGCGCTGCCACCAGCTCCCCGGCCGGGGTTAGTCCGCCAACGGAGCTAGTGGGGAAGTCCCATGAGTGGTCCCAGGCGAAGTCTGGGTCACCGCGGAGGTCTGACTGAGGCTCATGGTGGGGGTCGACCCGCTTGGGGGGACCACCAGGCATATCTCCCGGGACAGGGATCCGGGAAGTTGGGGGCAAGGCATGCCCGTCAGCTCCAGTATGCCACCAAACCTCTTCCGAAACTTCTCCATCTGGGCCGCGAGCGCGTTGTATTCTGCAATGAGCTCTGCAAACAGGCCGGGTCGAGTTGACCAGGACCCAGCTGGTCCGGGGGTGGCCCCAGGGAGTTAAGAGGCACCGGCAAGCTGTTTCCCGGTGCGTAGGCCTTTTGGTCAAATTGGTCGGTGGTAGGGTCCTGGCCCTCCCGTTGTGGCCTCCTTGGGGAGCTGCTCCGTAGGGGGCCGCATCTCTCAGGGAGGTTAATTCCCGTGCTGTGGGGGGGGGCTCTGCATTCAAGGGGGTCGTCGGGGGTTGTAAGGGAGGGCATTTGCCCAACGATCTCCTACCGATCTCCTCAGGAAGCGTGCGCCCGAAGCCGTTACCGGTCGAATGACCCAGCCATTACTGGGTGTTTTTGGTGTCCTCATTGAGAGTCCCGAGGCTTTCCCAGCCAGATTACGTTCTCCGGTGTCTGTGGGTCTCCAAAAGTGACCCTGAGTCTGGCGATCGACTGCCTTCTCCCCAAGGGGGGAGCAGCAGGATCGGCCTAATAAATCCAGGGAGCCAAAGAGGTCATGCCGGAGCTCACCCAAAGGGAGCTCCACAGCAGTCGCCATCTTGCCCAATATGGTTCGAGCTATGAGATATCTTGGTGATGGTATCCAAGTCTAGTGAAAATAATCATTTCATAATCATAATGAAGTCTTACTGTCAATTCAGAGTGTAATCGGCTTCCCAGTAAGTGAGGCCTAGTTAGGGAAATCAAGTTAATGAAGTCTTACTGTCAATTTAGAGTGTAAACAGCTTCCCAGTAAGTGAGGGCTAGTTAGGGATATCAAGTTAATGAAATCTTACTGTCAATTTAGAGCGTAAACAGCTTCCCAGTAAGTGAGGGCTAGTTAGGGAAATCAAGTTAATGAAGTCTTACTGTCAATTTAGAGCATAAACAGCTTCCCAGTAAGTGAGGGCTAGTTAGGAAAATCAAGTTAATGAAGCCTTACTGTCAATTTTGGGCGTGGTCTGTGATTTTTTGGGGTGTACATTTTTGGTTGGAAGTGATTTGGGTGTTTGTGTTGGGGATTGGCTCAGGCCTTTTCCTTATTCTGTTTTGGCAGTTTAGTATGGATCGGATTTTCATGTTGGCTGGCCAGTGCAGCAGTTATGCAAATCCACCCTTATTGGCAGCCAATCATGTTGTTCAGAATGTAGAGGCTGGGTGAGTCTTTGGCTGCCACAGAGGATGCTGGGAAATGTAGTTTTATTTTTACTTGTGGTTTTGGGGGCCTTTTAGGTTTTGGGGGGAAAGTTTCTTTGCTACAAACGTACCTTGCTTGAGGCCTATTTCTGTTGGCAAATATTGTGTTTCTGTGTTGTAAGGTTTCTTTGTTTGAGGTATACATCACATGACGTGAACCCATTTGTATAATAGATATCTTTTAAAAATGTATTTATACACTCAGTGTGAAACCTGGACCTGTTTCGATGAACTCAATATAGATATCCTGGTAGGAATGGCAGAAAGACACAAACTTCCCACACAGAAGTCCCATAACCAAGAGAAAATGCTATAAGAGTTTGGTGGGCATTGACCTTGAGTTTTGGAGTTGTAGTTCACCTATATCCAGAGAGCACTGTGGACTCAAACAATGTTGGATTAGGACCAAACTTGGCATGAATACTCAATATGCTCCAATATGAATGCAGATGGAGTTCAGGGGACATAGACCTTGACATTTGGGAGTTGTAGTTGCTGGGATTTATAGTTCCCCTACAATCAAAGAGCATTCTGAACCCCACCAATGACAGAACTGGGCCAAACTTCCCACACAGAACCCCCAGGAGGAGGAGGAGGTCTCTACTTGGGGAAAGGGAGGCGGGCCTTCCCAATGCATGGAGAGGGAGAGACCAAGAAAACAAAGGGTGGGGAGGGGGGTGTTTGTAATTTTGTGCCTTTATCGAGGTAGGTTTCTTAGGGTTTTTATACTTCAACACACTAGGCTCTCCCCCTCCCCTCCTCCTGGAGGTTCCAATTTCCCACGGCACACCTGATGATCGCTCACGGCACACTAGTGTGCCCCGGCACACTGGTTGGGAAACACTGGTTTATGGCATTGAATGTTTGCCATGTATGTGTACATTGTAATCCGCCCTGAGTCCCCTGCGGGGTGAGAAGGGCGGAATATAAATACTGTAAATAAATAAATAATTATTAGAGCCAATAACTTATTAGAGTGATAGTAGATTAGTAACGATAACAGTGGACTCATATTAAATTATATCGGAAATAGGCAACAGAGGATAGCCATTCTCTTCTGCAGCTATTGCTTCCAATGCAACAGGAAGCGACATCACATCCATGTCTGGGAATGGTGCTAAATTAGACATTTATGGCTGTTTTTTTAATATTTGAGGGATTTATGGAAGGGCAAAGGGACCCAGACCATAAGTAGGTCATGAGTTTGAGGCCTGCCCGGGTCGAGGTGGGTGCTCGACTTTTCAGTGTAGCCTGCTGTCGAACATTGCAGTCCAAAAGACAGTTGCATCGTTCAAGTAGGAGATAAAGAAATGCAGACGGCACAACAAGGGACGCTGGGAACGCTGAGAGATGAGGAGTACGGCAGCTCCCCCTGGTGGCCAGAGTTTGCCTCTGTTCCTCTATATGTGTGTAAGTGGAAACGGCAGGGATTGTCTGCTAAGTATGTGTACCTGCAATCCACTCTGAGTCCCCTTCGGGGTGAGAAGAGCGGAATATAAATAAAGTGTAGTAGTAGTAGTAGTAGTAATAATAATAATAATAATAATAATATGTTTTTGGTGGTTTGAGGAACAGAAATTCAGCCAAAATTTCCAATTTTATAAAATTTCTGGATTTTATTATTTGCAGATGTTCTGAATCATAGAACAATAAAGTTAGAAGAGACCATATAGGCCATCTAGTCCAACCCCCTGCCATGCAGGAAAAGCATAATCATGCAGGAAAAGGAATGGTGGGAGTTGAAGTCCAAAACACCTGGAGGGCCCAAGTTTGCTCATGCCTGATCTACACTGGCTCAATGCTATGGAATCCAGGGAGTTGTCGCTTTACAAGGTCTTTCGCCTTCTTTAGCAAAGGGTACTGGTGCCTCACCAAACTACAGATCCCAGAGTTCCCTAGCCTTGAGCCGTGGCAGTCAAAGTGTCTCCAAACTGCATTAATTTCGCAGTGTAGATGCACCCAGGCGTGAAGAATGGTCTTCTTCCTAAAAGACACTATGCGGGTTTTCTGCACATTTGGCTCCTTTTGAAAGCGCACCATCTTCCAAAGCTGAGAGAAATCTCTAAAAATAAAGCCAGGCCGCGGGGAGCAAATGCCGCATGACCCCGGCAAAGAGAGCTTTTAAGAGTCGGAGATTTGAGGAACAATTTGGAAGCCTTTGGCCAGAACAACTCTGCCTGGTTCCAGCGCAGCCGTGGCACAAATCGGGATTTTAATCTGATTGCGAGCGAGGGTTCGGGGATTAAACTGATCCCTTCCTCTTCCCGCGTCAAACGTTTGTCCTCAAAACACGCGCCATTGTTGGCGGTGGGCTCGGGGGCTTCACTCCGTGCGGACGGCTACATTCACAGCCAATAACTCACATGGGGAGAAACCCTTTGACGTGCCTGGAGTGTGGATAGAGCTTCACTTTTAGGGGAAATCTGCGTTCACGTCAAAGGACTCACACTGGGGAGAAACACTATACACAACAACAACAACAACAACAACAACAACACTTTATTTATATACCGCTCTATTTCCCCGGGGGTTTCCAAGTAGCATCATAAGCACCGGGAATGTGGCGCAGTTGGCTAAGTGCCAGCTGCATAAGATCTCTCTGACCAATAAGTCGTGAGTTTGAGGCCTGCCCGAGTCGAGGTGGGTGCTCGACCTTTAAGTGTAGCCTGCTGTCGACCTTTGCAGCCCGAAAGACAGTTGCATCTGTCAAGTAGGAGATAAAGGTACCACATTAAGTGGGGAGGCAAATTTTGACTGAATTATGAGGCCATTAAAGAACTCCAGGAACGCTGAGGAACGCGGAAGAAGAACAAGGGACGCTGGGAATGCTGAGAGATGAGGAGTGCATCAGCTCCCCCTGGTGGCCAGAGTTTGCCTCTGTTCGACTATATGTGTGTATATGGAAATGGCAGGGATTGCCTGCTAAGTATGTGCACCTGTAATCTGCTCTGAGTCCCCTTCAGAGTGAGAAGAGCAGAATATAAATAAAGTGTATTATATTATTATCATCAATACATACAAAATAGGCCTGGGTAGGTTCGTCGGAATGTTTGTAAAATCGGAATGAATTCGGATTAAATTCACTTTTGAAGCGGTTTCGAAGCGATGTAAGCAACCCGGAAGTGAATTTGCCATTTCGAAGCCACCTCCGCCATTTTTGGAAAGGAATCGGCATTATATTTCCACCCCTCTCGAGGTGCTTTCCTCTCATTGGCTGTCTAACCCAGTTTGGAGGCAGATGTCCGTCCCTTTGCGTCAGAACTGGGGCGACAGCCGCATCCAAACCGGGTTAAACACAGCTGCCGCTCCAGTTCTGACGCAGAGGGAAGGACATCCCCATCCAAACTGGGTGTTTAACCCAGTTTTGATGGGGATGTTCTTCCCTCCGCATCAGAACTGGGGCGACAGCCGCATCCAAACTGTCGCCCCAGTTATGACGTGGAGGGAAGACATCCGCATCCAAACTGGGTTCATGCGTGTCCACCATTAACGAAGCAATTTCGAAATTTTGGAATTAATTTGGGAAATTCCGAAATTTTTCCAGAAAATTTCGGAAGTCATTCAGATTCGAAGCGCCAGCGCCCCCTACATCCAGAACAAGTTTTGAAACTTTTTTTAAAAAATCAAACAGGCCTAATACAAAGTAAACAACATAAACATAAAATTAACAAGACAGTATAAGCATATTGCACATATATGTTTTAAATAATCCTGCCTGTTCAAGGCAATTTAAAAGACTAGTGCAATTTGTAGAGGGCCCGGGAAATTAGGTGCAATGCTATAGCAGGCAACAATAATAGTTAAAGACTATGGCTGTTCATTCCCGGGGCCTAAAAGGAGGAAGTGACCTGGGTAATCGGTAGAAAAAGATATGGCCATATTCAACAGTATCTGGGGCTGAGCTAGAACTAGTCGTTCTCAAAGCCTTGTTGAAACCACCAGGTCTTCAAGCTCTTACGAAATAAAGGCGGGAAGGGATGGGGCCTGGCTTATTGTGCTAGGAAGGGCATTCCAGAGGTGGGGGGGGGGGCACCACCAAGAAGGCCCTCTCTCCCGTCCCCACCAAGCATGCTTGTGACAGTGGTAGAAGCAAAAGGAGGGCTTCCCCGGAAGATCTTAAAGTTCGCACTAGTTCGTAGAGGGAGATGCAATCGTGAAGACAAGCGGGGCCCGAATCATTTAGGACTTTATAGGTCAGGGCTGTCCAACTGCCGGCCCTGCAGCCAATGTTTTTATGTACTGAACATTGTTTTAATCCAGAGTGAATGTGTATGGTGCTAATGTAGTTGTATTTTAATGTATTTTTAATGTATTTTAATTGTTGAAGGGTTTGGGGGTTTTATATTGTTATTATGTGGGCATCGAATTGTGCCGTACTGTAAGCCGCTCTGAGTCCCCCCTTGGGGGTTGAGAAGAGCGGGGTAAAATCCCGAAATAAATAATAAATAAATTGGACTTCAACTCCCAGAAATCCTAGCCAGTTTACCAGCTGTTAGGATTTCTGGGAGTTGAAGGCCAAAACACCTGCAGGGCCGGCAGTTGGACAGCCCTGTTATAGGTCATAACCTGCACCTTGAATTTGGCTCAACAACTGATTGGCAGCCAGTGAAGCTGTTTTAAATGGGGCATTGTATGCTCCCTATAGTTTGCTCCAGTAAGGAGCCTGGCTGACGCCCGTTGGACCAATTAGATCTTCCGGGCCATCTTCAAGGGCAGCCCTACATAGAGTGCATCTGGATGTAACCATGCCTGGAGTGTGGACAGAGCTTCACTTTTAGGGAAACTCTATATCCAATGTATGGTTGAAGGCTTTCATGGCCATAATCACTGGGTTTTTGTGTGTTTTCTAGACTGTATGGACATGTTGCAGAAGCACTCTCTCCTGACATTTCGCCTGCATCTATGGCAGGCATCTTCAGAGGTTGTGAGGTCTGTTGGAAACTAGGAAAATGGGGTTTATATATCTGTTGAATGCTGTCCAGGGTGAGAGAAAGAACTCTTGTCTGTTGGAGATAAGTGTAAATGTTGCAATTGGCCACCTTGATTGGCATTTAATGGCCTAGCAGTTTCAAGGTCTGGCTTCTTACTGCCTGGGGGTAATCCTTTGTTAGATGATTAGCTGACCCTGACAACAACCATGTCATGACAACTACCATGTCAGACTGCACAGGGAACCCATTGAAATCTACAAGCATGTGGACAATTTGAACAGAAAGGAAGAAACCAGGAAAATGAACAAAATCTGGCTACCAGTATTTTTTTTATTTAAAAACCCTCTAAAATCAGGACAGTAAATAAAGAACAAACACTCCAAAACAGGGGAATTCCAGACAAGAAACAATCAGGACCAGCTAATCACTTCCTAGCAAAAGATTTCCCCAGGCAGTAAGAAGCCAGACCTTGAAACTGCTAATCAAGGTGGCCAATGGCAACATTCGCACCTACTTCTAACAGGCAAGAGTTCTTTCTCCCACCCTTGTCTCCCGGCCATTATGATTTTAAAATCTCTGTGTTATTGCTTATATGTGAGTTATATTGATTATATTGCCTTAATATTTGCTGCTGTGTTGTTTTACTGATGTGTTATTGGGCTTGGCCTCATGTAAGCCGCCCCGAAGTCCCTTTGGGGAGATGGTGACGGGGTATAAATAAAGTATTATTATTATTAGTTTCCAACAGACCTCCCAACCTCTGAGCATGGCTGTCATAGATGCAGGCGAAACGTCAGGAGAGAATGCTTCCGGAACATGGCCAGGCAACCCAGAAAACTCACAGCAACCCAGTGATTTTATGTTGGTGATGAGAGTTCTGTGTGCCAAGTTTGGTTCAATTCCATTGTTCAGAATGCTGTTTGATTCCTTCTTGCTACGAAGTTGCACCTGGGCGGGCGCCCCTTGGGACGCGATGCCCTACGCAAATGCGTAAATTGCCTACCGCTTGAGGTGTCCCGATTATAGTGTAACCATAAATCCCAGCAACTACAAATCCGCAATGACAAACTTAGCCCCCCCAACCCTCCAGTATTCAGCTTTGGCCGTACTGGGTACTTGTGCCAAATTTGGTCCAGTGAATGAAAATACATCCTGCGTATCAGATATTTACATTGCGATTCCTAACAACAGCAAAATTACAGTTATAGAGTAGTAACAAAACCGGGACTGTGGCATTAAGATCACTACTGACCAAAAGGTCATGAGTTCGAAGCCAGCCCGGGTTGGAGTGAGCTCCCGTAGCTTGTGTAGCTTGTTGTCGACCTTTGCAGCCCGAAAGACAGTTGCATTTGTCAGGTAGGAAATTTAGGTACCACTTTGTGGGGAGGCTAATTTAACTGGTTTACGAGGCCATAAAAATCTCCAGGAAGTATGCAAAGAATGAGGAAGTGACAGCTCCCCTGGTGGCCAGGAGCCAAAATGTTAAATAGCCTCTGAGTGTCTGTGTATAGGTGTTGTGTGTCTATGGCATTGAATGTTTGCCATGTATATGTACATTGTAATCCACCCTGAGTCCCCTGCAGGGTGAGAAGGGTGGAATATAAATACTGTAATGAATAATAAATGATAAATGATAAATAATAATGAATCTCCCCCCCCCCCCCTTCATCTAAAATGGAGATACCCTTGGAAAGTCCTCACAAGGGCTATTCTTACAACCCCATCTAGATTGATCAATCAAGCTGTGAATTGTTTCAGCAGATTGAATTATTCAGATATGTTTGTGAACTTATTTTTAAAAACTTACCAATAAAAATAAGAAGAATTTGTAAAGAAAAATAATAATAAAAAATAAATAATAAATAATAATTTATTTATTTCATTTATTTACTTTATTTATATTATGCTCTTCTCACCCTGAAGGGGACTCAGAGCGGATTACAGATACACATACTAGCAGACAATTCCTGCTGTTTTTCACATATACAACACATAGACGAACAGAGGCAAACTCTGGCCACCAGGGGGAGCTGGCGCACTCCTCAGCTCTCAGCGCCCCTTGTTCCTTCCGCATTCCTGGAGTTCTTTTAATGACCTCATAATTCAGTCAAAATTTGCCTCCCCACTTAATGTGGTACCTTAATCTCCTACTTGACAGATGCAACTGTCTTTTGCGCTGCAAAGGTCAACAGCAGGCTACACTTAAAGGTCGATCACCCACCTCGACCCAGGCGGGCCTCGAACTCATGACCTACTGGTCAGAGAGATCTTATGCAGCTGACACTTAGCCAGCTGCGCCACTTTCCCGGTATATTAATAAATAATAAATAATAAATAATAAATAATAAATAATAAATAATAAATAATAAATAATAAATAATAAATAATAAATAATAAATAATAAATAATAAATAATAAATAATAAATAATAAATAATAAATAATAAATAATAAATAATAAATAATAAATAATAAATAATAAATGTTATGGTGGTGGGGTCACTACAACATGAGGAACTGCGTTAAAGGGTTGCGGCATTAAGAAGGTTGAGAAACACTGCTTTAAACAGAGTCTGAATGACCATCTGTTGGGAGTGCTTTGGTGGCCTTTGGGGGTCGTCGTTTCCAACTCTGTAAGTTTCAAAACTAGATAAGCTTTCCCTGCGATCCTCCACCCCCAAATGGTGCCTTTACTTTTTTGGCAAAATGAAGAAAAAGTAACTTTTGGGACTGGAGAATGAAGGAGGAGAACAAGTGGGTGGATGTGTCCCTTCCTCTCAGGGCCCTCCAAGGCCTCTCCATCCAAAGGCTCTTTCTCTCCAAGGCAGGTAAGCAAGGAGAGGAGAGGAGTGTCCAGGCCCTCCCCTCCCCCTTCTGCCCCACGCGGATTTTCCCCCCCACGCAGGCGCAGTCCTGACTGGTTCTCCTCTCACTCTCCCAGAGGCTGTGATCCTTCGCAGGCTTCCGTGGGAGTCAAACACGCCTTGAACGTCCACATTACGCACCCCATTCCCAGGCCTGATCTTCACTCTCTGTGGATATTTATTTGAAAGGCTCGTCATCCTTTCTCTGGGGTGTTTTTTTTTACACGCGAGGAGGTGTACCCCTTCCTTCCCTAGCTCCCGTGGAACATCATAATAACAATAAACAACAATAGCAGCCTATGATCTGGGAGGGAAAGGCTCCCCTGCGCGAGGATTGCGCCAAATTGCGCCTTCCTTGCGCGCGCCCCCTCCCCGCGTGTTTCTGGCCTCTCCCTCAGGAAAACACGTGCAGAACAGGGGGGGCCCAGGCGTGGGCGGCGGTTGCCCTGCGTGTCAGCCCTTTCCCCCCGTGTTTTTGAAGGGCTTTCCTTCCTTTTTGTTGCCATTTCCCAGCTAACGCGTGTCCAAAATCCTGTCCCCAAAACAGAGATGGTTTGGGCACAAAGACATCAAAGAGACACCCAAAGCGATCAGGAAACGGACCGGGTCTCGCGTGGGGCGATCGGTGGGATATTAAAAAGAGGGGCGGCTTTGCAAAGAGAGCCCCCCCCCCACTCCTTCCTCCTCCCCTCCTTCGTTTCTTTTCCTTCTCTATTGTTCTCCGCGCGCTTTCCACTCCTGGCGCAGAAACACACCCCAAACACGCAGTTTGGGGGCAGAAAACACTCCCGAGGACTGCAGCTCCCACCACCCCAAACAGTCCTTGGGGGTGATGGGAGTCATAGTCCAGGCCCCCTTTTTGGTCGGGAAGGAGGCAGAGGAACGGCAACACAAAGGAGGCACTTATTCCCTTTGGTGGGGCGAGTGGGAGTGGTAGTCCCGCCCGATGCCCCCCTTGGGATGAAGGGGGAGGCCATGGGGACCCGCTGGATGGGGGTGGTGGGAGTTGTAGTCCCAGCCGCCCAGAGTGATGGGAGAGGCGGTGGATGGCGGGCCACCAAAGGGAATCGAATCAAGGCGAACCCTCTTCTTCTCTCCAAAAGGGAAAGACTCCAGTCACTGGCGGATCCAAAGGCTTTTCTGAGCCAAGTCTTGGCTCTCATTCTGCCCACCCGCGTGTCCACGAGCCCCACGGAAGTGGGTTACAGAAGGAAGGAAGGAAGGAAGGAAGGAAGGAAGGAAGGAAGGAAGGAAGGAAGGAAGGGAGACCGAGTCAAACTGGCCAGGAAAGACCAAGAAAGTCCCACGGGAGTTTGGACAGAGAGGGAAAAGGAAAGGAACACACCATGCCCAGCTATTGAAGAGGCCCTGCAGCCCTGGCCCCACGCGTGGGAATAGGGTTTTCACCCTTCTCTTCGTGGTTCCCCCACCCACGCACCTCTCTCCCTGCTCTCCACCTAGCACACTTGAAGATGGGCTTCTCTTATCTTATTCCACGCGTGGGGGGCAGAGCTATTTACCCCCCCCCCAAGCCCAAGGGTCTCCACGACCTTCTCATATATGCTCTTCCCCGCTCCTTGCACGGGGCCCAAGATTAACCCGTCCACGCGTGGAGTTTCAACCTTCTTCGCCTGCGAGTGGGACTTCTTCCTTCTCTACCCGTGGGTCACTCTCTCCACACAAGGGAACGGGATTTCCCCCCTTTTCGGCGTGGGGATGAGGCCCTCCGCCGTTACGAGTGGGGTCTCCACGATCTACTCCCCACTTTACACTCTTCACGCCTATGTTTGGGGTCTCCACCCTCCGTGCCTTCACTTTGGGGTTGGGATTTCTCCCCCTCCACGTGTGGGACAAGGGGTTTCCACCCTTGACGTAAGGTTTCCATTTCCATCCCTAGAGAGAGGATCTGTATCCACACGTGAGCCCACTTGCACGCGTGGGTTTTTAATTTACTCGAGCCGGCTTTTCTCACTTCGAGATATGGTTTTCCTCCACTTCCAGGCTTGATTGACCCCACCTTCCACGCCTGGATTTTACAATATTTATTTACGCATAAATTTGCCCCCCACTTGATGCGTGGATTTCCACCCCACACACACACACACTTCCACTCGTGGATATTTCCATTTCCTCGAGTGGGCTTTCTCCACTTTTACCTGTGGTTTCCCCCTACTTCCGGGCTTGATTGCATCACCCCACTTTCACGCGTGGATTTTCCGAATTTTCACGCGTGGATTATCACCCATTTTGTACGTGGTTTCCCTCACTTCCACGCGTGGATTTTTCCATCTCCTTGAATGGGCTTTCCCCACTTTCACGTGTGCTGTCCCCCCACTTCCACGCCTGGGTCTTCTATCTGCAGGAGTGGGTTTTCCCATTTCCAGGCTTGATCCCCCCAGCGCCACTTCCACGCGCGAAAGGGACCTGCTGCTGGCCCTCCCTCCCTCCCTGCCTGCCTGCCTGCCTGCCTGCCCCTGGGCAAAACCATGCTTACCGATGGTGGTGATGACGGTGATGGCGAAGTAGAAGGAGCCGGCGAACTTCCACTGGACGCCGGCCTTGTGGGGCTTGAGGCGGAGCACGACGCCCTCGAGCTCGCAGTAGTTGGCCTCGGAGAGGTTGTACTTGCTGCGCAGCTCCTCCTGCCGCGCCACCAGCCGCCGCCGCTCCGCCGTCTCGGCCTCGGACTCCAGCGCGTCGAAGACGGCGGCGCCCACCAGCAGGTAGGTGAAGGTGCACAGGATCAGGGCCAGCGTCCGCACGTTCTGCCGCTTCATGCTCCCGGCGCCCGAGGAGGAGGAGGAGGAGAGGCAGCCGGAGGAGGAGGAGGCCCGGGAGGCAGGAGCCGAGGCAGCGGCGGCAGCGGCAGCGAGGCGGGCCCGGGGCGGGGACGGGGCGGCGGCAGGCGGGGCGCCCGGGCTCATGGTGCTGCTGCTCCTCCGCACCCAGGAAACACCAGCCCGGCAGCAGCAGCAGCAGCAGGAAGGGCCAGCGCGAAGCAGGACAAGGAGGAGGAGGAGGAAGGCAGGGCCAGGGCGAGGGCGCTGTCCCTTCAGCACCACCTCCCGCAAGGAGGGAGGGAGGGAGGAGGGAGGAGGAGCCCGGCCGCACACGCCCCCTCCTCTCGCGTGGAAAGCCCACAAGGCAAGACACGGTGGCCTCGCAAGGCTCCCTTCGCAGAGAGGATAGAGAGATACATAGAGTTAGGTAGATAGATAGATAGATCATAGATAGAGGTAGATGATAAATAGATAATAGTTAGATGATAGCTAGATAGATGATAGATAGATAATAGATAGTTAGATGATAGATAGATAATAGATAGATGATAGAGTTAGGTGATATATAGATAGAGAGGTGATAGATAGATAATAGAGTTAGATGATTGATAGAGTTAGGTGATAGATAGATAGATAATAGATAGAGGTACAGTAGATGATAGATAGAGAATAGATAGAGGTAGATGATAGATAGAGAATAGATAGAGGTAGATGATAGATAGAGTTAGATCATAGATAGATAATAGTTAGATGATAGATAGATAATAGAGTTAGATGATAGATAGATAGATATAGATGATAGATAATAGATAGAGTTAGATGATAGATAGAGTTAGATGATAGAGTTAGAATGATAGATAGATAAATAATAGATAGATAATATAGATAGATAGTTAGATAGTTAGATAATATATAGAGGCAGATGATAGATAGATAATAGATAGTTAGATAATAGATAGAGTTAGATCATAGATAGATAATAGAGTTAGATGATTGATTGATTGATTAATAGATAATAGAGTTAGATGATAGAGAATAGATAGAGTTAGATGATAGATAAATAATAGATATATAAGATAGATAGATAGATAATAGATAGAGGCAGGTGATAGATAGATAATAGATAGTTAGATGATAGATAGATAGTTAGATGATAGATAGTTAGATCATAGATAGATAATAGAGTTAGATGATAGATAGAGAATAGATAGAGTTAGATGATAGAGTTAGATGATAGATAGATAAATAATAGATATATAATATAGATAGATAGTTAGATAATAGATAGAGGCAGATGATAGATAGATAATAGATAGTTAGATAATAGATAGAGTTAGATCATAGATAGATAATAGAGTTAGATGATTGATTGATTGATAGATAATAGAGTTAGATGATAGATAGAGAATAGATAGAGTTAGATGATAGATAAATATAGATGATAGATAGAGTTAGATCATAGATAGATAATAGAGTTAGATGATAGATAGATAGATAGATAATAGAGTTAGTTGATAGATAGAGAATAGATAGAGTTAGATGATAGATAACAGGGGGATTCCTGACATGAAAAAATCAGGACCAGCTAATACCTCCCAACAAAGGATTCCCCAAGGCAGGAAGCAGCCAGGCTTTGAAGCTGCAAGGCCATCAAATGCTAATCAAGGTAGCCAGTTGAAACATTCACACCTAGCTCCAACATACTAGAGTTCTTTCTCCCACCCTGGACATTATTGCACAGCTATATAAACCCCACTTGCCTAGTTTCCAACAGACCCCACAACCTCTGAGGACACTTGCCATAGATGTGGGTGAAACATCAGGAGAGAATGCTTCTGGAACACGGCCAGACAGCCCAGCTGTTGGGAATTGTGGGAGTCAAAGTCCAAAACACCCATGTCTGCCATAAAACCTTTGTTTTCATACCTGTGGAGAAAGAGATGAAGTGACTTCGCCAGACTCCCTGGTCACCTACACTCCACTAGGGTTGGGAGGGTCCCCCAGAGCCCATCCAGACCAACCCCTTTCAGCCTCCGTTGCAAAACCCCTTTGGCAGGAGACTCTACTTTCAATCTGAGGCCGATCCAAAGCTTGGGAATCACAGAAATGTCACATTCCAAATGTTTCCGAGCCAAGGATGGAGAGAGCTCAGCCTTAACCTTTTGGTTTACGATGTTTCAACACCAAGTCAAGCTCACTCTCTCCCTATCAATGCATGTCAATGAGCGCCGACCCACAATGGCCCTTTCAATGGGAAGAAGCCACTCTTGGCCAAGGAAAGCATGTGCGGCCATAAATCTTTCTGTTTCCCAGATTCCGGCCTGTGCCTCGCGCAGCCCGGCCATAAAATCTAAAATTAGCAACTCCGAGCTCCCTTTCGGCAAGGAGCCTGCACAATGGCACCCATAAATTACACTCTGTAACAAAATTTTGAAAAATGTTCTGTTCCTGGTTTGAAAGCATTATTTCCTGTTTCATTGTGCAATCCTTACTTTGAAAGGAGTTGTTCCACTCCAGACACTTTGTTTTTGTGGCCACAAATTATTTTGAATTGGTTGAGACCCTATTCATTGAAAAACTAACAAAGTTCAGTGTTTCTCAACCTGGGGGTTGCGACCCCTGGAGGGGTCACCAGGGCTTGTCAATGAGGTCGCCAAAGACCATCTGGAAACACAGGATTTTATGTTGGTCAAGGGGATTCTGGGTGTGAAGTTTGGCCTAATTCTATCATTGGTGGGGTTCAGAATGCTTTTTGATTGTAGGTGAACTATAAATCCCAGCAACTATAACTCCAAAATGTCAAGGTCTATTTCCCCCAAACTCCACCAGTGTCCACATTTAGGTATATTGAGTATTCATGCCAAGTTTGGTCCAGATCCATCATTGTTTGAGTTCATAGTGCTTTCTGGATGTAGGTGAACTACAACTCCCAAACTCATGGTCAGTGCCCACCAAACCCTTCCAGTATTTTCTGTTGGTTATGGGAGTTCTGTGTGCCAAGTTTGGATTGATTCCATCATTGGTGTAGTTCAGAATGTTATTTGATTTTAAGTGAACTATAAATCCCACAGTTCTCTCTGGGTGTAGTTGAACTACAACTCCCAAACTCAAGGTCAATGCCCACCATAACCTTCCAGTATTTTCTGTTGGTTATGGGAGTTCTGTGTGCCAAGTTTGGTTCAGTTCCATCATTGGTGTAGTTCAGAATACTTTTTGGTTGTAAGTGAACTATAAATCTCACAGTTCTCTCTGGTTGTAGGTGAACTACAACTCCCAAACTCATGGTCAATGCACACCAAACCTTCCTGTATTTTCTGTTGGTTATGGGAGTTCTGTGTGCCAAGTTTGGTTCAGTTCCATCATTGGTGTGGTTCAGAATGCTTTTTGGTTGTAAATGAACTATAAATCCCACAGTTCTCTCTGGATGTAGCTGAACTACAACTTCCAAACTCATGGTCAATGCACACCAAACCTTTCCTGTATTTTCTGTTGATTATGGGAGTTCTGTGTGCCAAGTTTGGTTCAGTTCCATCATTGGTGTAGTTCAGAATGCTTTTTGGTTGTAAATGAACTATAAATTCCACAGTTCTCTCTGGATGTAGCTGAACTACAACTTCCAAACTCAAGGTCAATGCCCACCAAAACCTTCCAGTATTTTCTGTTGGGAGTTCTGTGTTCCAAGTTTGGATTGATTCCATCGTTGGTGTAGTTCAGAATGTCATTTGATTATAAGTGAACTATAAATCCCAGCAACGACAACTCCCAAATGACAAAATCAATCCCCGCACCCCAACCCCACCAGAGTTCAAATTTGGGGTTACCGGGTATTTGTGCCAAATTTGGTCCAGCGAATGAAAAACCTCTCTGCATATCAGATATTTACATTTCGATTCATGACAGTTGTGAAGTAGCAACGAAAATAATTTTATGGTTCTGGGTCACCACAATACAAGGAACTGGATTGAGGGTTTGCGACATTCAGAAGGTTGAGAAACACTGCCCTTGTTCAATGATACAGAACTCTGAAAATGGTAGTTTCCTGAGGCATCAGAACACTAACAGAGAAGGCTTATTCCTTTGTACTCCTAACCTTCCCTGGATTCCATAGCCCTGACCTCCAAAGGTCATCCAGTCTGATCCTGCCAGGCACAGGCCCGGATTAACACCTTTTTGCACCCTAGGCCACACTTTGGAATTACGCCCCCAGTCAACCTCTACCTCCCCCCCACACACACCCACACACCACATACCATTCAGACCCACACTTAGCTTGCTTTCACCATGGTGCCTCCGGAGCAGAAGAGAAAGGCGAGTAGGCACCATCCCGCCACCTCCAAGGTCCCCATTCCCACCGGCTGGAAAGCTCCGCTGTGCTCTGAAGGTCTCCTCAGGAGGCCTGGGGAGAGCACAGCGGGTGCAAACTCGCTCCAAAGGCATGCACGAGAGAGAGAGAGAGAGAGAGAGAAAGAATGAGAGAGAGAGCAAGTGCGAGAGAGAGAGCGCGCAAGAGAGAGAGAGTGATAGCAAGAGAGAGAGCAAGAGAGCACGCACGTGAGAGAGATAGTGCGAGAGAGAGAGCGCGAGAGAGAACGAGAGAGAGAGAGCGACAGCAAGAGAGCAAGTGAGCGTGCAGAGAGAGAGAGAGGAGTGAGAGAGCGTGAGAGAGAGAGAGCAAGAGAGAGAGTGAGAGAGCGAGAGAGAGAGTGCGCAAGAGAGAGAGAGCGTGTGAGGGAGAGAGGGCGAGAGAGAGAGGGTGAGTGATCGAGAGAGAGAGAGCGCAGGAGAGAGAGAGAGAGAGAGAGAGAGAGAGAGAGAGAGAGAGAGAGAGAGAGCGAGAGAGAGAGAGAGAGAGAGAGAGAGAGAGAGAGAGAGAGAGATGTCCACTTGGCGTGCGCTCCCGGAGGGGACGGAGCAGAGACTTTGCCGGGAGAAGGAGCGAGGAGGGGCATGAGAAAGGGGGAAAGAGGGGAGAGGACCAGGTTTTGGTTTTTTTTTGGTCCGTGATCTGCACACCCCCCCCCCTCTCGGCTTGCGCCCCTAGGCCATGGCCTCATTGGCCTTATGGGTAATCCGGGCATGGCCAGGCAGGAAGACACGATCCAAGGCCTCCTGACAGATGGCCATCCAGCCTCTGTTTACAAAACCTCCAGAGAAGGATTGCAATGCAATGAAAGCAGAGCAATCCAATCTACTTCCTCATTTTGAGAACGGAAAAAGAGAAAACCCTCTTTGACAAAGCTCACAGGGTGTTTGCCACTTCCTTCCCCATTTGTCGTTTCCTGCATTTCCCCAGTTGCATCTAAACAGAGGACAGCATTTCTTCCTTCAGAGATGCATCCGGGCTTCTATCCTCCTCTCCCCTTATCCACAGCTCAAGGGCAATAGCAACAACCGCAAGAGAGGAAGGATAAGAATGGTTTAGTAATGACGCTCCTCAAACTTAATGTATTTGTCACAAATGGGTTGCACTCACCCCCTATTGAGAATTTCCATGTGCAAAAAGACCTAACAGAAGTATAGGAGAAAGGTATTATTATTATCATCATTTGATACACAACAAGATTAGTACACAGCAAACAAGGTCACTCTGCTGGCTGTTGTTGTTTTTTTAAAAAAGTATTTTTATTGATTAAAAACAAAGACATCACAACATACACTTCGCCACTGCGAAGACAATGGGAGAGTGTGGGGTGGGAAGGGAGGGTAGTGGGCGTGGGGCGGGCGTGTTTAAGTGTAGGCCAAGGTCTTGAGGCACTGCGCCCAGTGTACCCATCACAAGACTGATCCTCTTATAGTGGGCTGTTTTGATTTATAAGATTAACAAGATCACTATAATTATATGGCTAAATCTTTTGACAGAAGTAAGACTTGAATATAGCTTTATATTGTTTATATTTACCTGTTTTGGTTTTGTTTTTGGCTTACTTTCACAGTACAGCCCAGTCAAGGTGGTCCCAGTGGTGATGAATATATCGAAACAGCAGACGGCTGCTAGCGATTCTCCGAAATCAGCTGTATCGAGCCGTTTCGTATTCACTTCCTCAGGGCCTGGATGGAAGGAACGGCGATCACCTCTGTGAATGAAAGATAGATAATTATGAACATGGATATATAAGGACGCCTATATATCAACAATTTTCAGGCCCTGAGGAAGTGAATACGAAATGGCCCGATACAGCTGATGTCGGAGAATTGCTAGCAGCCGTCTGCTGTTTCGATATATTCAATGTACTAGCTGTACCTGGCACGCGTTGCTGTGCCCTATTTTGGAGATGCGAGGAAGTCTGAGTATGTAAGTTGTTGTTGTTGGGGTCATGGCTGTGTTGTTGTGGGTTGTTTTGGTGGGTGGGATGTTGGAGTCCTGTGGAGTTGTTGGTGTGTGGTGTTGCTGGCGTTCTGCATACCTTGTGGATATGCAATGTTTTTTGTCTTTCCGTCTGCTGTGTTGATGTAGAGGTTGATGCGTGTGTGGGTGGGGTACTTTGGAAGTGAGTGGAGGTACTTGAAATCCCATTATTCATGGTGTGTCCTCCTCTAATCTGCAGTCGGATGGAGTGTGGGTCATGGGGTGCATTGTTTGCCAAGTTTGGTCTTTATCGGTCTTGGTTCTTGGACACAGTGGTCTGTTGGGAATGATGGGTTTTGAAGTACTACAAATCCCATTATCCATGGAGGTACTTCAAGTCCCATAATCCATGGTCCACCCTCCTCCAAACTGTAGTAGAATGTAGCGTGGGTCATAGGGGCTCTGTGTGCCAAGGTAGGTTACTGTCAATTCAGGCCATACACAGTGTCCCATGAGCTGAGGCCTAGTCAAGAACAGCAAGTTAATGAAGCCTTACTGTCAATTCAGGCCATACACAATGTCCAATGAGCTGAGGGCTAGTCGGGAGAATCAAGTTAATGAAGCCTTACTGTCAATTCAGAGCGTAAACAGCATTCCATTAAGTGAGGCCTAGTCAGGGAAATTAAGTTAATGAAGCCTTACTGTCAATTTTGGGCGTGGTCTGTGATTTGTAGGGGTGTAAATTTTGTGCCTCAGCCCTGTGCCTTATCCTCCTCTGACAGTTTATTATGGGTCGGAATGTTCATGTTGGCTGGCCAGTACAGGAGTTATGCAAATCCGCCCTTATTGGCAGCCAATCATATTGTCAGAATGTAGAGGCTGGGAGAGTCGTTGGCAGCCCCGGAGGATGCTGGGAAATGTAGGTTTTTTTACTCGTTTTTTTGGCGGCCTTTTAGGTTTTGGGGGGGGAAGTTTCTTTGCTACAAACGTACCTTGTCTGAGGCCTATTTCTGTTGGCAAGTTTGGTGTCCTTGCGTTGTAAGGTTTCTCTGTTTGGGACGGTCTTTCCATGACGACTCTTCCTTTATATATATAGATTATGCATCATTGAATTTGAATTTGATTGATGTTTAATTTCTGATCCTCTTATAGTGGGCTGTTTTGATTTATAAGATTAACAAGATCACTATAATTATATGGCTAAATCTTTTGACTGAAGTAAGACTTGAATATAGCTTTATATTGTTTATATTTACCTGTTTGGTTTTTGTTTTTGGCTTGAACAGTGTTTTACCCAGTTTGGATGCAGATGTCCTTCCCTGCCGCGTCAGACCTGGGGCGAGAGCCATGTTTAACCCAGTTTGGATGTGGATGTACTTCCTTCCTTCCTTCCCGCATCAGACCTGGGGCACGAGCCACATCCAAACTGGGTTAAACACGGCTCTCGCTCCAGGTCTGACGTGGGAGGGAAGGACATCCAGTTTGGATGTGGATGTCCTTCTCTATCATGTCAGACCTGGGTCGAGAGCCGTGTTTAACCCAGTTTGGATGTGGCTCGCGCCTCAGGTCTGATGCAGGAGGAAAAGAAGGACATCCGCATTAAGCCAGTTTGGATGCGGATGTCCTTCTCTCTCGCTTCAGACCTGGGACGAGAGCCGTGTTTAACCCAGTTTAACCCAGATCTATCACCAGATACTACACAAAAGAATATAATGTTCGCTCAGAACCTCTCCACTCACAAGCAGAGCCAAAGATGAAGAAAAGCAGCCTCCCCAAGGCTCTGGTTCTTGCAACACCATCTCTGTCTCCGTCCCATTCGGTTCTGCTTTTCTCATGTTGACCCTGGAGCAAAAATAGCTGACACTTGCAAGAAAAAAGGGGAACTCAAGCAATGTGAATGGAGAAGTCCCTCCCCAAAACGCTGTCTGCCATGTGCCCACTCCCCAGACAGACTGAAAAAGCGACATCCAAGAAAGAGGTGAAAATGTGTTGCCATCATCATGTCGTCTGCAGATTTTAGGAGAATGCACAGCAAGCAAAAGTATGTGAATAGTTGCATAAGACACTCGGAGTTGTCCCATTTGAAGGATATGTCCCTTGGGCATGCATTTTCAGACCCATCTGGAGGACGTGCCCCATGGTGATTTTGTCATTTCTCACAAAGGCGACATCCTGCCTTTGGGGGGATTTGGGTGTCCCATCTGCCTCATTCATTGTTTTCATTCCCTTGGCCAAAACCAAAGACAAGATACCATCAATAGATCCATATCCAGGATTAAAAGGACTACTGGGGTCTAGCATCCGCGCCAGACCAAAATGTCTATTTCCTTCACTTGAAACAATACAAAGAGCTAGCTTGAGGACTCTCAGAGTAATCGCCGGCACTTGGACAAACATTTAGTCATTAAATCCACTCATCATTCCCTCCTGGTTCATTGTTTCCTGTTTGGACCGCCTCCTTCACTCTCATTGGACGAGAGCCCGAAGCGGCTCTGACTTCCTGATTGTCTGAGGTGCGGCAAAGCCAGTTGCACCTCCCAGCCAGCTGATGACTCCGCCCAATCAGCGTGAAGCCGGCAGAGGGGGCGGGGAATTTGAACTTTGACAGCTCTATTTTCTATAAAAATGTAATGTTTTGCATTGTATGGTATGTCAGCTTTTGGGCAAATAATTGCAGCTTGACATCCGCTCCAGCTGGAACGAAATAAACAACTTGGTGGTATTTCTTCAACTTGGTGAGATTTTATTTGGGGAAATTCAGGGGAAATTGGATTGGCTGCTTCCTATCTCGCCAGGGCTATATCAGATCCTCTTTGGTGGGTCTGACTGGTCTACCTTCACGGCTAGACCCCCAAATTCTTGCTTGATATCAACACCACTTTAGCCGCGTTGGCTCAATGCTAGGGAGACAAGGGGCTTGTACTTTTGCAAGGTCTTTACTCTTCTCTGCTAAAGAGTGCAAACGACAGCTCCCATGATTCGTTAGCATTGAGGCATGGTGTCAAACTGCATTCGTTCCACAGTGTAGATCAGGCATGGGCAAACTTCAGCCCTCCAGGCGTTTTGGACTTCAACTCCCACAATTCCTGGCCTCAGGCTCTTTCCTTTCCCTTCTCATTCGCTTAAGCAGAAAGGGAAAGGGAAAAGGGAAAGAAAGCCAGGAATTGTGGGAGTTGAAGTCCAAAACACCTGGAGGGCTGAAGTGTGTCCGTGCCTGGTACAGATGAACCCAGAGAAGTGACAGACAAAACACCTTTCGGCTATGGAAAACAGGGCTGCAAAGTCATTCCTTTTCCGCCCCCTTTGTTTATCTTAAGCACCTGATATTTATTAGAGACGCCTTTGTTTCGATCACAAAATTGTATAAACTGCAAGTCCTGGTCAGCCATAAAAATGAGAATAAATGGTCAAATTCCTAGGACGGAAATGGTTCATTGGCTCAGTGGGCTGTGGAGTATTCCTGGACGTCTCCTGCTGCCCACTGCTGATATTGATCGCACTGTTATTTAATATTATTTTTCTTCTTCACTGACCCTGGTTCTGCAAAGTTGTTTCCTACAGAAATTATGGAGCAGCTGTTACACTCGGTAACACCATTCTTCCTGGGTTATAAATGTTGTTTCCTAATTGGTTCTATTATCAAAACATGGGGAAAGTTTATTAAACTTGCGGGAGGGACATCTTGCGGCACATTTTGCGCTCATTTTTCAATAACGATCTCATGAAGTCTCAACCAATTCAACTGACTTCATGGCAGCCACAAAAACGAAGTTTCTGGAGTAGAACAACTACTTTCAAAAGAGAGTAAAAGTCAAGGGTAAAGGTTTTCCCCTGACATGACGTCCAGTCGTGTCCAACTCTGGGGGGGGGGGTGCTCATCTCCATTTCTCAGCCGAAAAGCCGGCATTGTCCATAGATGCTTCCAATGTCATGTGGCCAGCATGACTGCATGGAGCACCGTTACCTTCCTGCTGAAGCAGTATCTATTGATCTACTCACATTTCCATGTTTTCAAACTGCTAGGTTGGCAGAAGCAGGGGCTGACAGTGGGAGCTCACCTCGCTCCCCAGATTTGAACCGGCAACCTTTTCATCAACAAGTTCAGCAGCTCAGCGATTTAACCCGCTGCACCACCAGGGGCTCCTTCCAAAGGAAGGACTGCACAATTAAAGAGGAAATAACACTTTCAAACCAGGAACAGAAAAGTTTTCAAATTTTGTTACCTAGTGTTACATATCATCTATCTATCTATCTATCTATCTATCTCTTAAGTCTATCTTTTTATCGATCTATCATCTAACTCTATTATCTATCTATCTCATCTATATCTATCTATCATCTAACTCTATCTATTATCTATCTATCATCTAACTCTATCGATCGATCGATCAATCTATCATCTAACTTTATCTATTATCTATCTATCTATTTCATCTATCTATCTATCATCTAACTTTATTATCTACCTATCTATCTATCATCTAACTTTATCTATTATCTATCTATCTATTTCATCTATCTATCTATCATCTAACTTTATTATCTACCTATCTATCATCTAACTCTATTTATTATCTATCTATCTTTCTCATCTGTCTATATCATCTATCTATATTTATCTCATCTATCTATCTCTCTCTATCTAGCTATCTAGCTATCATCTAACTCTATCTATTATCTATCTATCATCTATTATCTATCTATCTATCATCTAACTCTATCTATTATCTATCTATCTATCTTTCTCATCTGTCTATCTCATCTATCTATCATATATCTCATCTATCATCTAACTCTATCTATTATCTATCTCATCTATCTATATCTCATCTATCTATCATCTAACTCTATCTATTATCTATCTATCTATCTATCTATAATCTAACTATCTATTATCTATCTATCATCTAACTCTATCTATCAATCGATCGATCATCTAACTATTATCTATCTCATCTATCTATCTATCATCTAACTTTATTATCTATCTATCTATCATCTAACTCTATCTATCGATCGATTGATCATCTAACTCTATTATCTATCTCATCTATCTATCTATCAATCATCTAACTCTATTATCTATATATCTATCTTTCTCATCTGTCTATCTCATCTATCTATATCTATCTCATCTATCTCTATCTATCTATCTATCATATATCTCATCTACCACCTAACTCTATCTATTATCTATCTATCTTCTCATCTGTCTATCTCAACTATCTATCTATCTATATCTCTATCTATCTATCTATCATCTATCTATCTATATCTATCTATCTGTCTATCATATATCTCATCTTGATCTCGATCCCTATCCCTATCTCTGTATCTGTACCTCTATCTCTATCTCTATCCCTATCTCTATCTCTATATCTATATCTATCTCATCTGAACATGAGGAAGAACTTCCCGACTGTGAGAGCTGTTCAGAAGTGGAACTCTCTGCCCTGGAGTGTTCTTTGGAGGCTTTTAAACAGAGGCTGGATGGCCATCTGCTGAAGGTGCTTTGAATGTCTTTTTCACCACATCACACTTTTGCCTCATCTCCTGCCCACTTCTCAGCCATTGCAGTGTGGCTGGAACAGGAGGACCGGTCAGCGGCTTGGTCACTCTGTAGCCGGGTGAGGTTGCCAGCTGGGGCTGTCACATGCCAGTTGCACGCAGCGAGCGCCAGGCATCTGTTCCTGCCTCCTAGAAGAGAGACCTTAATTCATAACGTAGTTAAAAGCGGCAAAATGGAGATCTGATTAAGGGAACATCTGGTGCCGGTTTTGCTGAAGCGCTCGGAAAGCATGGATTGCCTTGTTGCTTGCAGTCCAAGGAAGAGAGAAGCTGGCCACAAGAAGGAGCTTTGCCTGGCCATGGCAGTTCCCTTGGAGCAACCTTCCGCTCTGGGTTCAAATTGTGAAGTCCAGGCCATGTGAGGTATTGAGCGCTGCTTGGGTTGCTGATATGAAACCGCTGGTCCATGATGTTCAAATTACCCTATGTAACAAAATTTGAAAATCTATTATATAAAGGGGTTCCCGTCATGGACCGACCGTCCCAAACAGAGAAACCTTACAACGCAGAAACACCAAACTTGCCAACAGAAATAGGCCTCAAGCAAGGTATGTTTGTAGCAAATAAACTTTTCCTCCCAAAACCTAAAAGGCACCCAAACCAATGAGTAAAAAAAACCTACATTTCCCAGCATCCTCCGGGGCTGCCAACGACTCTCCCAGCCTCTACATTCTGACAACATGATTGGCTGCCAATAAGGGCAGATTTGCATAACTCCTGTACTGGTCAGCCAACATGAACATTCCGACCCATAATAAACTGGCAGAGGAGGATAAGGCAAAGGGCTGAGGCAAACTTCCCACAGAAAATTTACCCCCTACAAATCACAGACCACGCCCAAAATTGACAGTAAGGCTTGTTTAACTTAATTTCCCTGACTAGGCCTCACTTAATGGAATGCTGTTTACGCTCTGAATTGACAGTAAGGCTTCATTAACTTGATTCTCCCGACTATGCCTCAGCTCATTGGACATTGTGTATGGCCTGAATTGACAGTAAAGCTTCATTAACTTGCTGTTCCTGACTAGGCCTCAGCTCATGGGACATTGTGTATGGCCTGAATTTACAGTAACCTACCTTGGCACACAGAGCCCCTATGACCCACGCTACATTCTACTACAGTTTGGAGGAGGGTGGACCATGGATTATGAGACTTGAAGTACCTCCATGGATAATGGGATTTGTACTACTTCAAAACCCATCATTCCCCACAGACCACTGTCGCCCAGAACCAAGACCGATAAAGACCAAACTTGGCACACAATGCCCCCCATGACCCACACTCCATCCGACTGCAGTTCAGAGGAGGACACACCATGGATAATGGGATTTCAAGTACCTCCACTCACTTCCAAAGTACCCCACCACCACACAAGCATCAACCTCTACATCAACACAGCAGACAGAAAGACAAAAAACATTGTATATCCACAAGCTATGCAGAAGGCCAGCAACACCACACACCAACAACTCCCCAGGACTTCAACATCCCACCCACCAGAACAACCCACAACGACACAGCCAGGGCCCCAACAACACCATAACTAACAACAATTACAACCCTTACATACTCAGACTTTCTCGCATCTCCTAAATAGGGCACAGCAACGCGTGCCGGGTACAGCTAGTAATATATATGTCCCTGGTTCGAAAGTGTCATTTCCTCTTTCATGGTGCTGTCATTACTTTGAAAGTAGTTGTCCTCCAGAATGTTTGTTTTTGTGGTTGCTACAAACTAGGTTGGATTGGTTGAGACTCTATGACAGGCATGGGCAAACTTGGGCCCTTCCTGCAGGTGTTTTGAACTTATCTATTGCACTAGGTTCTCAAAGTCTTGTTCAAAAAGCCATGTTTTCACTTTTCTACAGAAGGTTAGGAGGGATAACAATCAATAACAGTAATGTTATCTATCTGATATCACTCTCCTCATGGCACATGATAATAAGGTTATCCCTAGTCGTGTCTGCTAAGGCAAAATCATGCTACTAGAAACATCCCCGACAGATAGCTGTTTCAAACAGGCCCGGATTAAGACCTTTTTGCGCCCTAGGCCACACTTTTGAATTACGCCCCCTTTAAGCCAACCTCTACCACCACCCCACACACACGCATCCTGTCATCCGCTCGTCCCCCCTAGGGCCCCACATCCAGCTCTCCCGGTGTGGCCCCACTAGGTCTGCCACAGGAGTTTCCCTCTCGGCAGGCACTATGGATGCAGGCATGGGGGGGGGTAGCCTCCTCCCCGATGCTGGGGCTTGAGGCACTTGGCTCCTACCCGGTATCGGGGATTGCGCATGCGTTGTAGTCAGCAGCTGTACCGATGCCGCACTTCTCCCTGATACCGAGGCTTGTCGCGTTGGGCTTCTCTCCTGTACTGGGGTTTGCGCATGTGCCATAGCTGGCAGTTGCGCTTCTCTCTCCAGTAAGGAGGAGTCTCCTCCTTGTGTTGGAGGAGGAATACCATCTTTCGTGGTGTTAGGGCATGGGCAGACTGTGCAATGGAGTTTCCTGTACTTGCACTGAAGGAGCCAGCAAGTGGATGCTGTCGGCATCGAGGGAGCTAATTGTTCCTCCTGTCGACATCGATGTCAGTGTCGAGAGCCCCTGCGCATACGCCGTTTGGGCAAAAATGGCAGAGGCAGGAGCTGGTATTCAGGAAGGGGCAGGGGTGCCGCCGAAAAGGAGGAGCTCCAGTATCCTTCCTTCCTCGTCTCCATGTGCGTTGTGTTTTATTTGTTTCAACATTTATTTATTTTTTTGGTCCGTGATCTGCCCCCCCCCCCCCCCGGCTTGTACCCCTAGGCCATGGCCTAGGTTGGCCTTATGGGTAATCCTAGCCTGGTTTCAAAGCCTCCAAAGAAGGAGCCTACACCACACTCCCTCTGGGCCAGAGAGAGAGAGAGTTCCACTGCTAAACAGCTCTCTCATATGGTCAGGAAGTTCCTCCTCATATCTAGGTGGAATCTCTTTTCTTTCCTGTCGTTTTGAAGCCACTATTCCGCATCCTAGTCAGCAGGGCAGCAGAAAACAAGCCTCCTCTCTCAATATTATCTATCTATCTATCTAACTATCTATGTATATAATAAGAGTCAGTGTTTGCGGGCGGTGGTGCGACGGGAGGAATATGTGCCAGCATTTCGATTGGCTGCCACTGTGGAATTATTTGCATAAAGGGTTCTGATTGGCCAGCCTCAGAACACAGACAGAGGGGATTGGTTGCCACTGAAATGGTATTTGCATAAAGGACTCCGATTGGCCAACCACATTCCAACATTCTAAAGTGACTCAGAGGGAAAAGGAAAGGCCTCAGCCAGTCAGACACTGCGGCCCACAGCAATGACGGGTCAGGAATACACTTGGCATACAGGGGCCCAATGGCCCACTTTACAACCTGGTGTGGTTTAGGGCAGGATGGGCCACAAATGATGGGATTTGCAGTACCTTCACCTCATTCACTTCCCAAACAACACTGTAGCCCCTATAAATCACAGACCAAATCACAAATTACAAAATTGACAGCAAGGCTTCCTTAACTTGATTTTCCTGACTACACCCCCAACAATGACAGAACAAGACAAAACTTGGCACACAGACCCCCCCAAGATGCACCCTACATCCTGGTGCAGTTTGAGGGAGGATGGACCATGGATGATGGGACTTACAGTACTTTAATTCACTTCCTTAGAGCACTGTGGCCCACACCAATGACGGATCAGGACCAAACTTGGCACACAGAGGTCCGATGGCCCAGTTTACTAACCTGCTGCAGTTTATGGCAGGATGGCTCACAAATGATGGGATTTGCAGTACCTTCACCCAATTCATTTCCCACAGAACATTGCAGCCCCTACGAATCAGAGACCAGGCCCATACTTGGCACACAGAGTACCCATGACCCACTCTACATCCTGGTGCAGTTTTGAGTGGGATGGACCACGGATGATGGGAGTTGAAGTACCTTCACTCACTTTCTGAGACCGCTGCGACCCTCATCCAATGACTGATCAAGACCACACTTGGCACACAGAGCCCCCATGACCCACTCTACATCCTGGTGCAGTTTGGAGAACAGGGGACCATGGATGACGGGACTTCCAGCACCTTCCCTCACTTCCAGAGACCGCTGCAACCCTCATCCAGAGAATGATCAAGACCAAATGTGACACACACAGCCCCCATGACCCACTCTACATCCTGGTGCTGTTTGCAGGGGGATGGGCCATGGCCAATGGGACTTGCAGTACCTTCACTAAGTTCCTGAGACCACTGCAAGCCACATAAACATCTAATAGGAACCAACCTTGGCACACAATGCCTTCCTCAAATAACGCGGGCACCGCCGGGTCCTCAGCTAGTATACAATATATTATATTATAATTATATTATAATATTATATTATAAACAAAGTGCAGGAGGCAAGATGGAACTGCCTTCCTGGCCCCTCTCTTCAATCCGATCTCAGAATTTACCTTTACTTAATCACATAGTTTGCCAAGGTGTCTGATAACAGCAACACTTTAATTTGTTATCTGTCTCACCTAGAGGGCCAAGGCAGAGTACAACATGTCACAATACATGCATAAAGACTTAAGACCATTAGAACACATATAAACCCCAGACATAAACCCTAACAGTAAAACACATTAGAATCATTCACACCTATAAAATGAATGTTTAAAATTCATAGTTTAAAATGTACTCAGTAGCCCTGCCAAAAGAGGTCGGGCTTTAATTGTCTTTTAAATTCTGATGGCTCGTTTGGCTGTCAAACTGGTTGGAAGCTGTGCTTCCCCGATATTTAATTCTATTTTAGAATTAAACTAGCTGAACCCGGCCACACGCTGCTGTGGCTTTTTCTCTTTCCTATGTCCCAGTCTATATATATGTATTTTGTATGTGTATGTATGTATATATATGGATTTGTGTCTATGTGTACATATGTGTGTGTGTGTATATGTGTGTGTACTTATGTATATGTGTATATGTAAATGCGTGTATATGTGTGTACTTATGTATATGTGTGTTTTGTATATGTACAGTATATGCGTGTATATGTGTAGATGTGTGTAAGTACAGATGTGTGTATGTATGTGTGCATGTGTATATTTCAGACAGATTCATGGATACCAAGGGAATCAGTAGCTACTGAAATGGACATCCAAGTGCCACCTCTGTGTTGATGGAGGCAGGCAGGATTTTCCCCGGGTACTGGTTGTGGGGGGTCGGGAGCAGGTGAGGGTTCTGCCCTCCTTTCTGCTAGAGATCCCTGTGTACAACTGGTGGGCCACTGTGTGACACAGAATGCTGGACTAGATGGGCTGAGGCCCGATTCAGCATGGCTCTTCTTATGTTCTTATGTTCTTATGTTCAGTGCATGTATATATGTGTGTATGTCTGCAAGTCTATATGTACATATGTGTGTGCATGTGGCAAAGACCAACAGTAACATCCCTTCCTGCCTTTTATACTTCCTTTCTTCCCTCTCCCCCTCATCCCTCAGCTTTTCTCTTCTCTCTGTCCTCCTGTCTCTTCTCCCTCCCTTCCTTCTTTCCTTTCCCTCCTTCCTGCCATCCCTCCCCTTTCTGTTTCAGTTCTTGATCCCCTTGTCTCCCTCCCTCCCTCCATTCCCTCCCTACCTTTTTTTCCTTCCTTTTGCTATTTCCTTCAGCAGCTTCTACCTCTTGCATTGCCTTTTATTACCTGTCTGTTTTGCATAACACCTCTGAGTGGCCAGCACCACCAACATTCCGACACTCTAAACTGCCAGAGGGTGGTGGCTCCCAGCCTCTGCATTCTAACTGAGGGAGTATTTGCATAATGCCTCTAATTCGCCAGCACCACCAACATTCCAACACTCTAAATTGCCATAGGGGGCTGGAGTGGGGGATCATGGGAGTTGTAGTCCATAATGTTTTTTTGGATTTGTGGCCGTTGACTCTTTTTTGGTTTTTGTGTGTGTGGTAAACATACCTCATAGGGTTTTCTGGGTATGTGGGTTGTTTTTGTGTGTCTGCCTTGTGTGGTTTCTTTGTCTATAAGCCTGTCAGGATGACATGGAGGATTATATATAGAGAGAGATGGTGTCACTTTAAGAGCAAACAAAACAGAGGGAAATGAGCATGATGCAGCCAAGCTTTACAATATAATGTGGGAATTGGTACAGATTTATAGAACCAAGGAGTTGGAAGGGGCACCCAAAGGTCATCTAGTCCTACCCCCATTAATAAGGAGGCATCTCTGATAGCTGGACATCTGACTCAGGAACTAGAAGTCCCAGGGGTCAAAAGATATCACACACAAAAACCTTCCAAATGTACTTTGCCCAAGGAGAGTTCTATTCCTAAAAGAGTAAATAAACAGGAAGTTGCCTCAATTGCAAAAACAATGTTGCTGCTGCCGCTGAGATCACCATTTATATGTACTATGCTTATAATACAATACAATACAATACAATATAATATAATATATTGTATATACATATAATATTGACAATATTATAATGTAATACAATATACTACTACTAATAATATGTTATTATAATTATATATTTTATATTACATGTAACATTACTAATAATATTACAGTATAATATTATATTACAATGTAATATATAATATTAATATTGTGCTATGACAATAATATCATATATTGTATTAACATTTTACTTGTAAGCCACTCTGAGTCCCCTTCAGGGTGAGAAGGATGGCATATAAATGTCGTAAATAAATAAATTATATCCCCAAAATTGGGATTAAAAGACAGCTTAGAATTTGTAAACAATGCAGCTGGAAACTTATCTGCAAATTACTGGGATCTGTCCCCAAATTCATTTCAGCACCTTGGACAGAAGGATTTCGAAGGAGACCTAGGCAAGATGCAGCTATGCCTATTGGATGAGGATAATACCCCTAATTAATTGATTGATTGATCGATTGATCGCTCAGGTCCTTTAGCTATTGCATTTTTAGCCACCAGGGATGATGCACAACCGTTTGGAAACATTAAGAACTAAAGATCAATTAAAACTATTGCACAAATTGCCCCAGAAATACGAAATCCAAGGTGCATCTACACTGCAGTTCAGAACTATTTGAACCACCATGGTTCAATGCTATGGAGCCCTGGGAGTTCTAGTTTGGTGAAGCGCTGGCACTTTTTAGCAGAGCAGATTCAAGATTTTGCAAAACTCAGGGTGCCATGGCATTGAGCTAAAGAGGTGTCAGACTGCATTAAATCCTGCAATGTAAATGCAGCCTCGGCCTCATCTTCCCAAGCAAGACAAAAGTGATGTTTATTTCCCAGCAGGGAGGAACGAGATTGTTGTGAAACCCTGAATGTCACCCAGCGGTGCATTGAGCAAATGTGGGCCCAAAATAGCCAAATGCACCTTCGTTGGAATGGATCGAGACTCAGATTCGGCATCCAGGAAAACCACATCCCATTATCGTAAGAGCTTCTTTCTTTTTTTGTGCTGAGCTGTTCTCATCACTGTTTGTTGTTCTTGTTGTTGCTCTTGTTGTTTTTATTTAAGCTGTTAATCATATTATTTACAATTGATTTTGTCTGGTGCTGGTACACATTAAAAGGCATCACATAGTCACATTGAATACTGATGTTAGATCTCTCGGCATTACTTCGTGTACGAAGATCCTTAGGAAGGACTCATCCCAGGCTTTTTACAAGCGCGTTGATGACTAAAAAGGCCAATCTGAGATAGGCAAGTTCGGTTGCAGAAAGCACAGCAAAAAGTCTCCTTGGGCGATGTCATTTCCAAGTTGCGGTTCTTTCTGCATTGTTGTTTCTCTTTGAGACCCATTCGGCATGTCTTCTCGAAAGAGGCTGCAGCATTGTGGATAGTGCGTCTCCACGCCTCCCGATGTGAGGCCAGGGTGGACCATTGTTGGTGATAAATCTGGCCGAGTCTGAGATGTTGTTTCAGGGAGTCCTTATATCTCTTTTTGGGGACACCTCTCTTGCACTGACCCGTGGCAAGTTCTCCATCCTAGAGATGTGCCCTGCCCAGCGCAGCTGTGTTCTCAATAGCATGGCCTCAACACTGATGATCCCTACTTGTTCAAGAACAGCAACATTCGTCACAGAGTCGGTCCAGTGTATATTTAGGATTGTGCGAAGACAGCACTGATGAAAGTGTTTGAGGAGTTGTAGGTGTTGGCGATAGGTGACCCATGTTTCAGACCCATAGAGGAGAATAGACAGTTCGATAGCTCTGTACACACTGATTTTGGTGCTTTGCCTCAGGTGCTTGTTGCTCCAGACTCTTTTGTGAAGCCTTCCAAATGTACTATATGCCGTTGCTAATCTGTGATCTATCTCTTTATCAATCTTGGCATCTGAAGAGATTATGCTTCCCAAGTAGGTGAACTGCTGAACGGACTTAAGCACAGATTTTCCTAAACTGACGTGGGGATGATGGTGTTCTTCCTGTGGTGCGGGCTGGTAGAGGACTTCCCTTTTCTTCAGGCTGACTTCCAGCCAGGGCCGGCCTGACCTTTTCCGGGAGTACGAAGTAAATTTTGGTGCCCCGGCGCCGCATCATGCGCGCCGCTGCCACTCGCCGCCCCGCCGCCGCTTCCGCCGCCCCGCCCGCCCGCCGCTTCCACCGCCGCGCTTCGCGCCGCCGCCGCCGCTTCCGCCACCGCACCTCCGCACACACGAAGCACGGACTGTAGTTGCTTCTGGGCATGCGCAGAAAATGTCTGTGCTTCGGGAGGCGTGCTGCAGCCTCCCGAAGCACTACGTTTCTGCGCATGCGCGAACGTCCGCGCATGCGCACTGCGCCCGAGCGCACCTGCGTGCTGGCTCCAAAGCCGCAGGCGCTCGGGACTCAGTGCCCATGCGCAGACATTCGCGCATGCCCAGAAGAAACTACAGGCGCTGGGCATGCGCAGAAATGGCTGTGCGGCGGCACCGGCGGCGGCAGGGCGGGGCGCGAAGCGAGGTGGTGCTGCGGCGCCCTCCCAGCTGGTGACGCCCGCCCAGCCGGTGGCGCACTCACGCGGCCGCTTACATCGCGGAATCGCTGGGGCCGCCTCTGGTTCCAGCCCAAACAGCTCTGCAGCTGCTGCAAAGCAGGATGTCAGGCGCTGCAGGGCTGCTTCTGAATGGGCGACAAGGGATATACAAGGGATGTTAAATATACAAGCATAAATTGACAATTCTTGTGACAGGATCTTTTCCTTTAACTTCTTCTTTTTAGGTGATTCCTCATAGCCCAAGGATGATGGTCCTCCAAGTGAAGTGTCTTGGCAGTGAGTCCATAGGTGGCTGGGGAGCCCTATTCTTGATCCGCATGTTCTCTTGCAGTGAGGAGAATGAGGGCAAATACCCAAGGGCCCCCTGCGTTCAAGTTGATCTGACCTGCAGCAGGGCGTTCCACAGTTCCTGGATGCCCTGTTGGGCCAGCATCGCTGGGAGTGTGGCTATCGCAGCAGCTTCAACAAGCAATCTTTCTTTATTATGCTTTCTTCCCCTAACCCTAACATTGTAACAAATCCCCCAGTAAAAGTATCATTTAATTGTAACTTTTCCCTTTCCATAGTGATGCATTGTGTAATTTACTGTCTCCAACTCTCACAAAGCATGAACCTTTCCTTTCCCGAGCCGCAGATCGCTGCTGGCTCACCCAGGATGCTCTTACAGCATCCCGGGAAGGCCAAAACTGTGTTCCTCTGAACCGCGGATACGGAAACCTATTGGGCCCCTGTATCCGTGGGTCAACGGAGCGCCTCCATCTTGGTGCCATATTTTTCCTAGATTAATTACAAGACTAACTGCTATCTTACTTTTGCTCTTTGGGTCCCTACGCTCTAGGAATACTTTTTCATCATAAAGAAATAAACTTTAAAGGAAGACCAGCTGATTGTCATCCATGGCTCCTCACCGCAATGACAGATCCTGCCGCCATCCTATGGATGCCTGGAAGTCCGTGACCAGGGGAGCTTGCTTTGGTCAACCCCTGAGGCCCCCGGGAAGCAAGCAGGCCACTCTGGCCCCATGGCAAGGCAGGATTTGTAGTTTTCTTCTCCCAAATGGACTGACCTCAGTTTCCCGCATCTGTAGGGAACCCCAGTGCGGATCACATGGACTCAGCAAATCATTTCTCTTTATACTTATGGACTTTCATGAACTTTTATGGACTTTTGGAGGACTTTCAGGAACTTTTTGGAAAGCAATAACACATTCCTAAAGAGATCTGACCAGCAGCAGGGTGGACTAGATCAGTGTTTCTCAACCAGTGTGCCGTGGCACACTAGTGTGCCGTGAGCGATCATCAGGTGTGCCTTGGGAAATTGGAACCTCCAATACCCTTTCTTCCCCCTCCTGCCCACAGTGCTCTCTGGGTGTAGGTGAACTACAACTTCCAAACTCAAGGTCAATTCCCAAGCAAACCCTTTCAGTGCTTTCTGTTGGTAATGAGAGTTCAATATGCCAAGTTTAGTTCAATTCCATTGTTGCAAGAGTTCAGGATGCTCTTTGATTGTGTGTTAACTATAAATCCCAGAAACTGTAACTCCCAAATGTCAGGGTCTATTTTCCCAAACTCCATCTGTGTTCATATTTGGGCATATTGAGTATTCATGCCAAGTTTGGTCCTGATCCAACATTGTTTCAGTCCACAGTGCTCTCTGGATATAAGTGAACTACAACTCCAAAACCCAAGGTCAATGCCCACCAAACTCTTATAGCATTTTCTCTTGGTTATGGGAGTTCTGTGTGGGGAGTTTGTGTCTTTCTGCCATTCCTGCCAGGATATCTATGTTGTGTTCATCGAAACAGGCCCAGGTTTCTCACTGAGTGTATAAATACATTCAAAAACATATTAACTATATGTATTACTGTGTTAGAGTGTCATTTTTTGTCATTTTGGTTGGTGGTGTGCCCCAGGATTTTGTAAATGAAAAAATGTGCCACGGCTCAAAAAAGTTTGAAAAACACTGGACTAGATGACCCTCAGGGTCCCTTGCACTTCCAGGATTCGCTGAATTAACTGGGTAGCAGATGCATTGGGGCCACCGACCTCCCTCTTTGGAGCCTCACCCTTTCCTCCCCAAAGAGCCTCCCTGCTGTTCCTGGACTGACCACCTGTTTGGAGTCTAAATTTGGGGCCCAGTTGGCAATGGCTGTCTTTGATTGTCAAGCTCCATCCCTGCCCGGCTCGGGTTTCCTTTGGAAAAGGGGAAGACAAGCAGGCCGAGAGTCACCCATCCCCTGCCAACAGTTCTGAGCAGCTGGTTTGGGCCAAGGGAGAGAGAGAAAGGCAGCAAAAATACTCTCCGCTTGGACCCAGGGCTTTGGCTCAACCCCAAAATATGCCCCATTGAGCAAGCCCAGGCCGGTCCCGAGTGCGGACGAATGCAAAAGACAGTGGCACCTGTTGCAGGAAGAGGGGCTTCAGCTGCCAAATATTGTGCGAGATGCCTGATCTCTGAAGCAGAGCGGAGATTGCAAAGGCCATGGTCATCGCAGCCAAGGCCGGCAGAGATATCGCGTTGGCACAAGAAGCAGCCCGAAACCTATGACTTGTTCGAGGGCATTTCTTCACCACAGAATTAAAGCAGTTTGGCCCCACTTTAACTGCCATAATCAATGCTATTGAATACTGGGAATTGTAGTTTGGCAAGGCACCAGGAGAGAGACTCAAGGCTGTGCCAAACTACAAATCCCATGATGAGTCTATTGCATGGGGCCCAAATTACTGTACATTCATTCCAGTTTCACCCTGGCAGTGAAAATGGTGCCAAACTGCATTCATTCTGCAGTGGAAATGCAACCCCAGTATGTTGTTTCTTTGTGATGATCAGTCAGCTGAGATTTATAGTATCCCTTTGTAAAATGACAGATTCGGTGATTCAGTGGTAGTTCAAGGGGTTTCAGATTTTATTACATTTATGCTGTAGATACACCCAATGTTATGGAATCCTGGGATCTGTAGTTTGGTGAGGCATCAGCACCTTTGGGCAGAGATGGCTAAAGGCCTTGTCAAACTACAACTCCCAAGATTCCATAGCTTTGAGCCCTGGGTCAAGATTGCATTCATTCTCTTCAGGGTGAAAAGGGTGGGGTACAAATATGGGAAATAATTTTTTAAAAATGGGCTATTGTTTTGAACTACAACTCTCAGAATTTGGACATGGTCCAAGAAAAGCCACCCTTCCAATATGTGGAACTTATATTGTATTCACAGAGTCATGGAATCATCAAATCCTAGAGTTGAAATAGACCTCGTGAGCCATCCAGTCCAACCCCATTCTGACAAGAAGGAGGAAAATCTCATTCAAAATCAGGCTCAGATTACTCATAAGGCCACCCTAGGCCGTGGCCTAGGGGCGCAAGCTGAGGGGAGGCGCAATTCACGGACCAAAAAAAATGGAAACAAAACCGCAAAGTGTGGCATGATGACTCTCTTTCTCTCTCTCGGGGGAGGGTGGGGGAGAGTGCTGCAAGGGGGCAGGGGAGGAGGGAATGGCGTCCCCCCCTCGCCATTGCCCCGCTCCCTTGTCAAGGAAGGCAGGCGCAAGGAGGGGGAGGAAGGAAGGGAAACCCCGTCCCCGGGGTTGTTGCAGGGCATGCACGCGCGAGCGCCTCTGACTCCTTCCCCAATGTTCCTGGGTGCCGCGCATGCCCGGCAGCGGCCCCTGGGGCTTCCCTTCCTTCCTTCCTCCTCCTCCTCTGCCTCTTTCCGCCATGTTCCTGGGTGCCGGCTCCGAAAGGCCCAGGGCTGGGAAGGGGCCTGGGAGCGGCTCCCTGGGCTCCTGCCTGGCCCAGCTGCACAAGGGCACCGAGCCGGGCCTGGGCGAAGCCTTGCTGGTCCCCCGCATGCAGCATGTCAAGGAGGCTGGCGGCATCGCCCGCTTTCGGAAGCGCGGGGGACTGGCGCCGCTGCTGAGGGTCCTGGCCGGCGCCCCCAGACCCCGCTGCACCCTCGACCTCGCCCTCAGCATCCTGAGCAACTGCTGCACCGAAGGCGGGAGCTGGGCCCGCGTGCGCCAGCTGGGAGGCATCCCGCCCCTCGGTGAGAGAGGAGAGGCAGGCGGAAAGAAGGAATGTGGGGGGGGGGCAGTAGAGGTTGGTTTGGGGGCGTAATTCCAAAGTGTGGCCTAAGGTGCCAAAAGGGGAATGAAAAGGGGTTAATCCGGGCCTGATTCAAAGCACCCCCACACATGGTCACCCAGCCTCTGTTTCAAAGCCTCGCAAGAAGGAGCCTCCACCACCTTATATGTTCTACTGCAAGAAGCTTGAGTGTCCCTTACTCAGAATCCAAAATATTTAAAAATTTCTCTCCATTTGCAGCTGAGACAATGAGACCTTTGCTTTCTGATGCTGATATCGAGCAGGAATTTGGAGGTCTTGCCATGAAGGCAGAGACCAGCCAGACCCACCAAAGAGTATCCGATATAGCCCTGGTGATATAGGAAGCAGCCAGTCCAATTTTCCCTGAAATTCCCCAAATAAAGTCTCACAAAGTTGAAGAAACGCCACTGAGTTGTTTATTTCGTTCCAGCTGGATAGGATGTCAAGCCGCAATCGTTTGCCCAAAGCTAACATAAAACGCAATGCAATACAGTACATTTAAGAGAAACAGAGCTGTCAATGTTCAAATTCCCCGCCCTCCGCCCCCTTGCTGGCTTCAAGCCGATTGGATAGAGTCATCAGCTGGGAGGGAGGCACGGCCAGCTTTGCTGCGCCTCAGCCAATCAAGAGGCCAGCGCTGCTTTGGGCTCTCAGCCAATGAGAGCTAAGGAGGGGGTACAAGCAGAGAACAATGAACCAGAAGGAAGGATGAGTGGATAAAATGGCTAAATATTTGTCGAAGTGCTGGCGATTACTTTTATAAAGTCCTCAAGCTAGCCCTTCTATTGTTCCAAATGGAGGAAATAAACATTTTTGGTCTGGCGCAGATGCCCAGACACAACAACAAAGAGGACTAATATAACAAACAAGGAGACCAAATTGGGCACATTGCAATGTCAGTACACAATTATATTATAATAAGAATGAATGTGCTACTCACTGCGCAACAGACAAGATGAAATAATATAGCAAAGGCACAGCCGCGTAAATTACAATAGAGGAATCCCAGGTAGCGAATCCATGTAGTTTGTATTAATAATCCAGATAATAAACAAAGTCAGGTAAATGTCACTCCCACAATGAAGACTATGGGTGAAAAGCCACAATTTGCAAGGAGGTAAAGAAACACAAGTAGAATGTTCGTAGTAGATAATCCGCATTAAAGTGGTGAGGACAATCCACAAATCGCGTGCTGGAGGCGCTGAGCCTGTATTGATGTTACGGAAACGCGGCGAAATCCACAAGGAATATCCAAAAGGTACAAAGTATTGTAATCCAAAGAGATAGTGATGACGCAGGAGAGTAAACACACTTCGGGGATCAAAGATGTGACCCAGCGTGAGTCCAGGTCGGAGATTCACGATGTAAACAAACAGCGAATCATTCCGCTAGCGGCAGGGGAACTAGCTGAAGGTAGCCAGTGCTGTGCCGACGGCTGTGAAGATTCTCGGGTGCCGAATGGGCCCGTTTTCGTGCTCACAGGCACTTTGTCAGGGCACGTGCTGCTAGCTTTACAATCTAGTACAGGGCTGTCCAACAGGCGGCCCGGGGGCCCGTACACGGCCCCCGAGCCCCTTCCCTACGGCCCCTAACCCCCTGCAAGACATCAGTTTTTATTTTTAAAAAAAAAATTGGGAAAAAAATTCCAAAAAAATTCGTCCTTGGGGGGGGGCGGCGCGAGGAGGGGCGGGGCCGGCGCGAGTGAGGAGGAGGCAGAGGGAAGCCACGTCAGATGCCCTAGGGGCGGGACTTCCCCCGCCTGTTCCTCGCTCGCACAGGGCCGCTCGCGGACTTGCGCACCAGGACGGGATTGGCGAGCCGCCCTCCGCCATGTCCCTAGATCTTGCAGCGGCCGTGCCTGAAGGAAGGTAAGGCTTACCTTCCTTCAGGCACGGCTGCTACAAGACTAGGGTCACGGCGGAGGGCGGCTTGCCGATCCCCCAGCCCGCCTCGCCCTGGCGTGCATGCCCGGCATCTTGCGCGACCCGCCCCTTTTCGGCGCCTGGGCGGGAGGCGGGCGGGGGATCGGCAGGCCGCCCTCCGCCGTGACCCTAGCTCTTGCAGCGGCCCCGCCCCCCGCGAGCGGCCACGCCCCTCCGCTCCGGCCCCCAAGGTGATCAGTCACCTGAATTCCGGCCCTTGGGCACGAAGAAGTTGGACAGCCCTGATCTAGTACATATATACAAAAACGGCCCCATCCTTGTTTGTTATATTAGTCCTCTTCATTGTTGTGTTTTGGTAGCCTTGCCCCCCTTTCCTGACATAGCGGATGCCCAGACCCCACTAGTCCTTAATCCTAGATATGGATCCATTGATGATATCTTGCCATGGGATTCGGCCAAGGGGAATGAAAACAATGAGTGAGTCAGATGGGACATTCCAAGCTTTTCGAAGGCAGGATGTCCCCTTTGTGAGAAATGACAAAATCACCAGGGGGCACGTCTCCCAGATGGTCATGCTCTGAGATCTGAAGGTGCGTGCCCAAAGGACATTTTCCCCAAATGGGCAAACTCAGAGGTTTGAGGAAACATCCATTGTTATTGTGCATGCAAGTGCTCTTTGTTAAGTCCATTCTTTGTTTAGGGATTACTGGCCCAGGAAGTTCCTGAGCCTTGGCATGCTGGCGTCACGAAAAGGTGGCATGGGATACAAGGAAGGGAAAGCATATAGGGAATACATACATATAGGAGGGAAATAGGAACCACATCATCTCACATCAGCCCATCCCACCCACCAAAGTCCATTACAATCCATAAATCATAAAGAAAATCAATAAAGTTTGAAAGGGAAAAAGTTTCCAGAAAGTTTCTGAAAGTCCTTAAATGTGGGCAAAAGTCCATAAAAGTTCAAGAAAGTTCATAAAGTGTGGGTTACAGGGGTATTGCCATGTAGGGCCATGGGAAGAGCCTTAGGTTCCCACATGGGGGAGAGAAATAGGATTATGGGATCATTCCAGCCTGGTGTCCTTGGTAAAACTATGAATTCCTTGGTTTTGAGCTATCTTTTACAGAGTCCTGGGGGGGGGGTGTCACCTCCGATATCAATGCTTCATTGCACACAGACTTTGTTCCATGCACATACAAATATTGTGCATAAAATGACCTTTGGGCAGCATGTATAAGGCATATACGAAACACAAATGAGTTTCGCCTCTAGACCTGGATCCCGTCTCCAAGAGATCTCGTTCTGTATATGCAAGTAGTCCAAAAAGAACGGAAATCAAAATGGTTCTGAGCATTTAGGACAAAGGGGACCCGGCTGTACCAGGGGACTTCCCATGCCTCAACACTTTTGTTGGTTGCAGCCCAAAATTGCACAATAAGAATGCAATGAGGCTCCGCAGGGAGGGAGAACGGGGTGTCCATTGCTAGGACTGCGAGTCTTTTTGACCCCAAAGAACAGGTGCTGGTCCTTTCCATCCAAACGAAGATCAGTTGCCTCTCTCTCACACACAAACAAACATACAAATGGCCACTTGTGGTAATTCCCTTTTATTCCAAAGGTATTTATTCAGTCAGCATTGCAATCCCAGCTGTTGGGTTCAAGATGGCTGTGCAAATTGAAGATCTGTTCAGGGCTGGAATACATTGACTTCCAAGGAGTCTCTTTCTCTGGAAGTTTTTGAGCAGAGGCTGGATGGCCATCTGTCGGGAGGGATTGGATTGTGTCTTCCTGTCTGGTAGAAAAAAGGGGGTTGGACTGGATGGCCTTTGGGGTTCCCTTTCAACTTGAGTGGAATGTATATCGTCTGGGAGTTCAAGAAGGTTTCGCAAAGTTGAAGATTTGTTCAGCATTGGAATACATTGACTTCCAAGGAGTCTCATTCTCTGAACATTTTTGAGCAGAGGTTGGATGGCCATCTGTCGGGAGGGATTGGACTGCGGCTTCCTGCCTGGCAGAAAGAAGGAGGTTGGACTTTGGGGTTCCCTTTCAACTCGAGTGGAATGTAAGCTGCCTGTGAGTTCAGAGAAATCATCTCTTCTGAAGGTTTTTAAAGCAGAGGCTGGTTGGCCATCTGTCGGGAGGGATTGGGTTGTGTTTTCCTAGCAAAAATGCCTACAGAACCTCTGAAGATGCTTGCCACAGATGCAGGCGAAACATCATGAGAGAATGCTGCTGGGACATGGCCATACAGCCCAAAAACTCATGGCAACCCAATGATTCCAGCCATGAAAGCCTTTGACAACACACCCTCAACTCCTTAAGCCATTCCTCAAAGGGATTCATAGTTTCCAGACCTTTGGCCATTTTGGCTGCTCTTCTCCGGACAACTTCCAGCTTCTCGAACTCCTTCTTGAATTGCTTAGCCCAGAACTGGACACAGGGTGATTATTCCAAGGGAAGATTATTCCTGTTGATGCTGCCTAGAATTGCCTTGGCGTTTTCTGATGCCGTATCACATGTTTACTCACATGTAAGTGAGATGGTAGTTGGAAGGGAAGTTTGGGGGTATTTTTAGAGAAGGAAGAGTGGATTCCATTTCTGCAAACAACCCCATGATAGTTGCATATGTCGTTCTGCATGATATCAAATGCTTCAAGGGCTGCATCTACACTATAGAGTGGCTGCATGTTTATTATTTTTATTTATTTATTTATTTATTTGCTATATTTGTATACCGCCCTTCTCAGCCCGTAAATGACTCAGGGCGGTTTACAATCAAACATCAAGCATAAAAACACAGTAAATCAATTGAGATAATATAAAAACATGATAAAATCAATAAAAATATATATATCATCTGAGTCTCCTTGTTAAAACTATTATCCAATTTCATTTGACCAGTAGTCCATTTTCCTATGTCCATTACGCTGCATTTAAAATGCTTGCTCAAAGAGCCATGTCTTGATTTTCTTCTAAAATATTAAAAGAGAGGGGGCCGATCTAATATCCCTAGGGAGGGCATTCCATAGCCGAGGGGCCACCATTGAGAAGGCCCTGCCTCTCATCCCCGCCAACTGTGCTTGAGATGAAGGTGGGAGCAGGGCCTCCCCAGATGATCTTAAAGCCTTAGGAGGTTCATAAGGGGAGATGCGTTCGGACAAGTAAGTAGGGCCAGAACCGTTTAGGGCAGGGCTGCCCAGGGAGATCGATCCCAGCTGGATGGGGCGCTTCTCAGAGGGGGGTGGAGCCAGTCTTCGGCGTCGAGTATTTATGCCACAGCGGAATAGGCAACAGAAATATAGAAGTTTAATTCCCCATCGGCCCAATAAACTCCAGTCTCTGTTCGTGTGAATAATGACACTCTCATTCAATTCACAAGGTAAAAATATAACTTTGTATTGAATTGTATTTAACAATAATAAGCTAAGCATGGAAAAACAACAGCAATCACAGCTACCTATCTAAACATCCTTTCCTCACAGATATTTAATCCCAACTGTCCTCTTCAACGGACAATTCCCAACTGTCAGATCCCAACTGTCATTCCTCAAGATTCCATTCATCAGTCTTGAGACAGCGCCATCTGGTGTCAAACATGTCACACTGCAGAAAATACATCTTGTGCTGACTCATGAATTGCCATTCAAAATGCAATAATCTGACACCCCCTTCATGAGCAACACAAGTACACACATTACTTATAATAACAATATCTTCTTACAAAATACATTTAATTTA